>BMAW01007027.1:0-12108 GCA_019974015.1 Nephila pilipes | reverse complement strand
GGCGTAACTCATTTCACTATATCTTCGAACCACAATCAAACATTACATATCGTATGCTCGACTAAAGAAGGAGACATTGCGAGATATTAATTGTTTCAGTATAATTTATTTCAGTATAATTGTTTCGATAAGTAACGAATTACCTTTGAAAGCCCAAAAAGCTGATACTGTGCCAAATGATATAACATGAAATTTGATTAACGAACTTCAGCTGGTGCTGGTTCTTTCTTCTTGAAATAAATGAAACTGCAAATAAAGAGACGTTATTAGTGTTTATGTAAATTTTTCGCTTTTTAAAAATTGTTGTGTGATTGAACGTGATTTAAACTGTTAAACGTGTTAAATAAAATGTAATTTTATTTAAGTATCGATTCTGCATTTTCAAAACTATCTTTTCAATTACACAGTACCACATATTCCTTAGTGGTAACTTTTGGAACTAATTTTTTTTCATCGAATCCTTCGTCCCCCATCTTATTTAATCTTTGTACTTCATTTGACGTAATTCTCCCTTGTATATGTGTGTGTAGTGTAGTGGATGAACGACGACAATAAATACAATTATTGAACTCAATTGTTTAATTAATATAAGAATAAAATATTTACAAAATTAATATCAATCATCAAAGTTAATATCACTAGCGTTATCACAATGCTTTGGAAAATAAAAAGATTATTTCGCCTCGTGTCAGCATCTTCTTCCCGTGATCGTATTCACTCGTCTGACGCCAAGCAACAAATTGCAATCCGCAGGGGTCTGCAGGTAGCGCTAGTGGGCTTGGAACGTTTATCGGGAAACACACACACAGTCACATATATGTGTGTGTATATAAGATAAAACCATGAAATTATTATTAAAATACATAAAAATAAGAGAACAATTAAAATCCAAAATCAACAATAGAAAAAATTTATAGAATATAAATATATATATATAATACAGTGCAATGTGATCAATTACAAAGAGTACTCGTTGGTTTTTCTTATTACTCTTAAATCTGATTGATGTGGCAACTATTCTAATACTGGAGTATGATTGTTTGAATCTTGTTTAACTGTAGGAGACAATTTTCAACACTGTTGGACTTTTACAGCTTTATTTGTGAGGGGAAACAGAAATGGAAACGCACAATGTTACTTAATCCAATAATAATTTTATTTTTAAAAAACGTATTTTTTTTCAATTGTTTTACGTTATCATTCCTTACAGCAAATGTTGATAATGTTCCCCACCATTTTGAATGCAAACATGAACACGTCGAACCAAGTTTTTCGACACACTTCGCAATATTGTTGGTGTTATTGACGAGATTTCTTCAGTTATGATTTGTTTTAGTTCATCGAAGTTTGCAAGACTTCTCTGGAAAACTCTATCTTTGAGAAAACCCCACAAAAAAGTCTAATGGGGTAAGGTTTGGTGACCTTTACCTCCTCAGTCCCTGAGTCGTCTGTGGGAGATACTAAACAACACTTTCAAAAAATGCCGCCAAGTTAAATAAAAGGCGTCATTGGTACCCAGAATGAGTTAATTTTCTTGTTAATAGATGGTAGTTGTGAGGGAAAAAAAGCGATTTTTAGTGAACATTTTGCATTCGTACCTTATTTATGGTAAAATGAAAAAGGTGTTTTCAGAGTGAAAGAAAATTATACGCTTACGCATCTCTAAGTGCTCGTATTTTTTATTTTTTGTGTAATAAAAATTATTAAACACACTGTTGAATTCCTTAAACTTTCTGTTTATATATAACATTATTAATTTCTTATTCAAATCTTCCCACTTCTGATTTAGAACGCTGCTATTTCAGTGCCGCCTGTAGGAGACATTGGGTCAATGGCTATCATAATTCCTCGATTTAAAATTATAATTATGGCATATATTTCAGCCCGGAATGATATTCTTGAATTGCTAACTGAATTCACCAAATGTAGATACTTGAAGGACACAGGAAAGAATCTGTATCTGTCAGAAAAGGAAATGAAACATAATTAGTGATCACTGTAATTATGTCTAATTTAAAATTTCCCAGAATTCGAATGCATTGGGCTGAAAAAACTGGAATTCCAGTACTCGCAGACAACATTTTTTAGAAATCACGAGTTTTTAATAAGAAACAACTTAAATTTGAGAAATTATTTAATAGTATAAGATAACGAGAGAGAAAAACGAATGATAAATTTTGGAAATTAAGACTCTTCTGCAAACAGTTCGAACTGAAATATTTTGTGATTCAAATTTTACATTATGCTCATCATGCTAATTATTACGAATCACTCATTAAATTGAGATTAAAGAAATATTTTAAATTAGCATTATGATGTCACTTTGTCCCAATGTCTCCTCAAGGAGACACTTAATTTCTAAAAAATAAAAATTAAAATAATTTTTTTAACATTTTTTTCAGTACTTTTTTATGTATTTAGGACCGATTGATACAAATTATTCAAAAATTATGGTTCAAAGTTGACGTTAGGTCTGAGGAGGTTAATGGTCATAAGCCTTGTGAAATTAAAGGATCCTCAAAACATTCTTTAAGCACTTTCATTGTTTGGTTTGACGTGTGTGGTGTGGCTCTGCCTTGCTGAAACCAGCAGTAAGTGTCCTGTATCTTAAGTGAAGCAATAACAGTTGGAATTATGTCCAAGTACATTTCAGAATTCATTAAAATCAAATAATTAGTTCATGCAGACGATTTTTATTGTTGCCCTGCATAAACTTACAAAATGAACTTTCAAAAATGAAAGAAATAAAAACGTTGAAAGACGCCGTCGATTTTCTCAAATCATTTGCACAGAATCAAATTAAAAATTGCTAATAATGTTCACACGAATTTATGTTTAAAAAACGAGTTTTGCGTTTAGAAAGTGAAAAAAACTATTCCCTCACATTAAATATAGACATATTAAATAAGTAACCATGTTGAAAGTTTTACTACATATATTGTAGATGTGGATAATACAAAAAACAAATGGGTGCTCTTTTAAATTGATCACCCTGTATAAAGGTCCTAGTAAACTTTAAATGTGCGAGATACTCTTCTATTGTTAGTTTTGAATTTTTGAAGTTAGTTAATTTTGCTCAAATGGTTCTGCTTTTTCTTGCCACCCCATGCTCATTTCCAATAGTTTATACAACTGCGTGAAGAACTGAAGTGAACTGCATTTTCTGTTTTAGTATTTAACAATGTTTTTGGAAGCAGTTGAAAAGGAGACTGATGTTTGGAACTGTAATACTTTAAATGGAGGTTTAGAGCTATTCACTATCGTAGTTTTAAGGTAATTTAATTTGGATTATATCATTTTTGTTTAGTTCTCTAATTTTAATTGCAGTAGCTTACTTACCGCATAAGCTTGCATTCTATTTATTCTAAGCTGGGTAATTTCTCAAGATCGTGGAGAGTTGTAGCTGTAATAGTTCTTATTTCTTAACCCTAACAAAATTCTTGACTATAATAGTTATAAAAGAAAAATATTATATAACGCAAAATAAAAAGAAAATCTTAATATAATCTTACGATATGAAAAGTTTTCATTAAAAGTAATTTTAAAAGTAAGATACATCAAACACATAACAGTAAAGAGGCCCGAATTCAGATTTTTGTGTCAAATTTTTAAGTAAGCAGTAGTGGTTATTGCGGTCGTGTGACTTTTAAAAATTCAGATCATATTGCCATATTTAAGAAATGCAACTTACCCCATCATTTTACGCATACCATTACTCTTTTTTTCGAGAATTTTTTTAAAAAATTTGGTCGCTTATTTTGAAACAAATTTAGTCGTTATAACACTTTTTAAAATTTCCAAAAATACATTTCTTGAATCATGAAAACACGCGAGCCAAAAATAATCCAGACTCCTTCCATCCGTTAAGATCTTAGCATCTTGAACTACGGGATTTACAACCCCTAAGTACACCATAGGGATCATTCCTCTCCCCCACGGGATTTACTATTCATGGAAAATAGGAACCCTCTAGTGATCCTTCCTATTTTGAATCCTTCTCATTGTCAATTCAAATACTTTCTTTTTTTTCGTACATTAGCTTATGTCTAACTCACAGATATACAATTTACAACGTTTTTGTGTATTCCACTTGGTGTGTGTATCAGTGTGTCATTAAATTTTTGATCGTTAATTCAACCAACTTCTCATCAAGCTAGAGCTCTGAAACTTTGGGGATCGTTCTTACTCGGCAAACAATGCAATATTTAGATATTTGCGACAAGTTTTAACTAATATTTCAGTAATTTTTTTTAATAAACTTTGCCATTATATAAAAACGTTCTGGTTTTTATCTCGAATTATTTAAATATCATTAGTACGATATACTACTGTCTGTATGATTAGTACTGTCTGTTTATCATAAAGTTAGCTCCCGTCAAGTATTATATATCAATACATACAATGCCCAAAACAGGTACTTTCTGAACTATCCTCGTATTGTTATGCTCATGTATAGTTTCTTTTTATGATACTCAATTCTGATTCGAATGATTCAGGAAGTTCATCAGAAGTTGACATCGACTTTGGAGAGAGCTATTCTTCAGACAGACAGTAACCGTTTCTAGTAAATTAACAAGTATTTGGCTTTGGTGAAATATGATCTTTACATCAATTAAAACAAACATTTATAATCACTCTCCTTCTTAATCTTCCTCAATATTGAATTGTTATATAAAATTTGATGAGTTGTAGAGGTGAAATTCAATATTTATTAAAAAAATATTATTAATAATTTACAAATTTACACAAATTTATTACAAACATGTTTATTTATCATGAAAATGTTGAAGTCGATTTCCCACTAATTTAGATCATCTTTTAAAACCCCTAAATGTAGCTGGAGAACCCGTTCTTTTCATGAGGGTGAAGTCGTAAATTTGGGCACTGTTTGTGTTACTATACATAAATAACGCAGACAAAATCCACTAAATTTTTTTCAATACTTCCTCCTTTGTTCTTTTTAAAAAATCTTTAAATATTCATTCCGTATTCCGTATAAAAACAGTATCTTTTGGATTGATAGGTTTCTGGCTGGGACAGTTTCAAAAAAAAAAAAAAAAAAATGAAACCGACGCTTTCCAGATTAATTTCTAAAAATTCGCCAAAACATCGGCTAATGTCTAAACAAAGTCAAACACACGTACACTTGATTTTATTAATATAGATATTTAACACATTTTCTGGTCATAACTATCCGGGTCATAATAATTAGTAAATATTTAAATAATTGAATAGATTGCATTTTTTGAATTCTTCACACAAGATACATATAAATATCCAGAACTAAAAAATTATTCTAAAAATGGAATGTTGAGATACTTAAATACATATTTTTTTCACTTTTTTTTGCCATTTTTGAATTTGATCATACATAGATTGAATTATGTAATTTTCTTAGACAATAGAGAGGGTATTGGGGCTTTTAATCGAAATTCGCGTGTCAAATGCTGTTAATTAAACAGTAAAGGATTAAACTAAATGATCCTCATTACCTTTAGAATCTAGGGCGAGTTTCATGGAAAACGACTTTTCCATGGATCAGAAGGTATACTTTTTTATATTGTTCACTTTTTTTTTTTTTACTGTAATAAACCTGAATTCAAATGTGCGTGTAAACGAGACTTTTTTGTGAAAAAATCGTTTCCGAAATATTCTACTCACAAATATTACATCAAAGTTATTTTCCAATATCTGCCTTCCTTTTCAAGATCTACTCATTTTTTTCTATCGTATTGGAAGCTTTAAAAAAAAAAAAAAAAAAAAAAAAAAAAAAAACTCCTCACATACGGTAAAAAAAAAAAAGTCGGACGTATAACGGTTCTTGCGCATAAATTTCTTTGTGTCTGCATACGATGAAAATTTTTCTTCTTCTAACGCTACTTTGTGGGATCCAAACAAATGGTAGTCCGAAGATGCTAAGTCCGGACTGTAGTATTATTAGACTATTCTTCAGTGAAGGTTCTTTAATCTATTTCACATTACACAAACTGTAAGGGATCTCGAATGTCCTGGAGAAGGAAAACAATGCGGATTGCAACGGAAAGTCTTTTGGACCGATGCACTGCTTCAATCTTCTTCAACTGCTTACCGTAGTGTTCTGCATTAATTGTACATCTGTCAAGGAGAAAATCAATGAGTACGACAGCCTACGAGTCCTCAAAAACAGTAGCAGAATTTTTTTTCAGCAGGTGACGGAGTTTTTGCTTTTAGTGAAACAATTTCCCTTTTTTGAGCGCTATTCCATGTTGGATCTGTTTATTTCAGGTGGACTAGCTACTAAATTAGCGAATATATGAAGAATAAAATGATGCCAAGAGATTATTAACATGTGATAGCATGTTATTGTTTTGAAAAAAATGACGTCAACAAAAAGGCGTGAGCATTAAGTAAAGGATACATGGTGTTAGGTGCAAAAGATTGATATCATAATAACATTATGATTATAATAATTACATTTAGTTTGTGTGTAAGTTATATTTACATTGCTAAGATATGTTTCATTTAATATTTTATTGTCTGTTTTTATTTTAATATCCGAATAGAATATTATCGTCTACTCTAATAATTTATAGTTTGCTTTTATTTTAGTATTTAATTTAATAATCGTTTTTTATAGCCGAATCGTCTGTTTTTATTCTCTTTGTTGTTAATTTCAGCAACGAAGAAGATAAATTTGTTTTCTTGATAAAAATTACTTCTGTGGAGGCTGGAGATTGGAAGTACACTTACTTTACTCTAATTAATATTCATTTTGAACAATCATATTTTTTTGAGAACCTAACAGGAAAGAAAAATGTTATCACATGCTAAAATGAGATGAGCAAAGTCAATTTCAATTTTTTTTAAGGTTTTAAATTACTTATAGCGTATATGGCAAAAATCGTCTGGCTCGTTTATTTGCTACAGCCCCAATTCTTTACAGTAACGTGTGGTTCATTTTATAAAAGAACATTTCGCTATATTAATTTGCAGCTCAGAAGATATTAAGAACGCTTGGTTTATATATAGGTAGTTAATACGTACTTACAATAAGTGGCACTTAGTTTTTTTTTATTATTGTATTTTGTTCAGTATCTTCAGGTTGAAATTTAATAATTAGATTTAAATTATAATAAATGCAAAACTTTGTATTTCTAAAATTTTTACAAGCCTTATAGTATGCTAAAAACAGTTTTGTAGATATTTACGATTTACCTATAAACTGATTCGTGTTTTAAATATCAAAAGGGAATGGTAATTTAAATTAGTTTTCTGGATCACTTACAAGACACCCCAGCGTTTAAATTAAAAAAGCTATGTAATGCACATTAATTCGTTGTTGAATCTCTGCCAAGATCAAAACGTTTTCAATTTCTTTTTAGTCAAGATGCTGTAATTATTCCTCTTCTCTCTCAAATACCTTCCCCCCTCCTTGCTATACGGAAAAATATAAAATATGCAAAATATGTAAGGGCTCTATACTTAAGCTTTGACAATTTAAAAATAGAGTATATTTAAAACGTTAGTTTGTATTTTTCATACTGTAATTAAAATTAAATTGCAATATTGAATTATTTGATACTTTAAATATTTGAATAGAAATTTATTAAGAATAAACATTAGTGCTTTTTTTGGTAATTCCAATTTATTGCCACAAACGATTATTCTTTAAAATAATTCTTTTCTTTAATCATGTGTCAAATTAATGCTTGCTAGAGAAAGAGAATTTTCCTTATTTTTAGAGCTTACTTGTTATGCATAAACATTACTTTTTATGAAGGATATACCTTTTTTCCATAGTAAATTTTGCAACAGTTTCATATTACAATTTGTATAAAGATTTCTTTTCTTGTTCAACGATTAGCAAACTTCGAAACAACTTTTTTTAATACGTAATTTTTTTTAAAAAAATAAAATCATTTATTGCTATGTGACTTTTAAATTCCTTTTATTCAATTCAAACAAGCACCGATTTTTAAGATAAAATTTTTGCTTTGCTAATTATCAATATAATTTTTATCAGTTTGATAATTATCTATGTAATTTTTACACCGGGTTGAAAAAATATTTTTATGATTTTTTTCCATAAACATGAGATTTTTATAACATTTTTAACATAAAAAACCATTGTTTTGTTTAATACTTCTATTTCCTTATTTTAACATAATTTTCAGATTTAATTAAAGTATTAATATAATAACAAGCTCAATAAAAAGAAAATCAATATTTAAGTCGAATAAGAATAAATTTCATTGAAAGTTCTTCAACATTTATTTGGAACATGTTTACAACTGTAAATTTACTAATGTGAAGACCATATTTGTTACTTTCTATGTTTAGGGAAAAGTCGACTTTAGATTTCATCAACATAATTGAGCTAACGATTTTCTTTCCCAAACAAATCTCGGAAACAAATAAATTCATCAGTAATAGAAAAAAAGCTTTAAAAAGTTGTATACATCCTTACATTGAACGGTTTTCGTCACTTGCTGGGTGAAAGCATTGTTGAAAACCTAAAATACCTCTTTTCCTTTTACGACGTATTTCTTCTCTTAGGTATTCCGAAAATATATTTGTCTCGTATTAAAACAAATCCAATTTATTTTGTCAATACAAACTTCAAACAATTTACGTTGTAGTAGCCAAAAAAAGGATTTAAAATTTATTTCCCTCAAACATAAATTTTTCTGACTTACCAAGCATTGTAAGTCCTTTCATGTATAATTGATGGCTGCGGTAGCCTAGTGGTCATGGTCGCAAACTGTGGCCGGTTTGTTTCCATCAAGTCATGGGTTGGAGACCGGATGCCACTAAAGACCCTCCATGCAGCTGGGGATGATGCACGTTAAATCTGTCGGAACTCTAAATCCTCCTTTAGACGCGGCGTGGAATTTGGAGAAGGAGGGGGTAGCTCAGGTGTCGTCCTCGTCATTTGACCAAAGTTTAAAATTGTGATATTCGGCGACGTAAAAGCGTTTCAGTGCGACGTAAAAAAATAATTGATCGATCAATTTTCATGTAATTTTGATTTAGTACAACAATGGCGTTTTATGAGTGATAATACCTTTCGAATTTCACTCTGTTCATTTTATTATCACTACAGAGTACATAATAAAATGAAATGTGTCAACTTGTAAAGGGATCAAACAGATCGATCAACTTATTGAAAAACGCCATTCTAAAACTTCCTTTTAACTTTCATTAATTCAGTGACGTGGCCACTTTTATTCTTACTCTTTTTTGAAGCCTTGGCAACACAACAGCTATGAATAAAGTGATAAAAAATACACAAAACTCTTTTATGATAATTTCAGTTGGAAAATCGGAGGAAAAATGCGATCAAAAACCTTCATTATTTTATGCTATTTCGGATGCATTTTTTGCCTTCAAATAGATAATAGTAAGAATTTGAGGATGGCAGTTGAAATTCCGTAGGATTAACATTACGTTCACAAATGGCCAGTAGATGAGGGCCTCGACATAAGAAACGGGTTTTCCAGTCTAAATAGTCAAAGCAACCACTTTGGCTATTAGACTGAAGTACTTGGTTTAAGTAATGAGTTAGATAAATTGTAACATTTTCTATATAGAGACCGCAATACAGGTAAATTACGAGTTTTAGTATTAAATTGTTACCGGTAATTCTACATCGCTTTTACCGGTATAGTAATATAAATAAGTAAATTATATGCATAGCTGTAATACACTTTTTTGTGCTTATTCGTTTGGCTAAAACTTTATTGAAAAATGAAATCACTGAATTCAATGAAGGTTTATATCGTGGAATAAAAACGATACTTTTTCAAATTGCTTGATTGTAGGATAAGAAATAATAAATTTTGCTGATTCCGAAAATTCAGTATGCACTATTCCAACACATCTGCAACTACGTTTTTCATAATAGTGAATCTTAACTTATTCATCACAACAGGAGTATAAGGTAATTAGCATTCAGTACACAAAGAAAGTTATAAAACCTTTGAAAAAAGCTATATTTAAGAGGAAAATGTAAAGGGGAAATATATTCAAACAGTGTAGGATTCTTTTTAATTATTAAGCCAACAACAGTGTGGAATCTAAAGAAAGTTTTTTTATGGGATCATTTTGCACAAAAAATCAGATCTCAATTAGGAGACCCAGGTGTTGATCATAAAAATTTCTTATCTGCTTATTTTTTAATACATGTTGACGAATGCACTATTTTTAATGCGTTTTCATCTACTTCCATTGTGCGTCTGGGTCAAAACCTGAAAAGCTTTTTTCTCGCATTTCAAAGCGTTTAGTTGAGCCGAAATCTTATATACACTATCGTTTTGGAGGACAATACGATAATTTAATTACAATTAATAAAAATTAATTGACTAAAACTAGTCATTTAAAGAAATACATTTTACTCCAAGTTTCTCGCTAAATCGCTAAATTATCGCTAAATCCGTCGCAACAATAAAAAAAATGTTGCAAATATATATATGAAATGTACCCACTAATATTGTGTACTTGGTTTTAAAATGTGTCGCTCATTTTCAATGCTTTTTAAATTCTTTTACTTCTTTTGTTTGTCAATATTCGTTCACTTTGCAATGCTTAATTGAGCTAAAAAAATTTACACATATTTATTTTAGATGATCAATTTAATAAACGTCAAATAATAAAATAAATTATTAAAATTAATTATCGAATAAATTCAATTTGACTCAACGTTCCATTTTGCTCTTAAAATTTTAAGTATAAAAAATTCTGTGACGCAGAAGTTTGAAAGAAAATCCATGTTTAAGAAACTTTTTTTTATCGGTGTTTTATTTAATAATACGTTTAAAATAGCTTTAATTGTCCAAAATACTTATTCATGATAATGTATTTATCATTTGTTATAAAACTGTTCAATTTTTTTCACATATTAAGAACAGAATTTATTTTCATACACTTTTGTCGTAGTATAAATTATCAAAAAATCTTATTGTAAATTTTTATTTTAAATTAACAGTTTGAAAAACTCCCGGTAACAGGAAAAGTCAATAAATTTTCAATAACTAAACCTATCATTATTTCATGTTATATATGGAGAACATAATATCACCATGAATCTAGTTTTGAAAGTGGCTGTCCATAGGTAACCTAGTCCGTTGTCCCCGACTACAGCATTGGGAAGTCGAAATGCCTCGTTTTTAAAAAGAGTTGCTTTGCAATGCTTTGAAATTACCATTGTAACAATTTCAAAGCAATGCATCCGCAGGAAATGAATTTTCTTTTATGAATGATTTATGGATGAGCGAAAAAACACACGCATCAAAATAAATTTTAACAAATCAGAGGAATGATTTCCTACTTATTTGAAATCAACATCAAAAACACTTAAGAAATTTGTTCTAATAAAAAATAAAACATTATTTATTTTCATGCATTAATGTCCGTTTTTTTCAATAATAAATAAGTACTATGCAAAAATATGCATTTTTTTAATACACATATTATCTAAAAATTTGTAGATGTCCCTTTTTGAAGAAAAAGTAAAAGATGATATTAATAACTGTTTCCTAAAAATTAGTAATGTCCCGTTTTGAGGAAAAAGTAAAAGATTATATTAATAACTGTTTCCTAAAAATTAGTAATGTCCCGTTTTGAGAGAAAACTGCTGGTAATAATAATAACTATTGCTTAAAAATTAGTAGATATCCCTCTTTGAGAAAAAACAATAGTCAAGATATTAATAAATATTATCTAAAATTAGTAGACGTCGGTATATGTTTAGATAACATTAATAATTATTATCTAAAAATTAGCAGATTTTTTGATGAAGAAAATAAATAATCACGTCAGGAATATATACCTTTTGTGACTTCTTCCTTTTTTTTCCGAATTATGCATATCAAAAAGCTTTATTGATACTTCAGGTTTGATGATGTGATAGCATCTTTGAGTGTAACTCAAAAAGTAATGAATACATACGTAATACATATCACAACTGCGGATAACTTAAGAACGTTGTTTATTCACAGTAACTAAACTTAGAACTAAGGTTAAGTAACATTGACTCTGAAATTGCGAGCGCTCAAGAAACGCTTTTAGAAGGGGGAGGAGGGGAAAATAGAAAAGTGAGTGAGTGTTGTTCAGAGTGTTCTGTTTTTTCTT
>BMAW01007016.1:51261-63344 GCA_019974015.1 Nephila pilipes | reverse complement strand
TTGATATGCTTCGTTCAGTTACGTATTGCTGGTTGATTTTACAATAGTTATTTAATTTTTTTTTGTAGCGAGTAGAATATTGGTATGCATGATAAAAATGAAGCAAAAGCCTCAATATCCCTAATACTAATTTTTTTCAATAAAATTTAGTCATTTTATTACAAATTGGATCCATAATTTGTTGCACCCATTGCGTAAGACATTCAGAAAAATAACAGATATGATTAATAAATATTTTTCAAAGTAGTATTTTAAATGTACTGATTTGTTGAAAAACAATAGCTGAGCATACATTTCCCCAAAGTTTATAACTCTGAATAAATAATTATAATGGGTTTCAATTAATTTTAAATGAAATTTTAAAACATATCTAAATGTTTTTAATCGAATTGAATTTCAATATAATTTGAGTCTGATTTTTTTTAATAATTTATCTTAGTTTTTCACAGTACTAATTACTCCCGACCAACAAGAAAAACGAAGGAAAATATAATGAATAATAATTTGGAATTTTCATTTCCTTTAGTATCAACAATTTAAATATGTAAGGAAATATATGATGAAAATGAATACATAATATGAAATCATAAATTAAAATTATCTCTATAAAAACACTACAAATAAAACCCGAGACATCAACAATAAACTCTTTGTAGTGAAAGTAGCATTCACTGAAAACAGTGAAAAGCTATAGTTATGATCTAAACAAATAAAATTATATTTAAAAAAAAAAGTTGTCGATATTAAATAGCAAGAAATTACTGACCTATCTTAAAAAAGGCACGAGGTCAATCTTTGTAAAAATTTTTTGCTTACATATTTTCAGTCTCCCTTCGTCCGTTTTCAATTTCTCGCCCATGCAAAAGTAGTATATCAATTGAAAGATAATAATTCGAAAACATTTATACGAAATAAGTATTAAAAGAAATTATTTATAGGTGATTGGTAATGTATCCAATCCCATTAAAAGCAGGTATCACTAACATCTCCGCATGATTGTAAATGACTTGTATAAATGATTACAAAAAAAATCCATACAAAATACGCCCAAAATTCTGTTAGAGTTCAAATGTGTAGAGACACATTAGCCTAGTGGTCAAGGTGGACTAGCGGCCGGCGGTTTTCGCGCAGTCGCGGGTTCGGTATGGCCGCAGACCCGCCGTGTGGCGGGGCTGATGCACGTTAAATCTGTTCGGTCCAAAGTCCTCCCCGTTGGCGTGTGGATGTTAGAGGAGAGGGTGCCAGCTCAGGTGTCGTCCTCGTCACTTGACCGTGGTTCAAAATTACGAGGAGTCCGTCGCCAATAACCCTTGTGTTGCTTCTAGTGCGACGTTAAAACTAAACTAAACTAAGGTTCCAAATATTAATACTATATACAATACTAGCTAATACACCTGCCGCTAGCTGGAAAGACGATAATATAATATTTTTTTTTTTTTTTTTTTTGGAACCCATACATAAAATATCAAAGAAAATTTTCAATTTTAAAACGTTAATGATAATCTAGAATTTAAAGTCTAAGGGGTAGTTGTCTGTCATTATGAGTTTATCCACCACTTTCAAGAAATATGAGAAAAATAAAAAATAATAATAATAATAATTTAGTAAGTCTGCCTCATATATATATATAAAAACTCATTTTGCACTGTATACATGTTACATAATATTGAAAAAGATACAATTTTTGTTGAAGATTCATCCATGTTTCCTTGACTTTCAAATGAAATAATACTCCTGTGGCATCGTGTCAATCATAAGATTTAAATCCTTTCTTCAAGACATCTTTGATTTCTGACCATTTAGGATTACCAAGTGGTGCAATCCTTAAAAGTCATTAATAGGTTGGACCAAATGTCTTGCGTATGTAATAAGCCTCATGAGATCCTTCGTGCATGGCGGTCACCAGTAGAAGCGAAGAATGTCTTGCATTGCACTGCGTAACAAGTCGCCATTTTAGTATTTTTCAAACTCCTGTACGTTTTGGAGCTAAACCACTTTCACCAACCGGGGATTCCAAAAACTGATTTATTTCTATCGTAAATATGAACATTTCCTATTCTCGACATGCGAAATTTTATAGAGGCCCCTTCTCATAAAATGTTGCTTCAATCTATCCATCAGCTTCAATATAAAATTGTTATTTTCCATTTCGCGCATCAAAATCTCGACAAGTAAATTTAATTGGTGACAATACACAGTAACATATATAAAAAAAATTCCGTTTTGACGTTGGTCGTATCATTTTTCGGCGATAAAGTCGCCAAAACTGCACATAACCGATGGATAAGAGTAGATGAACGGATGAAAATATTTATTTTTTAGGTAAGACTTCCATGTCGTTGCGTCTACATCATAAAATGAGTAAGCTTCCAATGCTTCAAATTTCATATATATATATATATATATATATATATATATATATATATATACAGAGAGAGAGAGGAGAATTGAAATAAATACATTTATTTTGCTTAAAGGTATATTTACACTGCCTTAGACAATAAATATTAAATTAAAAATTAATTTAATATTTTATCGTCTATTTTATTTTAATATCGGACCACAAGATATTGTCTCCACTAATAATTTATTGTTTGCACTTATTTTTTATATTTAATTCAATTGATTTTTATGGCAGAATCGTCCCTGATTTATTCTTTTTTTAGTTGTTATTCAATATTGGATGTTTTTTTGTTTGTTTTGTTTTTTGATTGTGAGTAAAAAATAGAAATATAAACAAGTTATTTTCTTTAAATGATAATCATTGTAACTATGGAGCCTGAAACTGAGACTTTATGCTAATTAATATACATTTTGAATAATTTTACTTTTTGGAGAACATAACAGTTATTACTTTTAGCAGAGACTTCGGTGAAATTTTCAATTGGTCTATCAAAGAACATGTTAAGATAAAATTCCATAATGGATGTTTCATATTTCTCACTAAACCGTAACAAATACATTAAGTATTTTAATTGTTAAAGTGCAACTATAAAAATTTAAAAGTAATACTTAGAATACATTTAATTAAATACAAACTGCAAAACTACTGTGTAGTTAATTTAATTAAAACGTAATATTTTTAATATCTACTGCAAATATCAAGTAAATTAGTAAAACGAACAATTAAAATAAAACACATATATTAAACGTCAAATAAATAATTTCAAAATGTTACTATAGAATCATATTTTCATATTTAATGGGAATTATTCGCAAAAGCTTCATTTCGGGGGGAAAAAGTGTTTTTTATAAAATAATGACGAAAATTATTGAGATTCTATATAACTTAATATTATTAAAGCTATTTTTTAAAATATAAGCCAAAATACTTTCCCAAAATTTTTACTATAAAGGACTATAATTCTACTAAGAAATCTTACTTTAAATGAACATGCTAAAATCTATATTATTTCACATATTTGAACATTTTAGTAGAAAAAAAATTCCTCTATAGTAAAACTTTATTACATGCTTAAGACGATACAATTAAACATCAAAGAGCTTTGGAATGTTAAACATGAATAACTATGATTATTAACATTCAGTAATTTCTAAATTTATTTGATATAGAATAAACTTAGTTTTATTTTTAAAAGTTCAACTTATAAAAGCTGTTAAGTATTAAAGTAACAAATGTTATTACAAATTTCTTAAAGTCGGAATTAAGATATGACTTTTGGGACAACATTTATTATATTACGAAATATATGAACTGAAAAATATTCTATTATACAAAATGTTTATATTCGAATAAAAATTAGAATCTCATAATTAACCAGTTATTTTGAAAACATGAATGACTTAGCTATATAAAATTATTAATAATAAGAAATTAAGAAAGAGAAAGGTAACATTTATAGAATGAAAATAAATGATGTTATAAATAGTTCCTTTCGGAAAATATAAATGAATTAATTATAATAATATCTTTATAATTCATTAGTTTATAAGGATATTATTGTTTAAATAACATTTCACCATTGCGATCAAGTAATCAAAGATGAATAACTGGGTAAAATTATAAAATAAATTAAATAAATAAATTAAAACATTTATTTAAAAGTAATATGTATAAACTCCTGCATTAAGGAAGAGGTCGTTTTAGCTTAGTGGTCATGGCGGATTGACTGCCAGTGTTGTTTTCGTAGAGCCCTGATGTCTGTTCTTTCCAAAAGTTTGCATGGAACAATTAATTTATGCAGCATTATCGAATTTATTACTTTTTTATTATTTATAGCTATTCTTTAAAGAAGTTTATTGGGCAAAATTTGAGTTTCTAATGCACGAAAGTTTAAATTTATATTCAAATCAAAATACCATACAATTCTGAAGTAATATTTAGTTGCTTCTGTTACAAACATTTTTTTACCTTACAATAAATTTTATAGTAAAATGTAGGTGTGAAATACTTTTTAACTTACATTTCTATTGCAGTTGGAATTTTATTAGTATTATAAAGGTAGTAAAAAACACATTAAGTTAAAATCATCTGAGATGAAAACTTGATTTTTTTTTTTGTAGTAGAAATATATTTTAGAGAGAATTTGTATTATACTGCACCTATATTTTAATTATTGTAATGTAAGTTTGTGTGTTTGTTATGATTTGCTTTCTTCTTACAAAAACAGAATTCAAAGACATCTTGTTCCTTTTAATGGAGATTTCATTGTAGAAAACAGATAGAATTCGCATGGAGCAAGATCATGCGAATAAGGCGGATAATCTAACACTGGGATGCTGTACTTGGCTAGAAGCCTCATGCCAGATAATGTGCTTGTCTTGGTAGAAAAATTTACCGTATTGATGTTTTTCAATGTCTAGTCTCAATAATTGCACGAACGACCAGATAGAACCAGAATACAGATTGTTTTGATATGGTCATCCACTTTTGACTTGGGAGAGCAGCCGAGACGTGAATCATTTTCAGTGTCTTCTGGGGGATGTTGAAAACGCTTTAACTGCTCAAAAAACGTGCTAGCGATAAACATTCATTGACATACACTTATTTCAATATATTATAAACTTCAATATCGGTTTTTCCAAGTTTCATGTGAAATTGCACAACAATTCGTTGCTCTATTATTACATATAATTCTTTCAGCGAAACAAAAAATTTGCTCTAATGCGAACGCAGGCTATGGCTATGGGTATTTCTTTCCAGAAACGAGAGACATTGCATTCGAAAGAAAAGGCTTAACACTAAACAGATATATTTTGCTAAAGTTTGGCGTATACGTACTTCTTCTGCAGTAGCGTCAGTCTCGTTATCTTATAGCCATATCTCGTGGTTCTATATTTTTCCTTACTTAGTTAATTGTTTATAATATTATGATAATACCTTAACTGTGTGTTTTTGTATTAAAATTTCGTATTATTAAAATAACTTTCCTGATGTAAAAGTAGATTATTAATTACAATAGCATAAAACATTTGAATTGATTAGTCGCAGTAATGTTTTCCATTATATTCCAGATATTCCTTACGCCAATATAAATGGAACCTTTAACGATTCTTAGCTCTCTTTTTTCTAAAACGGATCATTTATAAATAATAACAAATACAAATATACTTACAAAAATATATATACTTCCAGAATATTCGATTCTAAATGTCAGTTTACATTTTTCGCCATGAATAAATAAGTGATCAACAAAAGCTCTCGACAGTAACATGCTTTATTTTTGCCGCGAGCAACTAAATATAACAAGGGCATGTTATAAATTTTTAAGAATATTCCTACCTTCTATTCGAAATCTAAGGAACCATATTTATTTTGATGTATGATCACATTTTCTAACGGTTCCACAGCAATAACAAACAAGGAAAACAAATGAATGCAGGAACAAAGCGCAACCATCGTAAGAGATCATATTGTCACATTCATAAATAATGCACGATGAAAAAGAGCTTGCTCTCAAAAATTTCTTTGCTGGAACATTGCCTATGTACGGAGAAAAGCTATTATAAAACGAAATGTTACTTTTATTCCGAAATTCGATGCTATCGCCATCTATCGGAGGAAGCAAAAGAAATATATAATTATTATGATTCTTGCAAGTTTTTGTACCATTGCTAAAAATAATGATACAAATATGTGAAAAAAAATGAAAGAATATAGAATTGTTTTGAAAAGATTGAATTTATTTTTTGCAATGTTATGTATTAATATTTTTTAATTTGTTTATAGTTTTCACTTAATTAAGTAATATTAAATGAAACAATCGGATTTGTATGAAACAAAAGCAGTTACTATATTTGTAAAAGTATATATCAAGCGTCATAAGATAAATGCGTTTCAAAAGAGTCAATATCTTAAGATAAGTCTTTTTCGCCACATAAAAACTAAAATAATACATAAAGAAGTATGTTTAGTAAAGAGAAAAAATTTCTCCAGACGATGTAATTTTCATAAAAAAAAAAAAAATTATTGTAACGTTAAATTGTTGCCATTTTCAATAATTTAATTATACACTTAGAATCCTTGGTAAATTATATAACATCTTACGACATTTTATAAAAGTATTTTTTTGCCCTTTTATTTTTCAAATATTTCACACACATAAAAATAAATGCTTTTCGCACCTTAGGAACGATGAGAGGTAGGTAAAATTGATTAAAAAGTGTTTGAATTAAAACTGAAAATGATATGATATTCATTCTTTTTCAGCTCTAAATATTTATACAGTATATATGATGCTTATTTGATATATACTGTATTATTATTGTTTCTTAGAAGCAGTTTGTTTTAAGATAACAGATGTGGTATAACAGCCTTGCAAACTGTTTACGTATCTCGATAAAATTTGTTATAAAAAGCATAATGTTATAATTCCTTACATGATTTTTACTTACATTTATTTTTAACTATTATTACAATATATGTATTAAAGTTTGTATATATATATATATAAATTATATGCGAGTGTATTTCTTATATGCACTCCTTATAACACTTACACTTACAAGTTTTGTAATATATATATAAAATCAATAGTAAAAAATGGACACAAAGTTGTAAAATCATATTTCAACATATTATGCGTTTTATTGTACCTTAATTATTATTTTGTTATATTTCACAACGTTATACCGCATCGAAGAAACGTTAAAAAAAAACAATATCACCAGTTACTAGTTACATTATATTCCAACAACAAAACACCTTACAACACTATAACGTTTTTAAAACGTTTTTCTGAATTTCACTTGGTGTATGTGTGTGTCATCAAATTTTCGATCGTTAATTTAACCAACTTCCCATCAAGCTAGAGCTCTGAAATTTTGGAAATCGTTCTTACTCGCCTAACAATGCAATATTTAGACATTTGTGAACAGTTTTAACTAATATTTTCTTTAATAATGCAGTTTAGTCCAATCACTTGGCGCGATTTCAAAAATTGGCACCAAACTTGGCGTTTTTTTTGGGCTGAACGTTAAGTCCGTAAAACGGAACAGGGTAGCCTCATTTAGCAAAATATCGCTAAGTAATTTTTGTCGCCAAGGGTGGTTGGGTAAAAATGCATTCCATTCATTTAATTTACCGGATGAATTAATTAATTTTAGTTAGTTTTAACGTTTTTATGTATTTCACTTGGTGTGTGTCTGTCTCTGAGTGTATCAGTGTGTCATCAAATTTTCTATCATTAATTTAACCAACTTCCCATCAAACTAGAGCTCTGAAATTTTGGGAACCGTTCTTACTTGTCTAACAATGCAATATTTAGGTATTTGCGACCAGTTTTATCTAATATTTCAATAATTTTCTTAAATAAACTTTGTCACCATATAAAAACGTGGTTTTTAAAAACGTTGGTTTTTATTTCGAATTATTAACTGTGAAAAGTGTTCAAAAAGTACTCGTATTTGATGAGGTACAGGTGGCCTTAATTAAGACACATTGTTGTTACCATTTTGTGATGCCATCTGTTAAAATGAGTGGAAAGAAATTTGACATTAGTTCATATATTCAGTGAAGAACGACTCGCGTTTCTTTCTGAAGACAGTGTCAATATCTTTTAAGACTATCTCGTATTCAAATAAAATGGGTATGTATTGTGAAGAATTTTTTTAATGAAAGAAAATTCCATGGTGTTAAAATATGTTAAATGTTAAACTCAATTGACAAATACATAACTTAATTTGAGAATTTATTCGAATATCTTTTAAGTAAACTATGATAACCCTTTCTTTTAATGTGACATCGAATAAAAAGGTTTAAGGAGAGGCAATTAATTAACGTAACTGACATTGTAGAACATTTTATTTTGATGTCATACATATTTACTTGTTATCTCCTTTAATATACAGTCATCCTTTAACTCTACAATGTTCCATACGAATCTTCCATTGCTCGAAACAGTGCTGGAAGTCTTCTTATTGTCAGCTCCTTCAGGATGCTTGCCGCTTTCTCTTTCGCAGCTTCAATGACTGAAATCTTGTGCCTTTTAATGCAGATTTCTTCTTAGGAAACTGGTCTCATGGTTCAAGATCCGGCGAATAAGGTGGATGGTCTAATACTGGGCTGGTGCACTTCGCTGGGAACTTCTTGATAAACAATGTGGAATGAGCCGGCGCATTGCCTTGTTGGAAAAATTTCTCAAATGGATTCTTTGTCAATTCCTACAGTCTCAGGAATCGCGAGAATACTTTACTGACGGTCATATCAAACCAAATTACCTCCGAATTTCTCGATATTGTCATCCGTTTTTGGCGTGTAAGAGTGACTCAGCCTGGATCATTTTCAACGTATTTTCGACCATCTTGAAAACGTTTAAACCATTCAAAAACACATGCAACCGATAAATATTCATTGCCATACACGCTTTTAATAAATTATAAGTTTCAGCAGTGTTTTTTTTTCGAGTGTCATGTGAAAATTCACAACATTTTGTTGTTCAATTATCATTTCTAAGGAGGATTATTGGATTAATGGCAGTGTATTTTCGACCCTCTTGAAAACGTTTAAGCTATTCAAAAACTCGTGCACGTGATAAATATTCATTGCCATACACGCCTTTCAATAAATTTTAAGTTTTAGTAGTGTTTTTTTTTTTTTTCGAGTATGTAAAATTTCACAACATTTCGTTGCACAGTTATCATTTCTCAGGAGAAACAAAATGTAACTCTAATGCTAACCAAGGCTACGGGTACATGAATGTGTTTACAGAAAAGAGAGGCACTGTATTCGAAAGAAAAGGCTTCACGTTTCTGGCGTTTGGCGCGCTCGTACTTTTTTCTGTAGTCGCGTCTGTATCGTTATTTAATAGCCACGCACCTCGTATACTTAAACAAATTTTTTCAATTTAAATAATAATTCGTATAATTAAATTCATTTTCCATTTATTTTATTCACAGAGTTTTCAATGCTTTTAAAAATGTAATGAAAGACTATATATTATCCAATTTTATGTATAATTACATCGTAAAATGTCTTTAGAATGTGTTTATTATCAATTAACAAAAATCTAACTACGTTCATTCATTTTATTAATTTCTTAACTGAATAATATCTGGTTAAATGTTGAATTAAAGCAGTTCGAATCTTATAAAATGAATGTAAATTTAATAAACTAAATTTTAATATTATTGCATATAAAGGAAATTTGGGAAACTACTTAATAAATTTGGGCAATTTGGGGATATTTTTCTGTAGTTATATTCACTTAATAATTATAATAATAATTTTAAATTTAAGAAATGCAACAACTATTATAGTTATATAATAATAATAATGTATTAATATAATAATAAATTTTTTTAAATCATCTTCTTAAAGTATACGTACTTTCTAAAATCTTCCAGATAATCTTGTAACATGGGACGTAACATAATTTCTCTTAACTTTTGATGTTTATTTCTGAGATTTAAGATTCCAACTTCTTTCCGATTATGCATTATGCAAATTAAATAAACTTTAGAAGTGGCGTATCAATAGATATAATCAAATCGCATTAAAACGACAAGAGTTTTGAATTCAAATATAATAATAAGGTTACATTAATAAGAAATAGTGCTTCGTATGAAGTGCTCGGGAATTTTTTATGTGTCTATGTGATTTGGCGAGATTAGGGCCCAACGAGCTGTCTGATTGATTGAATATTTGAAGGATGTACTTGTATCGTATTCCGGTTAGTGTATTATTCGTTACATTATAGAGGTATTTAGTACACGGGAATGGATTGAGTGTTTTTATTAACGCTGCTTTAGAAGCAACACGAGGGCTATTGGCGACGGACCTCGTAATTTAGAGCCTTGGTCATGTTAAGAGGCTGGCGATACCTGAGCTGGCTCCTCCTAACCTCAATATCACGCCAACGGGAGGACTTTGAGCCTCGACAGATTTAAGGTGCATTAACCCAGGCTACACGGAGGGTCTTTAGTGCAAAAAAGGCTCGAACGTTCGACTCGACGAAAACCACAGTCCGCGACCATGACGACAGGATTACCAAAACCACGTACTCACAGATAGAATAATGAAAGTGAGAGCAACACCCATATTGGAGAATGAATAAACTCCATTTTTAATGCAATCGAATATTTCAATTTGTCCATACTTAAGCTTAAATATAGCGATGTGATTCGAGTAACATTTAAAATGACAGACGAGACGAATAACGTAACATAATTACATCATAATTTCCCTATTTCAAATATTTTAAACTACACTTTGTTATAAAACTAAAAATGTATAATTACATCTCTCTAAGCGTAATATGTCACTCTCCAGTCGCATTATTTCCCATAAATTCTATGCTCGTAGCATGAAATAACTGTGTTTTTAAACTGAATTACGTGAGCCATTTTCATTCAACAAATGAATGTTCTGCAGCAAAATTATTCACATTGGCAGAAGCTCTGCAAATGAATATTTAACTTAAATTTGACGCCATCTCCAAACTATCTTTAACAATCCAATAATGCGATTCAGTCTCCTCTTTCAAGGAGAAACAAAAAAAAAACCCTGTCAGGTATCTTTCAGTAATTATTATTTATTCACAATGGAATGCGTATATCTTAATGTTTCGCAAATTGGGAAGTTTCTGTTAATTCATACCCCAGAAGAAATAACCATCTAAAATTCCATAGTTGAATTACGAATGACGCATATCTTTCGAGAAAAATGATTATTAAACAGGTTAATACAATTTATGGGTACTTTTATCGTAAGTCACTTGTGCCTATTCTCTCTCTACCATAAATCATTTAATTATGTACCTAACATACCATTCTCTTCAAGAATGTGCATTTTTAAATGAATATTCTATATCCCTTTCTTCTTGAATGTTTACATAAGTTCAAAGGATTGCTGTTTCACTAAATAAATTAATGTACGTAAATATTATATTCTTCGAAATTAAGCAACATATAAAATAGATCTTTGCTCGTCTTATCACTTTTAACTTTTCTGTATCCAAATGGAGAAAAGTATGCTGTTTGTTGCTGATTGACTTAGAAACAAAAGATAATTTTTAAATCTGAAAAATTTAAAACTTGAGAAAAATATGTTTCCATCACTAAATAGAACATTAATGAGGATAGTAACATTAAGTAGTGCACAACAAACTCTATTTAATTATACAAATACACACTTAATAAGTTAATATTATTCAGTCTATGCCGATTTCAGCTATTTTCAATTTCTTAATTCTGCTTCTGCCTAGAAATGCATGTTTTATGACCTATGTGGCTCCAAATCAGAAAAACATCCAATAAAACTTTTGTTATTGTATATTTTTACTGTGAAAAGGGCATTTTACACAAATATAAGCAAAACTCAAAACATTCTACAGAACATGGTAATTCAAAAGAAAATAAAAATATTCACGTTTTTTTAAATTGAATGATACAGAAACTTATCAAAGGAATAAACAATTATTTTTATAATATAACTCTTGCGTAGGAAGCTATGATAATTCAAATTCTGAACATTGAAATTTTAGTTAAAGGTCACTGTAATTTTCCATTGCTAGTAATATTAGAAAACTTTTACTCAATATAAAAACTCATGAATAGGATATTCAATTTACAAGTGTTTGAAAAACATAAATTTAGATAAATTCAGGTTCATTGATGCTTATTAG
>BMAW01007016.1:28651-39986 GCA_019974015.1 Nephila pilipes | reverse complement strand
TGTGTGTGTGTGTGTGTGTGTGTGTGTGTTTTGCGATTTATAACGCAACATTTTGTGACCCGGACGTGATGCAGGGGGAGTAGATTGGTGACTACTGATCACCACCAGCCTACTATGATTCCACCACTATGAGAAAGAGCCGGCTATTCTGTCAAGACAAGCACATGTAAACGAAGTGAAGCCGAAGTGAAATTACCCCCTTCTGCTACCGATATGT
The DNA here is from genome assembly GCA_019974015.1 of Nephila pilipes. NCBI lineage: Eukaryota > Metazoa > Arthropoda > Arachnida > Araneae > Nephilidae > Nephila > Nephila pilipes. The sequence continues at coordinate 39,769 of BMAW01007016.1, read as the reverse complement.
AAGGTAGTACTGAAAAGTAAAGAAATACGAGGGAATCACAGAGGATCTGCATTCTACGTTCACCGTGATCTCTCCTATCTGTGCGTCTTACTTAGTTGTTCTTCTAAATGATTTTAAAAGTTTTTTTAAAATAAATTATTCTTATAGTCGGCATGAGTCTGTCACATCATTTCTTGTGTGATATCCCTTACCATCCGATCTAGAGTTTGGTATTTTTTACGATTTATAACGGAACAGAAAGATATTCTTAACAAGTGATGTTGAAAAGATGTATGAAAAATATTAAGTATACAGTCAAGAAATTTGAAGAAAATTCTATAAAAAAATGTTTTTTAAATTTTTTATTCAAGCTTATGCAATAGGAAAACATATAACTAATCTTGGTTACCTCTTCAAAAGAAAAATATTACAATTTCAGCCACCTGGTTGGGTAGAGTTACTTGAAAAGTGTAGACTCTACTTTTAAGTTAGATAAAATATTGATTTCTAAAATATTTTCTTTACGAGTAAACAGAATCTACTATATAAATATAAGAAACTATTAGATTTTATTAAATAAATCACTTTTAGCAATATCTTGAAGAACATATATTTTATCTTGTAAAAAGATTGTTAAATTAATAATATTTTTAAAAAAATTTAAATCAAATTAAGAGCGAAAATTATTTTTTCTTCAATAGTGTATTTACTTACACTTAATGGCTAATTACTCACACATATAACAGAAAACACAGGTTATTCATTCGGCTACTTGTTGATTTTTGTCAGTAGGAGTTTAATTGTATTGTAATTTGAATCATATTATATGTCTTTTAAAACAAGGTTTTTGTATTTACTTGGATTGAACTAGCTGAAGAAACCATTGCAGTTAAAACAATTTTATACATTTATGCCGAAAGAAAAAAAAAATGCAAAATTCTTTAAAAAATTTAGTGCATGTCTTAAAAATTGTTTTGATTTTTGTGTGAAAATGTTAATTATTTTAGAGAATTATTCAAAGCAATTAATATTCCAGAAGAAAAAAAAATGTAATAAAGGGTAATAATCAATTATTTTTCCCGCGGCACAATCAAAATTTAATGTTATTAATTGAATTTTTAAAACTAATTTTAATGATTTGGGTATTTTTCATGCACTATTGCTCATGTATTAAATATTTAATCTAAAATGTCCATCAATTATTTAAATCAAGTTGTTGTTACTTATGCGTATTATGTGTTTAACTTTAGCGATGCTTTAAAGAACATAAAATCACAAAACTTAATGTGATAAAATTAAACTATAATGCAACCGAATTAAATCGCCAAAGCTTTATTTATCTAGAAATTACCCAATGACGCAATCATATGTGGAAGATTTGAATTAATTAAAGAAATGGGGTCATCTTACTTTAATAGCAATTTAAAAGGAATTCAAAATTAACAAGAGGAGAATGATTACTTTCAGAAATGTATTACTAATCACTAACAAATAGCCTTCGAAATCAACAATAATTTAATTAGATTTCCTCTTACAATAACGTAAATGAATTTCTAATTGATAGATGCTTTTTAAATATCTTAATATCTATACAACACATCAACATAATTCTTGAATAAATATTTAATAATTTTGCATTTTCTTTTTAATTTCCTCGAAAAATAACCTAAAGGAAATTCAGACGGAAAAATGCACTTTACGCCTTTTAATATCTATACAAAACGTGAACATAAATTCTTGGATAAATATTTAATAACTGAAATATTTGATTTAAATGAATATAACTTGGTTCATTTTTAAAGATATGCATATAGCACTAAAGAAAGCTATCCACATGAGAAATTAGTTTTATCAACACATTCTTTGAAATACGTATAGACCACAATTTATTTAATCAGTTATTTGGATTACTAAGTAATTAGAGCTTTACTGAAACAGTCTGATAAAAGGTTAAAGAAATATATTTATAAAATAAATTCATATCTAGGGATATCTATATCTTTTGTTAGAGAAATAAAAATTTTATTCCCACATAATTAATGGTTTTACAAGATTTCAGAGAAACTTAATGCTTCAGGAATGCCAAGAGATTACCATATAATTTTTAGGTTCTACATTTATTTAGTATATTTATATATAATTGGTAAAACCTTTAATTATTTTCCTATAGAAATGTATCGCAAATGCAAATGGGTTTATTGATCATAGAGGATATTTTCAATAATTGCACTTGATGTTCTGTATTTAAGTCATCTAATTACAATCATGTCCATTAATTCGTCCGTTTTCTTTGAAACTAAGCCTTTAAAGATTCGGAACATAATTCTTTAAAAAAAAATTCATGGCACATATATAAGCTAATAGTAGTATAAACATCATTTATTTCAATTTTATATGTACGCAATATTTATCAATTATCTGAAAGCTCCATTCACATCAGAATCTTAAGACAAAAGTAAATAAAAATTTTATGTATATATTATTATGCAACACACTTTGATATCTAAACTAAAAAAGAGTCATTTAATATAAAGACTATACAAACAGCTTCTTAAAGAACACACCACTCGTGTGATGACCATATGTGAAAGAAAAGTCCCACTGTAGCTCATGCATCTCGTAATAGGCAACTAAAATGGGTACCTAGTGTCTGCGGGGATAGCTGGACACAATTTACTTGGGGATTCTATCAGGGGACAGACCATCCAGGTTGGGGGACCTCAGGGGCTTGCCTTTTTGAGGTAAGCACGGATATCATGACCCCGTGGGAAGGAAGGAATCTTTTTTTCCAAGCTGAGTTTACTGTCATCGGTAAACAGGCTGACACGCCCACTGAATACCCTAGATATCTTTCTCTTTTTCCTACTATCCTTCTTGTTAACATTTTTTTTTCTTTTTCTCAACTTACAAATGCTGTCACTCACTCATTCAAACGTCTAGATCTCAATCAAGACTTTTCTGGCTCAGCTTGATCACTTTTGGCTCTTACACCACATTAAAATCCATCAATCAATCACTTAAATAACACACAATCGTTTTTGAAAACATATGTTTCTGTTTTTAATATAATTTAAGACGAAAAAAGTTTTCATTCTAAAATGGAAAGATTATTTGTAGGAAAATTGAAAATTAAAAACATCTGTTTAGTGAATTAATGTGTCGTTTATAAGTTATTTTTACTTATATATCTAGTGTTTAAGCCGGAGTGCAAAGTAGACTTATTTTCTCAATGGTGCACGCTGGAAAATGCTATTGTTATGGCTAAGTGGTGTACAAAAATCGGCAGTATTTTTTTTCTTTCACTCAGTTCTACCGCAAAACTGGTCACGTCCCCAGTCAGCATCATTCCAACCTGATCAAGCCGAGCACCAATGTAATCTTGTTTAATAGTATGCAGGCGTGAGTGGCAGATGGCGTAGTGGTCGGTAAGAGCGTAGATTTCGCTCTATCAACCGTCTATGAATGGTCATGGTGGGCACTCGTGTGCGGGTTGCCGTCTGATAGTTGATAACGACGATTCAGGCGCTGCGACAGCTGATCCGAGAATCACTCTGTCCTCCCGATCTGCTATGACCCTAGTTCGACCGATACTATCTTGACGCTGAAATCTGCCATTGCCCACCCATTCTTGCCAGCATATTCTAATCCCGCATCGCTTCGACCCATATGACGAGCGATTCTCCGACTTGCCCAACCTGCCTCTTTTAATCCAATGATACGACCTCTTTGAAACTCTGACCATTGCTCGTAATGAGTTTGAATCCTGCGGCGAGGAATTTTTTAGTCGTTGAAAGGTATCCTAAATCGCATTGCAACAGAAAATTTGACCATCAGATTGAGAATCGCTTCTGGTATACAACTGTTGAATGCGCAGTTCCGATGCGCTGTAACTCCAGCTATTCATTCATAGGACACCAAATTTTAATCTTTTGCGTGTTCGGTCCAAATGTTATTGCATAAGAAATTTCAATACAATCGGGAAACTCCTTTTAGGTGCTTTTTGTTTGTTATTGAGTGTATATTTACATACCTAACTTGATATAAATCGTGTAACATATACAATTTTATTACTTTTCAATCAAATTAAGGCTAATAAATGAATACGACAATAAATATAAAACATTCACATTTTCTTAATAAATGCAGTTCTGTAAAACATTTATTCATATCCCATACGGCAATCATTTCTTGCAATAATGCTTTGGCTGATTGTCTTTGCAGACAATTTAGCGGTATCATTTTTTTTTCTGGGGCTGGGATCTGGTAATCGTTTTCGGAGGCATTAATTTCGCTAGTTTCTCACCAGTTTTTTTCCGCTGTATCTCTTTAAATGAATGTCTGTTGGTGGCTCTAGTAAGTATTATTCTGTTAACGATTTTCATGAACATAGCAAAATTATTTTTTGAACAAGTTTCCTGAAACTCCATTTCAACTTCGTTAATTTCTTGATCACAATTCGTATTATATAAACTTGAATCAATCGAAGGATCTTCAACATTCTCACAAATTTACAAAGAGTCATTATTCATTGAAATTCTCGAATTAGTGTAACTTCTCTCTCTCACACACACACACTCTTTGGGATCAGAGATGAATTTTACTTTTAGATGATTCACTCGTTATGCAGAAACGTTACGGAATCGAAAAGGTGGTAACAGATTGAATCATCAATTAGTTTGAATCCTTTCTGAGTGGACTTGGGGACACGATAAATTTTTGTTAGGCGATAAGTTGCCAAATTGGTAACCATTCACATTTTTCTAGCAACCCTAAGAATCTATAAAAATGGATGCAAATTTTCGTACATTCCTTTTTCAAGCTAGATTGGATCTGATCGCGACTTATCACTGAGTTCCACGCATTTTGAAAATGAATTGTCCATTGAAAGCCTTCAAAATGGATTATTTAAAAAATATATATTTGGCAAAAGGAAAAAGAAAATCTCAGTATAATATAAAAAGTCTTAAAAATTTGAATGAATTCCATTAGTAAGCATTATCGCGTGATTTGTTTAGTAAAAGTGGTCGGAAAATGCTTCCACCCTGATGGATACTTGCGTTCCTTCAGAATAAGGTCGATTTCTATTTTTTATGGCGAAAAGAAGGCAGACAAGTGTCTCTTGAAAATTGATCATTTTGAAAAATTTCGTTTCCCCGAAAGATAGATCGAAAACAGTATAAAAAAGATTAGAAATTCTCTGCTTTTTCCATTCTCCATCGTAACGCTTTGTTGTTCAAAACCACCTTTATCCCTACGGTATATTATGCATTATTTGTGCTATTAACTTGTTTTCAGTCTTATTTTACTGATTTTACTATGTATCATTTCTTTCGTGAAAACCTTATCTTTATAATTTTCTTCCAGACACATCATCTTTTACATGCTTCTAGAACTTTTGAGTTTGAAAAGCTTACTTTTGGCGCCATTTTGGTGGGATTCCAAAAACCGCGCCAAGCAGCTCACCTAAAATAGGATTGTACCCATCAACCAATTTGAGGAAATATAATACGCCATTTAACTGTGAAATTCTTAAATAAATTCCTATCAGCTGTTTTCAACTTGAAGAGAAAGATCAATGGATAAATAGACGTCAACCTGCTTTGTTAACAAAATTCTTTGTAGGTGTCGCTGTGTATCCGATCGTCTGCCAAAATTATCTACTGCAGAAGATAAACTGACACACGCACGTTCTCCACTTGCCAATAAAAAAGGCCATTTTTATTACTTATTCTTCCTGCTACAGAAGTATTGGTTGACGGTGGATGGAAATTACTATTATCATAAGATGTAATCTCAACCTATGTACAATACATCATCCTTTTACGAATAACAAATTCATTTTAAGAATGGAATAAAACATGCTCATTTATCAAAAATTTGTTGTCACAGACAAAGTAGACGTTGAGGAATTTTGACAGCCAGGTGTTTTGTTTGCATTTCTTATTTAATACTTATGAAATAAAATAATAGAGAAAATACCAGAAGGATACTTATTTCTTACACTAATATCGGAAAATAATTTTTAGTTTTATCTGGAGTTTATACATTTGAGTTACGTTGAGTCAATAATAAATTATTAAGCGGAACTTATGTAGAAAAAGAATAATCTCAGTGCGCAAACTTTATTGTATTGTTTTTGCATACAGTGCAATAAAATGTTACGTTAGACATCTGAATTTAAAAAAAATATATATGGCTTCGATAAAATTCATAACGTTCTTAAGATTTTCATAGAAGTGTTGTTAATAATGTTTATACTCGTGAAATTATGTATATTAGTTCAGCAATACAACGAAAATAACAACAAATTTACCAATAATTAAATTTAAATGTTCTAATTAATCTTAGGATGTATATCATTTGCAATAATTGAAATTGACAGAAGTATATTTAAATAAATATGGAAATGAAAGAGTGAAGATACCTTTGACGTGGTATGCAAAAAAAAATTGTATTTTCAGATTGTTAAAAAATCCGAATTGATAGTTTATGTATATATAAATATAGACTTTCCATTAAATATTTTAACTAGTGCTTATTTAATTATGATTATTAGCCAGTCGAAGCCAATTTCATTTTCAAATAATTATTTTATTGTAGCGGAGAGAGAGATCATATCCACAGGGTGGGAATTACTAACTCCACCGTTGAATACAGATTATGAGAGCAAGTGTGTAAAATCAAGAGTTAGCAAGAGAAGGCATTTCGTTGTGTTTTTAGATATATAGCAGGGTAATTTTACTACCAACGTCACAGAACATGAGGTATTAATGTAGGGACTTCGAGGGAATATAAGTGAGGACCTAAAGTCTGAAGCCGTGTGAACAGCTAAATTTGCAGATTTTAAAAGCGCGTGATTACATAAATTAAAGTTAAAAAGAAATGGTAACAGGAAATAAGAATTAACGCTTTACTTTTAAATGAGAGAATGGGAAAAATTAGTAAATTAAATTATTATTGTGAAAACTACTAGGAATTAAAGTTAAATAATTACACACACACACATTTATAATTTTAATTACCAAACAGACAACTTATTAAGAAATTGAATTTTCAATAAAATCAAATATTGTGATGAGGAAATTATACAATTCTAGGCTGAAAGTGCTTTTCAATAATTTTTTATAGATGTTAAAACTTCTTTTTTGTTTTACACAATTGATTCGAAAAGAAAATTATGAAACATATTACCGCTAATAAAAATTACATATACTTATATATATACTTATTGTAAAATCATTTATACACTATTTCTAAAATAACATTCCTAAATTGTTCCATCTAACAGGGATAAACAGCACGGACATCATTTGAAAGGAATTCGTAATCAAAAAGATTTAAGGTACCCACCGAGCCTTAAAATATCAAAGTCAAAACAATTTTTTATCGTAACATATATGATTAAATTTTGTTTCCTAGAAGCTTTCTAAATCAGTTTGAATTTTCTTATATCTTCTTTTGAAATTGAATTTCCAGCGCTGGAATAATGGTCAGTATCAAATAATTGATTACCTTTTTAAATACTCACAAAATCAAGATTCTAGCATTTCATTTTAACTCGAGGTACCATATTGAAAAAAATTGCGACTGAAATGTCATGAAAAGTTAAGGAAATACACCTATTATAATTCTGTTTTTGCACGATGGATACGATACCCAAAAATACGTGTAAAAATACGGATCAATAGAGAAATAGAAGATTGGCTTCATTCTAAAGAAATCAACAAAAGTAATACAATACTTTTCGCTTTTGTTACAGGTTACAATATGTAGCGGCTACCGCAAAATATTTCAATTTTATTTAATGAAACAAAGCCTTTTAAAACTTTAAATCGCCATTTATTGATTTGACGAAAAATTAATAAATGTGTTTGACCCACCCCTCGTTGGGTATGGGATCAAAATGTAGATAAGATATAAGATAAAAATTTAAACGTTGGTTCGCTCGTGGAAACGTGTTCGCCATTCTTCGTGTTGAGTGGAAACCATATCCTCAAATATTTTTTTCTGAGACTGGTTTGATGGGTCTGAAACATTTCAGTCAAATCAAAACAATCGTAGCGGATATTTTAACTTTGAATATCAATCTCGATATGCAGAAAACGCAGACACGTTTCCAAATTGAGGAAGAAAATTTTGGAATTCTCACTAATGGAAATCGCATTATATTCCTCGTGTTCAATATCCAATTTATAAAAATAGAATTAAAGCAAAATTCTCTTCTCAGAATTTGAATTGATTGAGTTAAATCGAAAAAAGTCGTGGATAAAATGAATTTTTTTTCTTCTTCTAATTCTTGATAAATCAAAATCGTATAGAAATACAATTGAGTACACCAAAACGCCAAGTGTAAGAGGATTGGACCAATCCTGTTATAAAAGCAAAGATATTTTTCTGCATTTTATTGTTGATTCAATTATAAATTACCTTAAATTTTGAAGTACTTTGGCTGAGTTAAATTATAAACTTTTATCAATTTTAAAAAAAATCAGCTTTTTATTTGTGATATCGATTCAGCCCTCGAATTATATAGTTTTAGTGTTATTTTACTGATATTTTTATGAATACTCTGATTTCAGAAACATTAAATATTTAAATTATGCACTTATTCTATCCCTTTTATAGTTTTAGGTATATTTTAAAATACAAATTGTATAAGAAATTTCTTTTTTTTTTTTTTTTGAAAAACTCCTAACCGAAGGCTGGCGGGTAATTTAAGAACTTAGTTAAACTCAAGAAAATATAACTACATATAATCATTCATATTCTATCTAAATAGGCATAATAACCAAATTATAAAATAAACGTAAGCAAATTGTGAAATTTCTTGGAATCTCTTATTACATATTTTTATTCCTTCTAAATATAAATTTTAATGGCTATGATACATAAAAACACGTGCTTTCTCCCCCTCTTACGTCATCAGAGCTTTTAAGTACCAGTAAATTATGGCTCTTTCAAATTTAAGCTGGGCTAAAGATAAAAAAAAATTGAAATTCGATACATCAAAGTATTTCCGTCTAAATTTCAAAATATCTTTGTTAATTGTTTCATCAGTCACCATAGAATACCTCTTATAATTCATGAAGAGCGCTATCGTTGGAAAAGAGTCGTAAAAAATGAATAGCAAATATGCAAATTAGGAAGGTGATACATACTCAAGGCGGTTGAAGATAATGATCTTTACGGGGCGGATTATTCAGAAATCGTTAATTTTATGGTTCCCGTTTGAAATATTCTGTCATAAAATATCCTCTTTACTTTTACAGGTTATTTTATGATTCTTGAATAGATGGACTGAATCGAGGAGAGGGTGCGTTAAGAATGTATGGAAGCTAAGTGTGTCAAATGATTCAACATATGATTACGTTAATTCTATAAATATAATGCCACTCACATTCTGATTTATTGAAATTGAAGTTAAGTGTTGAATGATGCTGAAATTTGAAGCTTATATTACAATTCAATAGAGTTATTTATTTCTTAAATACATCGCACTTAGAAGCAACACAGGGGCTATATGTGACGGGCTTTATAAATTTGCAACTTGACCAAATAACAAAGACGAGACTTGAGTTAGCACCTTCTTCTTGAAACTTACACGCTTCACAAACACAATAATTTACGACCTCTAAAAATTTATTATGCTTCAGCCCCACTACATGTCCAGTCTTTTCAAATGGTTATTATTTGAAAATGAATTTTTAAAATATAAAGGGTATACATTTAAATTTAAAGTCGTGATGATGCGAAAAGTTACAGAATACAATAGTAAAGGGGTTTTATTAACTCGAAGCTACTTGTAACTCATGCAACTAACTCACATCTCTTAAAACTCAATATTTATTCACTTAAGAAATATTTCATATATATATATATATATATATATATATATATATATATATATATATATCAGGTCAATTGAAAAGTCCCCAGCCTGGCACATAGATGGCGCTACTAGAATTAAATTCATATGTGTTTCAGTTAGCCCTAACCCTCAAAAGATGCGTGTATAAATTTGAGAGTTGTCGGATCATTAGTTTGAGAATTATACCATTTTGAGTGAAGCAACTTTTGTTATTGTGAAAAAAAATGGATAAAAAGGAATTTCGCGTGTTGAAAAAATATTGCTTTTTGAAGAGAAAAAATACAGTTGAAGCAAAAACTTGGCTTGAAGCCGACTTTTCGGACACTGCCCCAGGAAAATCAGCCATCAAGGATTGGTATGCTAAGTTTAGACGGGGTGAAAGGAGCACCGAAGACGGTGGACGCCCAAAAGAGGTTGTTACCGACGAAAACATTAAAAAAATCCCCAAAATGATTTTGAATGACCATCAATTGAAATTGAATGAAATAGCAGACACTCTAAAGATATCAACTGAACGAGTACATCATATCATTCATGAATATTTGTTTATGAGAAAACTCTGTGCAAAGTGGGTGCCGCTCACTTTTGACCAAAAACAAAGACGAGTTGATGATTCGGAGCAGTGTTTGAAGATGATCAAGCGTAATAAACCCGAGTTTTTGCGTCGATATGTGACAATGGATGAAACATGGCTCCATTATTTCACTCCGAAGTCCAATCGACAGTCATCCGAGTGGACTGCACACGATGAACCCGCTCGCAAGCGTGGGAAAACGCAACAATCGGCTAGCAAGGTTATGGCGTCTGTATTTTGGGATGTTCATGGAATAATTTTCATGGACTACCTTGAAAAAGGAAGGACCCTCAACAGCGATTAATACATAGCGTTATTGGAAGGACGAAATCGCCGAAAAACGGCCGCATTTGAAGAAAAAGAAAGCGCTGCTTCGCCAGGACAATGCACCGTATCACAAGTCAGTGAAAACGATGGCAAAAATGCATGCATTGGGCTTCGAATTGCTTCCTCATCCACCGTATTCTCCAGATCTGGCCCCCAGTGACTATTTCCTGTTCTCAAATCTCAGAAGAATGCTCGCTGGGAAGAAATTTTCGTCGAATGAAGAGGTGATCGCCGAAACTGAGGCCTATATTGAAGTAAAGGACAAATCGTACTACAAAAATGGTATCGAAAAGTTGGAGGGTCGCTATAATCAGTGTATCACCCTTGAAGGGAATTATCTTGAATAAAAAAAACTAATTTTGCCAAAAAA
>BMAW01007016.1:0-28641 GCA_019974015.1 Nephila pilipes | reverse complement strand
TAGGCCGGGGACTTTTCAATTGACCTGTTATATATATATATATATATCCCAATGTTAGACCATTCGCCTTATTCGCTGGATCTAGCGCTGTACAACTTCTATCTGTATCCTGAGGTGAAATCCGCATTAACCCTTTCGCTCCCAGAGTATCACAAGCAATACGCTCGTGTTTCTTCCCCTGTCCCCAGCGTAACACAGGAGATACGCTCCGAGAGTTTCCTCTACGGCCCAAAGTATCAATTGAGATACGCTTGATGAGAGCATTTTATTTGATTTTTAATGTTACTATATGGCGTTACAATACGCGAAATCTATATATATAGGTTATTTGGAGTGTTGACCATGGTGATATGGGCTTGGATTTCATTTCTGGCTACCAGAAGAGGGGTAATTGTTAAAAGCTCTTGTTGCTGCGCGGCTCTTTAAATGTAATGACCCGATTTAAAGGTGCACCTGCTTTCGATTTGCTTTTTTCTTTCTTGTTTGCTTCTTAGAGGTTCGAAGGAGAGTTTATGGCCCTTTATGGGAGGTTAAGGCTTTTGGTAGCAGATGCTCTCAGCTGTTAGTTTCATTGGGTTGGTTTTTATTTGTAGCGACAGTCATGACGAAAAGGAAGTATTTAACTGATACTGAGATTTGAGAACTAATGAATGAATCTGATAGTAATGTTAGCGAAAATAATCCAAATATGTACATAGATTCATGTGAAAAAAAAGGACAAAGAAGATGTGCCCTTTGCTCAAAATCTTGCGTAAAGCGTCAAAATATATGTGTAAGACATTTGACGTTGGACTATGCATTGATTTTTTTATATAAATATACCATACAGCAAAATAAGATTTATCTTTTATATATATATTCTATATAATGGTACACCATTACATCATGAAATTTATGTAACATATGTAAACATATTTTGTATTTTCTTAAGTGTATGAAATAATGTATGAATTGAAAGAATATATAGAAATTTCAGTTATATTAAAATTTTCGAAAAATGAGAAATATCAGTTTTGGAAATAAAATGTTAAAAAGGTTATAAAGTTCACGCCCGTTTTTATCATAATCATTTCTAATAAGCACTTTTTTTAGTATTTCTATTCGCTCAAATAAAAAAAAATCATATTTTTTGCAATGATTATTGAACCACAAACACAAATATATAGAGAGATAAAACTGAGAATTAAATTTAATCAATGAATTAAAAAATAAAATTAAAAATATAAATTTTGTGTCGGAATTTCTCTTACTGCATGCAAAATGTTAAAAAATGCGCAAGATAAAAATTTATAATGCATAAATCTGACTAAAGGACTTCGAAATCTAACTTTTATTTATTAAAAAAACAAATTAGCACCATGAAGTGAAAAAGAAACACAAATAATTTTACCTATACAATATTATCTATACAGTTTATATTTGTTTTTAATATGTAACTCAATAAATAATAAGATATGCATCAAATTTCATTAAGCAAAAAAAATTATTTTTTGTTCTACTCAATTCTTTATTATTGCAAATGGTTTAATAACATAATATTTCATTCGCTTTTTTTTAAAAAAAAAATTTAATGAATGGAAACATTCTTTAAATACGAAATATAAACCAAAAAAATCCTTCTCTTTGTATCCATTTTAGATGTAAAACAAACAAAACATGGCAGCAAAACAGCTTTATTTAATTTAAAAATAATTTTAACATTGGCTTGAGGTCATGCAGAATTTTTTTTTTATTTTTATGTTTAAATAGAATCAGATGTTTCATTTAAAATTCTACAGAAGGTAATTTTATGAAAAGAAAAGAAAAAAAATAATAGAAGGTTTAAACAAAGATAGAACGGTTCCGTTTACGTTTTTGCTGCATATTTAATCAAATGTTACAGAAAAAAAACATTTTTTAAAGAAATTGATAAAATGAACGATGTTTCATATAATAGCTCTTTGCAAATAAAAATGTTATTGCATACATTTTACATTGAGTAAAAACTTTACTTTAACCTTTATAACACGAATTTATAAATGTAAACAATAAGTAGAATCTTCTCTCCGAAACCAATTACGTGTTTGCTTGAAACAAAAAGTTTTTATAGTACATACACGAAACAAAGATATATTTCATTTGAATAATATAATTTATATGTTGAGTCTATTTCTTTTTTGATTATTTATAAATAATTGCACTTTTTAATAATTACAAGAGAAAAGAATAATATTTTAAAAATTAATTTGCTGATTTCATTTAAATCAAAATAATTTCCTTAGGGTTCAAGAAATTTACATCAGTACATTTTTTTTTTGAATAGAGAAAGATGTTTTTAAAAAAAGATTTAAAGGCAGTTACATAAATAATCAGTTTCCTTTTCTGTCACTATTTTTAGCAAAATGTTTATAAGATAAAGCAACTTCATGTATTTTTTATAAATTTTATCAACTGTAAGACATTTGAATAAAATCCTCATTAGCGTGAAAGAGTACTGTATATGTATTGTTGGTATCTTATTAATAGTTTTAAAAGATTTCTTAAGATTTTTTGTGGCATGGGGTACAATATTGTTGATGCCTAGAATAAAAATATTTAACATAGTATTTTAATTAATATAAAAAAAATGATTAATCAACTTTTGTAAGGAAATGCATTTTAAATTCTTAGTGAAATTTTCCATATCAAATTTCGGATAAAAACATTGAAATTTATAGACATTTATAACGGAAAAGTACTTCATTTTAAAACTATATTATATTCCGCTGAAGCATTCATTATGTTGAAGCAACTGATTTTTTTTCCAGATGCACTTTAGTTTAGTTTTTATTAATGTCGCGCTAGAAGCAAAACTAGAGTTATTGGCGACGGACCTCGTAATTTTGAACTACTGTCAAGTGACGAGGACGACACCCGAGCTGGCACCCTCATCTCCTAACATCCACACCACGCCAACGGGAGGACTTTGGGCCCCGGACAGATTTAACATGCATCAGCTCCGGCTACAAGGCGGGTCTTTGGCGGCCAAGGATCGAACCCACGACTGAACGAAAACCGCCGGCCGCTAGTCCACGAACTGGACCACTAGGCTACAGCGGCCCTTCAGACGCATTTTATTGCATTAAAATAGGTTAAATAGGAAAGATGTGAGAATTAAAGTCGGAACTGCATAGGATTAAAATTACGTCCATGAAATCAAAATGGCTGTTATATGGGAGCTTATATTTTTGAGGTTTCTTTCAAAGATAGTTGACAGCGAATGAATTGGTAAGAGATTTCCTTTTTTAAATCATAAATTAGGACTTTGAGTTCTAGAGGAACTTTTGAGAGAGCGCCCTTGGTTATTCTATATCGAAAATAAATAATTTCGCACTTCCCGTTTCTATTTTGTCACTTAGGTTTAAGGCTCCCGTCTACCCCCCGTTTTGATTTCATCAGCTTAATGTTAATCCTAAGGAATTTTGACTTGAATTCTCCCATCTTTATTATTAGATCTATTTGAATGCAATAAAGTGGATTTGAAAGAGCAAAAAATAATGAAGGCTTCTGTGGAATTACTTTTTTCCTAAGATTTTTAAAAATATTTTTATTCTTATTTTAATTATTCGTTTTTGAGTTTTCCGGTCTTTAAAGAATATTTTCAAATTTTTTTAAAAAAAACTTAGGAAAAAAGTAATTCCTCAGAAGCCTTCATTATTATTTGCTCTTTCAGATGCACTTTATTGCATTCAAATAGATCTAATAATAAAAATGGGAGAATTTAAGTCGAAATTCCATTGGATTAACATTAAGCTGATGAAATCAAAATGGCGATGTAGACAGGAGCCTTAATATATTAAATTAAAATATTAAATTGGGGCTAAAATTGGCGAATTAATTGGCGGTAAATGATGTATTAAATTGGCGCACGAGCCAAATAATAATAGATAAAAGCTCCAACTTTAACCTTGTGATTTCTAAATTTTTTTTTCTCTCGCACGCACTTTTTGAACAAAAATTTCTTCAAGGCGTAAAACCTTTTGTAGAAGCACGATTAATCATAAGTAAGATATAGAAATATTAGGTTTCGTGGCGCTACTGTGAAAACGGCACACTCTTTGGGAATCATTGCCTTAGCCGTTTCAGTTTTCGCATGCGGTTATTATCCAACTTAACTTAGCATATAATTTTTCAGTTCAGTCGGTAGCGACGCTAAGTAAGAATTTTTTGATCGAAGGGATGTTGTAACAAGTCGCAACTTGCTCTCATCAAGTGAATTTGAACATTTTTAATGACCTATCTAATATATAAAATTCTCCTGTCACAATGTTCGTTCCCATACTCCTCCGAAATGGCTTGACCGATTCTTATGAAATTTTTTATGCATATTCAGTAAGTCTGAGAATCGGCTACTATCTATTTTTCAAGCCTCTAAGTGATAAGGGGTGTCCACCCCAAAACTTTTGCCAACGAAACAACTAATAAAATTATTAATTTTGAGTGTAATTCGCACGATCACTTAATTAATGGATTTACATAACCTCTAAAATACTCAACACGTGTCACGGGTTCCCGCAAACAACGGCTATTGAGTTGTAAGTATAAATTATTTTTATACGTTTATTATAAAATCAAAAATTTATTAATAACTAATAAAATTATTAATTTTGAGTGTAATTCGCACGATCAGTTAATTAAGTGATTTACATAACCTCTAAAATACTCAACACGTGTCACGAGTTCCCGCAAACAATGGCTATTGAGTTGTAAGTATAAATTATTTTTATACGTTTATTATAAAATCAAAAATTATTATTTCTTATTTACAACGAAAATATGCCAACAAAACGCAAAGGGGCCAATTTGAGCTGTGATACAAATAAATCTAGAAGCATTCGAAATAGAAGAGCCCAAAGAACCGAAGAACAAGTTCAAGAAGAAAATACTGGAGCGCGTGTGAGAATGGCGCAATTGCGTCAAGAACAATTAGACGATACACGAGCTGAACGCAATGAAGTCATGAAATTAGAACAACGACAATCACACCGTTTTACTGTCAATAGACGTAGAGTAAATGACCAACAACGCCAACAGGCACATCGAGCATTTGTAGCTACATCATTCCTGCGTCTAGCATTCCTTATGAGCCCGATATTGAATATTATGCTCATTCAAAAGTGGTAATTGGTGCTATGGACAAAGAATGCCCGTATTGTCATGCTTTGAAATTCAAAAATGAACCAGCCGGGATGTGTTGCGCGTCAGGGAAGGTACGACTACCTGAAATTGAAACACCACCGGAACCATTTGAACGGTTTGCTTATCGGCACAAATCCAGATTCTAACGAGTTCCTGAAGTCCATTCGAACATTCAACTCATGCTTTCAAATGACATCGTTCGGAGCAACAGAAATAGTTCAAAATACTAATGCAAATGGTCAACAATACAATTCTACATTTAAAATCAGAGGCCAAGTTTATCATAAAATAGGCTCATTGCTGCCAATGCCAAACGAACCACATAAATTTTTACAAATCTACTTTATGGGCGGCGAGGACTCCAGAAGCGCACTAGCCAATCGGGTGGATGCACATTGTGGCTACAATAACCTTGATTCATTCTTTGCCAGACGCATCGTCAGCGAGCTGGATGCTCTATTGAATGAGCATAATGAATTGTTGAAAATATTCAAATCCCACATGCACAAATTAGAAAGCGATAATCACGCTATTGTTATTAATCCTGATAAAACACCAGCTGGAGAACACATTCGTAGATTCAATGCACCTGTTGCTGACGACGTTGCTGGAATCATGGTAGGCGATCGTACAGGTGCACGAGAAATTGTGATTCTTAGGAGAAATAATAATCTTCAGTTCATTGCTGATACACACCATTCATATGACGCTCTCCAATATCCGCTAATCTTCTGGAAGGGACAAGACGGATATAGCATAAATATTAAACAACGAGATCCCGTATCAGGTACTTCATTAATTATGAATTTGATCATTACACTTTTAACAAAACAATTAAATTATTAAACGTAATTAATTTAAATTAATATTTATGAATATATTATTACAGGAGCCGAAACAAACAAGAACGTTAGCTCGAAGGATTATTATGCGTATAGATTGATGATTAGACGCGGGCTGGACAACGTCATTCTACGATTTCGAGAACTTTGTCAACAATTCATGGTCGACATGTACGCGAAGATAGAGGGCGAACGACTACGATACTTACGATATAATCAACTCAAACTACGTGTGGAAGAGTACATTCACTTGCAAGACGCTATTGTCAACAACGCCGACGCCGCCAAAATTGGTTACTCTGTCATTCTACCATCATCGTACATAGGCAGTCCACGTCATATGCAAGAGTATATACAGGATGCTCTGACTTTCGTGCGCGAATATGGGCGACCGTGTTTATTTATCACGTTCACATGTAATCCAAAATGGCCAGAGATTACATCTTTGCTGTTGCCTGGCCAAAATGGAATACATCGTCATGACATTACAGCACGTGTGTTTAGACAAAAGCAGAAGTCTTTAATAAATTTTATTACTAAATTACATGTATTTGGTCCCACACGTTGCTGGCTGTATTCGGTTGAGTGGCAAAAGCGAGGATTACCTGCCCACATTTTGGTTTGGTTAATCGACAAAATCCGTCCTGAAGAAATAGATAATATAATTTCTGCAGAAATTCCCGATCCGTCTACTGATCAATTGCTGTTTGATATTGTTACAGCAAACATGATTCATGGCCCATGCGGTAATTTTAATCGTTCATCGCCTTGCATGGCAGATGGAAAATGTACAAAAAGTTTCCCTAAAGATTTCACTAACGATACAATCACAAATGTCGACGGATATCCAATATATCGTCGAAGGAATCCAGATAATGGCGGACAATCATTTATTAAAAACATCAGCAACACAGACATTGATATTGACAATCGTTGGGTCGTGCCATATTCGCCCCTGCTGAGCAAAACATACAATGCTCATATTAATGTTGAGATCTGCAGTTCTGTGAAGAGCGTTAAATACATTTGCAAGTATGTCCATAAAGGCAGTGACATGGAGGAGTTTAGAGTGGAAAATACCAATGTGAATGCTCCTCCAGTGAATAAAAACGATGAAATAACGCTCTACCAAATTGGTCGGTAAATCAGCTCCAATGAAGCTGTTTGGCGTATCTTTGGTTTTCCGATTCATGAACGGGATCCAGCAGTTGTTCAGTTAGCCGTTCATCTTGAAAACGGTCAGCGTGTATATTTCACGAACGAGACAGCGATTGATTGTGCTATAAATCCACCAAAAACTACACTCACTGAATTTTTTGAATTGTGTAATCGTGCGGATGATTTTGGTGCCTTTGCACGTACTTTACTCTATTCACAAGTACCACGCTATTTCACATGGGCTCAAACAAAACAATGGATACCCCGCAAGCAAGGCTCACCAGTTGATGCATGTCCCAATTTATTCAAATCAAACGCCTTGGGCGAGTATTTATCTGTCTTGGCGAGTCTCAGTCTGTCTTGGGCGAATCCAAGACAGACTGAGTGCTTTTATCTTCGACTATTGTTGGTTAATGTTACTGGCCCATTGTCATTTCAAGATATACGTAAAGTGAATGGGCAACAGTATACAACGTATAAAGATGCATGCCTTGCACTCGGCTTGCTGGAAGATGACAATCAGTGGGAATGTATGCTTGCTGAAGCAGCATTGAACTGTACAGCAATACAAATTCGTCTACTATTCGCTATAGTGTTGACTACATATTTTCCAGCCCGAGCAGAGATATTGTGGGATAATCACAAAAATTCAATGACTGATGATATATTGCATCAACATCGTACATGGTGTAACGATCTAGCGATAACATTCAGCGACGATATGTACAATGAAGCATTGATTGCTATTGAGGATCTTTGCATTATCATTGCCAACTTACCACTCGGTCATTTTGGTATTAATTCGCCAAATCGAGGTGCAACTGATTTAATGAACACTGAAATGAATCGTGAACTGCAGTACAACACTGTAGAAATGGCGGCGATTGTTACTCGCAATGTCCCACTAATGAATGAGGAACAAAGAACCATTTACGACCGCATTATGCTCGCAGTTTCAGCAGGACAAGGTGGGTTCTTCTTTTTAGATGCACCAGGTGGAACTGGTAAGACATTCCTTATTTCTCTAATTCTCGCCGAAATACGATGCAATAATGGCATTGCATGGCCGTTGCATCATCGGGCATTGCAGCAACTGTATTGGATGGAGGCAGAACAGCTCATTCAGTATTTAAGCTACCACTAAATATTCAAAATAACCCTGACGCAGTGTGCAACATAAAAAAACAATCGTCCATAGCCTCAGTGCTGAAACAGTGTAAAATATCATCTGGGATGAATGTACCATGGCACACAAACATTCGCTTGAGGCGTTGAACAGGACATTGAAAAATATTAAAAACAACGACAAACTATTTGGTGGCACTCTGTTAGTCCTTTCAGGTGACTTCAGACAAACACTTCCCATCATTCCACATTCAACATACGCTGATGAAATCAACGCCTGCTTAAAATCATCGCCATTGTGGCGTAATGTGAAATAGTACAGCTGAAAGTAAATATGCGCGTTCAAATGCTTCAAGATCCATCCGCTGAAACATTCTCAAAACAACTCTTAGATATCGGCGATGGAAAAGTCACTATAGATGAAACTGGATACATAAAATTAGCGACTGATTTCTGCACAATCATTGATTCGCAAGATGCTCTCATTGAACAAATATTTCCCGATGTACACACGAATTACATAAATCTCGAGTGGCTTGCAGAACGAGCAATTTTAGCTGCAAAAAATGTGGACGTTGACATTTTGAATCTGAAGATACAACAGCTATTGCCAGGGGACTTGGCATCATATAAATCTATTGATACAGTTTGCGATGACACTGAAGCTGTAAATTTTCCAACAGAATTTTTGAACTCACTGGATTTGCCAGGCATGCCACCACATTACTTACAATTGAAGGTTGGATCTCCGATTATTTTGCTTCGTAATTTGAACCCACCATGGCTGTGCAACGGTACGCGATTAGTCATTAAAAAATTAATGAAAAACGTTATCGAAGGCACCATTTTAAATGGCAAGTTTCGAGGTGAAAATATATTAATACCACGAATACCTATTATACCCACAGATGTGCCAATTCAATTTAAGCGTATTCAATTTCCGATTAGATTGGCATTTGCAATGACTATTAATAAATCCCAAGGCCAAACAATGTCTGTTTGTGGCTTAGATTTGAGCACACCATGTTTTTCACACGGACAATTATACGTTGCATGCTCTCGAGTGGGTAAACCATCAAGTTTGTTTGTATTAGCTAAAGACGGGCTAACAAAAAATATTGTTCACGCTGTAGCATTAAGAGATTAATATTATGTAATGAATTAATGATATAAATAATTATTACTTTTGATAAACTGAAAAAATTAATGTTTGGTGTTTTGTTATTTTTATATTCCCTCATCTTTCACAGCGCTCTATGCCTTTTTCACTCATATTCCACATCCTTATACACTTCCAATAAGTTAGTTATTTTTTTTCTACACTAGAAATTATTTACATGGCAAAACAACGTTTGCTGGGTCAGCTAGTCTATATATAAAAATATTGCGATAAGTAAAAACTCAAACACCTAAGTGAGCAGTGTCGCACTAAAGACAATCGTAAATTTTAATTATTACTTAAAATTAACCAAGATATCTTGATAGTATTTAATCATGTTAACTAATCATGTCATACGTTCAACTGCATGTTAATTTATTCTTATGCACATATTGTAAATTTTAGCTGTTACATATGCCTTATGAAAGAACCGTGAAAAACAGGGTTGTTTATAAACTCATGGACAAAAATTTTAGGGGTGACAGAAAACATCCAAAGAAATAATTTTCACACTCAACTCATAGGCGGACACCAAGTGAAGTACCGCTAGACGGCGCTGTAATGGAAAGCAATAAGTCCCAGTTTTCATCTTCATCGTCATTTCTATCGTGTATTTTTAGAGGTATGACGACTTTCATTAATCAGGAAAAGATTCTGTCTCCTCAAATCCATGGTAGAAATGACGATGTGTAAGAAAACTCGCGCTTCATGCTTTCTTGTACAGTGTCGTCTAGAGGTTCACCGCTTGCTCTCCGCCAATTCATAGTATGGTCAAAATTGCTTGTTTAAATGATTTTATGCCTTACATTTTTGCCCATGACTTTCAAACGACCTGTACGTAAATTAACCTACTCCTTAAAAGAAATGTGGCGAAAAAGAACGGGAAGGCATAGAGGAAATAAAATAATTCATAGAAGCGTTGTAGATATACAAACATTTGTGAGACGAACCAGAGTGCTACTAGCTTCGCTCGAAATATCATTAACAGAAATCTAATGTTAACATTTCAAAAAATAGGAAAACCTTTTTTTTTTATTATTAGGGACATGTTACATTAATTACTGCATTGATTTAATTTTGTCTTTTTTTTAAATTTGTTAGTATTTATTGTGAAGATAATTAATGAGAGTAATTTTGTCTCTCATTTAAAAAGGACTTTGTCTTATACGTATATGTACTTCCAAACAACTATGAATTTAGAAACAACTTTTTAAATAAAAATTCAATTTATCTTCGAGTTAAATAACCAAAGCTAGCAGACGATTATCTTAATAATTTTCAGAAAAAAAATCTCATGAAGTGAAAAAGAAAATACTCTTCATCAGTAAAAGATTTTTAACATTTTTTAAAAATATTTTAGAACGAATTCTTTGCTTAAGAAAATAAGAATTAGTATTATATCTTAAGGGTTAAACATTCTTTCAAAATTTTCATTCTAAAATTTAAATCAATAATTTTTCGACTAAAACGGAAGAAAGAATTTCAGTAACCTTCAAGTTAGTATATTATAGTTTATATGTAAATATATATATTTGTAATCCTTCCAATGTTGTAATTATTTCAGGACGAAATAATGAACAGCCAGGATGGTTTCAGGAACAAATAATATTTAATGCTCGACACGTTCCACAACACAAGACAGGATACAAAACATATATAAAACACAGATTCGCGAACATCACTCCATCGTTCTTTTTTTTAACCAAGTCTCACGCCTTCGAATGAGCTTGCGCACGCTAGTCGTCCTTATCACCAAAAGAACATGTGGTGCCATCTGGCTACCGTTTAATAGTTACATGGAAGGTAGTGGTAAATTACAGTGTTACATATTGTTTTATTTGTTAATCTTTTTATTTAGCTTCTAGTTCATAAATTGCAACAATTATAAACTGAAAAAATGTTTCTAATTTTTTTTTTAAATTTTCAATCTTTAAATAAAAAAAAAAAATTAATTCAAAATCTAAAGGCTCCCGTCTACCAGCCATTTTGATTTCGTGAGCGTAATGTTAATCCTACGGAATTACTACCGTTCTCAAATATTTACTGTTTGATCTATTCGAATGCAAAAAAGTACATCCGAAAGAGCAAAAAATAATGAAGGCTTCCGTGGAATGACATTTTCTCCCCTTCCGGGTTTTTAAAGTTTTTTTAATCTTATTTTAATGATTCGTTTATTGGTTATGTGGTTTTTTTTAAAAAAAAAAATATTTAAAAAAATTTTCAAAAATTAGACGCAAAATTAAGTTCCTCAGAAACCTTTATTATAAATTATTATCCCTTTCGAATATACTTTATTGAAGTGTATTCAAATAGTAAATATTTGAGAATTATAATCGAAATTCCATAAGATTAACATTACGCTGAGAAAATCAAAACGGTCAGTAGACGGGAGCCAGAATAATTCATTATCATATTTCTCATAATTCAGCACCTGCTTGTTAATTATTTTTGCTAGCACCCAAGGGGCTATTGTTTTTAGTTGCATCGACTTTGGCGTCCCAAATTACTTTTCAAATTTTTATCAATTGCTTCACTTTTACTTACATTTAGCTTAAATATATTCAATTTAATAGTTTATCGTTTTCCTTAATTTTAATTACATGTAGCTGATATAATATTCCATTTAATATTTTATCGTTTCCTTTAATTATAATACCGGAAAAGTTTATTATTGTCCATTTCTCGATATTTCATCGTTTTCTTTAATTCTTATATTTCATTGAGTTATTTAATAATAATTGTAAAATAGTGCTGTCTATTCCTTACAAAAAACTTTGCATAGAACATATTTTATTTTATTTTTATTTCATAATACTCCAAACGAGATTGATCTCCATGAATTTGTACGTTCGTAACGCTTCTTTCATATTAAATCAAATTTTAGAACTATTTTATAAATTACAACTCATACACAAACATAAGCTAATACATATATTGAAAGAAAGTCAGTAATGCTTAACCTAATCGAAAATTAGATTTCCGCTAGTTATGTTTAATATTTTGAATATCTTTTTCTAAGCACTAAAACCAAGCATTATTTATTGCTTTAAAAAAAATTATTTCATAAGAAAATAAAAGTTTATGCAATAATTAATTATCGGAGAATTACTCATGCTTGTCTTCTTTTCTATCACAAACTCAACGGAGCATCTTCGATCGAAAATAGAAGTTCTTCCTTTCTTGGTAATTTATTTTTCGGCCATTTTTGTGATTCCATCTAAACACATTATTAAACCTTATCGCGGTCTTTTATCTACAATATATTGAAGACGTAATGGATTTAATTATCGTGCTGTTTTGGATGTGAACATCCTATATCCATTATAACATACACTTAACATTTTTTCTTTTTTCTAAACAATTTTTTATGGGTTTCAGGGTCATAAAAATGTTCGGGAACAAACATTCTAACGTTTATTGACAGATATTATTTTAGTCTATGGCTTTAGTGTAATAGTTTGTTTCACCTAAGGATGGATTAGGATAATAGGACCCCTCTTTATATCCGCGACAGTATATTTGTTTTTCATAACAGCCTATTTAGAAAGTTGCTATTGGCAAAGACTTATTAAGAAAAATATTTTTTACTTGGCATTAGAGCTTGTTACGAATAATGGAGATAGAAAACTATTTATTTTATTATTAATATTTTGTGACTAATCATTTTTGAGAGATTTCTATTATTTTTATTCCTTATTATTTCTAAAATCAAACATTATTGACAGTTATGTGTGTAGAATAATTGAAAATCAACATTTGAAAAACATGTCTGAATTAGTTATCATATAAAGAATGTTGTTTGAAATATATTGGATTATGTAATGATCAAATGTTCTTATGAAAACAACTGTTAATGCTATTTACCACTGCAAAATTAACTATTACAATTATACTATCTTTTAATAAATATTGTACTATATAGCATACTTATTGAATATATGACTTACATTTCCACATGGTTTTACTTAAAGTATCCGTACACCTTCGGGAGAAATTTTTTGAAATACATTGATATTTGCTATCAAAATATTGTTAATGCTAAAATATAACCTAAAACTATGAAAAAAAATTTAATAATCTGCTTTTAATTCAAAAAAAAAATTTAGAGAGAAAATAGTACATAAATTGATTATCAGAATAACGCTCATAACTCAAAAGTAAACAAAAATATCATTATTCTGTAAATTTTATCTTATTCATCATAAAACTTTTAGGGCTGGTACAAATTTCCTGATGAAAATCATATTACTACAATTTTTATTGTGTTTCGAGTCAAATGACAATGAAAAATTAAAAAAAAATTGTATTAACAATACATGATTTACACCTTTGTTACTAAAAACGTATCAACTTTAAAACCATGAAAGTAGTAATGATTCTAAAAATCTATATAAGGAAGATACTTGCAAAATTTAAATTAATTTGGTTCATAACTTTTTTTTCTGATATCTACGTTGCCACATGGGAATACGTCGAGAAAACTCATTTTAAGAAAAATCAAACAGAAACTTTCAAATGCAATTAAAAATAAGCTATCGAGTAAAATTCAAATCCCTGTAATTTAAGTTCCGAATAAGGTATAAGCAAAATTCAAACACTATTAGAAAGAAAAAAGTTTAAATTTTGAATCGACGATAAAATTAGAAAATCGAAAATTTTGACAAAAATAACCTTTATAAGGTGTACGCATACCTTAAGAGAATTGGAATAATTTTCTTAAAAACAAGCCATCTACAATTTAAAATATAAAATAAAGTGTTTTCTTCAATATACATTTGCACTACGTGACACAGGAGTGGAGAGCAAATTATGCAAATTTCTGGGTAGACGCACGCAACTGAGTTTACGAATGATGTGAAATGCGCAATTCCCCAGCGTTCGATGAAGAAGACATAAGGGAAGGAACCTGTAGAATATTTAATTTTCGTGTTGTTATTACTGCTAGTGAAATCACCATAGAAAGTTTGTTCTTGTCTCAGATGACGCTTGTAACAGCGAAGAATGACCGGTCTTCGTCAACGGAGGCAGTTACAGAAGACAGACGATTTTACGGCGTGCAAGGTGAGGGGATTGAGAAGACCATGCTGATCCATACGGTAAATCTCAGCTAGCACACACCTGGACCCGTCCACAGTGCACCGTCTGAGACAAAGATGTATGGAACTACGAAATGTGGTAAGTTTGAGGGGTGCCGGTGCAGCCAAAGTGACGTCAGCACACGTGGTAAAACGCATTCGTCGACAAGAGATTTGAAGCCTCTTCTACCTCCATTCTGCAGCCTGTTCAAGACACCCTCGATATTCCCATATTCACCAGAACCATTTCCCATCGATTGGTTGCTAGTGGCCTGCAATCATGACGTCCGGTAATAAGACTGCCATTGACACCGCAGCATAGACGACAACGTCTGCAACAGTGCCGGGTTCAAGCGATGTGGATGAAGTAAATGCACAGGGGGGTCGTGTTCTCAGATGAGTCAAACTTATGTTTCTCCGATGATAATCGCCTTGTACTAGTTTGGTGCCGACGTGGAGGCAGCAGACGTGGCAATCTAGCAGATATTGTGGAATGCCCCACCTCCCGACAACGGGGCATCATGGTTTGGAGCTCAATCGCGAACGATTCTAGGTCACCTCTAGTTCGTATTCAAGGCTCTATGACGGTCCACCAATACGTGGATGATGTGCTGTGGTCAGTGGCACTTCTATACCTTCAGGAAATGCCCAATACCTTTGAACAGTAGGATACCGCCCGAATGCACACTGCTCGCCTCAGGCAATAAGCTCTTCAAGGTGTACAGATACTTCCCTGGCTGCCGTGCTTTCCTGAAATCTCACCAATTGAACACATTTGGAATGTGATTGGATGTCATTTGTACACCCTGATACTGCCGCATTGAGAAGACTAAATGTGGCAAATGATTGACAGGGACCGGAGCTAAAATCCTGAATACGCCATCAGCACTCTCACTGACTCTGTACCTAGACGTGTTGTTTCGTGTATAGATGTTCATGATGGTCTTAAGGACTACTAAGCAAACACTATTCTCTCTCTGTGTTATGCATATCACTTCGAAATAGAGATCACTTATTGTTCTGTTACTGTCTCTCTCTGTTTGCAAAGTTTCATCACTTTCTGGTCACTCCTTTTAAGCGTTGTATTATCAATGTCACGTAGTGTATATTGAACAGATAGGTTTTCCTTTATTAGAAGTTGAAATTTTTTTTAATCTCCATCAATTATATTGTCATTTTTTAAAACCAATGCCTACTCTGATCCTCTAAAAATGAGATATAGTAATATCAAATAAAAGAAAAAAGTACAACTTCTGAGATACTTTTATTTCGTCTTTCCTTACAGAATGTAAATGAAAAAAAAAAAATATTTTCATTCTTTTAGCTACTAACCAAACCAATATTACTGTTGAAAAGTGATGAATGTAACATTCAGGTC
This sequence comes from Nephila pilipes, assembly GCA_019974015.1. Lineage (NCBI taxonomy): Eukaryota > Metazoa > Arthropoda > Arachnida > Araneae > Nephilidae > Nephila > Nephila pilipes. The sequence continues at coordinate 12,747 of BMAW01007016.1, read as the reverse complement.
AATATTTTAATAAATAACTAATGCAGGATAATATTTAATGTACAAGAAGAGAATAAATCCCTCTAGGATTTGCCAACAATTCGTGTTTGGGAAAACTAATCCTTATACAAGCAAAAATATTCCTTCTTCTGGAAATATCTTTTAGATACATAAATATGAACTATCCCTTCAGAACTATTTCCGCGAAAATAAATTTTTAAATAGTGGGCTTTACTATTTGGTACATCGACTGTCATTCAGAATATTCTAAGCACTTAATATCTTGGTAAAACATCTTTTTTAAGAACTTTGGCATTTCCATTCGATGAAGGAATACGCTACAATAATTAGTTACACACGTAATTTTAGTTAGATAATATTAAAAAATCGGATATCGAATAAAATTTTTCTTTAAGTTCATCGAATTATTTTGTCCGGAATGAAATTCGAATTCGAAACGTTCTTATTCTCGTTACTCTTTAAGATCAAATATAACATTAAAAATTTCTAGCACTATAATCGTATGTATTTATTTTAAAACATTTTCCACATTTTTAGAAAAAGTGATAATTTGTATTGCATAAATGTCATACATAAATACACTTCACCAAGAAAATAAATTGTGCTTTTTAGCCATCTAAGAGCAATTGTTTTAGGTGGATCAACTTTAGCGTACCGGATCATTTTTCAATTTTTATAACGTTTGGTTGAATTTTAATTACATTTAAATAAAAAATATTCATTTGATTAATTTATCGTTTGCTTTAATTTAAATTACATTTAACTCAAATGTACTCAATTTAATAATTTATCGTTTTCTTTCATTTTAATTACATTTAACTTAAATATATTCAATTTAATAATTTATTGTTACTTTAATTTTAATATCGGATAAGTTTACTATTGTCTATTTCTCTATAATTCATCCCATACACTTTAATTCTTATATTTAATTGAATAATTTATTCATAATTATAAAAAAAAAACGCACCTTGGAAGGCTAAATCTGTTCTTTACAAAATTTTCCACAGAACATTCAATTATTTTTTTTTAATTAAATATTTATTTATGTCATTGTATTGATTAATTAAGGTTACACAAAACTGTCTCATAGCTATCAATTTCAATATGATTCTTGAATAGACGATGAAAAAGATATCTGAGAACAGATATATCACTATGAAAATATTAATAATATATTGAGTAAGAACTCTAAATCTGAAATATGTTAAACGTCAAGCTATTAATCATTATTTTCATATTAATGTCTTAAATTGTATGAAGACTCCTACCAATGACTGTTTATTAAGTGAGTATAATTGCTATTGAATGATATTGCATTTTATTAATTACTAATTGATTAATTTCAAAAGCCACTGAAAGAGATGTGTAATGTATTGTAAGTATTCTTATTACTGCGATACAATGTGATGTCATTAAGATAATTATGAGAACTTTATTTAAATACTAATAATAATATTTAAAAGCAAAGGGACTGATTCAAAAAAGGAAACATATAATTAATTTATAGAAAATTTATTGTTTGTGTTCTTCATTTCCATTTACAGGATGGCAGTAGTCGTATGGTCATGGTAGAGGACACGCCAATGGCATTGTTTTCGTCGAGTCGTCGGTTCGAGCCTTGTTGATACTAAGAAAACTTAATGTAATGTGCCTTCTGCACGTTAAATCTGGCAAAGTCCTCCCATTGGCATGGTGCAGAAGTTTTAGAGACCGAGGTTCGAGTTCAAGTGTCATCTTCGCCTCTTGATTGAGTTTAAAAATTGCGATATCCTTCGCCAATAGCCCTCTGAATGAATGCAATTGCTTCTCAGTTTCATATAATTAGGATTTTAAAATAATTCGAGATAAAAAAAAAAAAAAAAAAAAAAAAAACCAACGCTTTTATATGGTGGCAAAGTTTACTAAAAAAATTATTGAAATATTAGTTAAAAATTGTCGCAAATGTCTAAATATTTCATTGTTTGGCAATACAGTTGTATCTTCCCCAACATTGCTTTTTAAATATATGACGTTATTCTACAAAATAAATATTAAACGTAGCTTGCCTTTGTCTTAATTTAAATTTTAGAACAAACTAAAATAATTATCTAAACAATCAATATTTTTGTTTCATTCTGCAAAAAATAAAAAATAACGCAATGGTACATATTTTTGGTCAAATATTGCCAGCATCATACACAAATATTTGCATATATGAAAATCATTTTCCCACACAATACTGATCTATAATAATTCTTAAAAAGTTATTAGGTCAAGAATTAGAGTCAATAAGTAAGTATCTAAAGATGTGATTACAATGTAATGTTAAGATATAGTCTGAAACACATACTCAAATAATTACTCATATGTAAATTATTTTCATAACTAATCAATAACAATTCTTAAGATACAATAGAATCTGTCTGGAGATATTACGAAATAATACTTCAAATATGTAATGTTTTAAGAATGTTTAAGTGTTTTTGCATTAATTATTCATTAAAATTTGAAAATTCTCAATGCATAAATCAACAAATATTACCAGACGATTTAAACAACTGTTAAAAATAAATACTATCATATTAAAAATGTAAACATTCTTCAAGCAATCTTATTGAATTAAATTTTTAAGAACAGTAGTAAAGAAACATTTTTTAAATTGTAGAAAATCTCAGTTAAATTAGATTTTTTTCATAATTATAAAAAAAAATGTCTATGTGTAAACCAAATAATTTAAAGCCATTGTTTTAGCTTGTTGATAGAAGAAGATACAGACAGTTTGAAGATACAGTTTGTTGATAGAGTAAGAACGGTTCCCAAAGTTTCAGAGTTCTAGATTGATGGGAAGTTGGTTAAAACAACTATCGAAAATTTGATGACACTCTGATACACACACACCAAGTGAAATGCATAAAAACTTTAATACTAGCTAAACTTAATTAATCCGGTAAATTAAATGGTTGGAATGCAGTTTAGTCAAACCACTCTTGGAGACAGGAATTATTTGGTGGTATTTTGCCAAATGTGGTTACCCTGGTCCGTTTTACGGACTTAGCTTTCAGCCCCCCCCCCCAAAATTGCCAAGTTTGGAGCCAATTCTTAAAATCGCGCCAAGTGGTTGGGAAAAACTGCATTATTAAAGAAAATATTATTTAAAACTTGTCGTAAATGTCTAAATATTGCATTGTTAGGCAAGTAAGAACGATTACCAAAGTTTCAGAACTCTAGTTTAATGGGAAGTTGGTTAAATTAGCGATTGAAAATTTGATGACACACACACCAAGTGAAATACAGAAAAATGTTTTAATAAAATAAGCTTCTTTCTGACTCAGAAGTCTGGAGGTCAACTTGTAATACTGGTATTCGGATTCAGTCCCATATTCCTAGACCAAATCTGAGATTTTATACGAATTCTGGTTTTGTCACTCGCTCTTCTTAACTGGTCATGGTCCCTTCGTTTTGTATTTAAGTCGTTTTAATTTGAAAAATACAAATATATGTCCCTGTGGCTCTGTTGGAGATGCTGAACACTACGATTTCTGTTGCCCTTTTACCAGAGATTTTAATTTAAAATGTCCTATTGCTCAAGCGAAACCTATTTGGCTGAAGTCTGTGTGTGAAAATCCTAACGGCTCATAAAATTACCCAACAAATTTCTTAATTATTTCAGATTCTTATTAAATTTCTTAATATTTTAATTTTCCTTTACTGTGTTGCTATAATTGTATACCTTGTATATATATGTTTCATATCTTTGACTAACATTTCATTTCTGCTCACGAGTTTGTGGACGCTTTTATATTGTGCCATATAACTTATTATGCATCTTATTCCTGCAAGAAAACTCCTATTGTTAGTTACTTTTTAAAAAATCGTGTCATGTACATTTTCTGCTCTGCAATTACATTATAAACTTTATTTAATTTGATTTCGAAATTATGCAATATCTTATGATTTTTTTATCAATAAATGCTGAGTGCGGGGGTGATTGTCTCTTGAGGGCTCAATTTCTAGCTCTAAGCCCTTTGAGTAAGCTCGGTCCCCTTGGATATTCGGCCAAAAGCCCGCTTTTTTCTTCTTTGTTTAACTTCGATAACATTCAATGAATCAAATCGAGTAAAATTTTAAAATCTGGTGATACAAATGATTTGCACTGTAATGCGGTTGATGCACGTTAAATATTCCGAGATTCTAAATCATATCTATGTCATGGTGTGGAAGTTTCAAATGGAGGATACCATTTTTGGTGTCGTTCTCGCTACTTAACCTTAAGTTCAAAATTACGTGGTTCGTCACCAATATATCTCGTGTTGCTTCTTAGAACAATTAATAAACAATCACTCCCTTATTCCCATTTACTCTCTCACAACTACTCGCTAAATTTCTGCATACAGTTTTAATAGTCATGATGTTTTCTTGTTTTCTGCCACCTCTTCTGAAAAAGTTCTTTTCAGCATTCATTTCATTTTTGATAAGAGAAAAAGTTATAGAGTGCTAAATTAGGAGAATATTGAGGATCTTCCAATGTCACATTTCTAAATTTGTCTCGGAAAGCACTGTGGGAGAAAGAGCATTGTTTTGAAGCAAAATGCCAATCAGTTTGTTAACTCTCTCACTTATTTGATCATATTGTTACAAATTTGTAACATTATTTGTATTTGTCTTAAAATATCTCAGACAGATCGGAAATACTCTGAGTTTGGCCAAAAATCGCACGTGCAATGTTAAGAAAAAAAAAAAAACATTTCTAGGGATTTGGCGACCTTTTGGCGAGATTATTGGAGAGATTTGGTGAAAAATAGATGTTTCTGGATAGTTCCATCATCGAAGCTCTAGGACCAATATTAAGTGAGATAGCCAAGAACCTTGGCGAAATTCTTAGATTTTCACGCCAAGCTAGGTATAAATACCACCGGCGGAGATAGAAGCTGGTAGTTCATTTTTCAAGTACATACTCATTAACTGCTCAACAGATGGCGCCAGCTATGCTGGGCTCATCAATCAGCTCATTTCTCAAGAACTTTTCATCTCTACTCTCCAAAATTTTACCCTCTCATCCGCAAGAAATTCCTCTCCCCAATGTAAATTTCCATTTTATCCAAAGGACTTAATAAATACCAGATTTGGGCTTGTGAAGCGCTCCACGCTCCTGGCGCCCATGGAATGTCAACGTCAACGTCAGAAGCTGGTAGTTCAGTACCGGCCGTAGCTAGAACGGTAACTCCACTACAGAAATAAAATGCAGCACACCCAGATGCCGACAACGATCGGGAGGTTGACCGCTGGCCGGTCCACCTTTCTTTTGCAAACGCCTTCAACTCAGTCACATCCCCTTTTAAATACTGCAGTCAGGGACAGCCAATCTCTGTGCTCCCACTGACCGAAACCTATACCTCCAAGTCACCACTTTTACCAGACCCACTTATCTACCAATCACAAAGCTCTTTCTGATGCATACCACTCAGAAAGTTTTAATCTCAAGTTTTATACCAAGTTCTGCAACCAAAGTGCCGACCTGAGCTTGAAGGCCGCTCCGCGGCCTATGTGCTCGAAAATTGTCACAGCGTATCACAGAAGCTGGTAGTTATTGGCTCCCCACTCACCCCGCCTTCGAAGAAACAAGTGCAAGTAGTTCGAAGAATTCGAGCCTACACTCAATCATACTTGGGGGTTGAAAGGCGACTACGTCGCCTAGGTACCCGTAGAGCTTATCATAAGAATCGGGTAGTAGTGAAGAAAACGAGCAGTAGTGAAGACGGTCGTTTTTTTATTGCTAGTTATCTGTCTGAGATATTAGAGATTTCTGCGTTTGGAAGCTGTTTCCTGTGAAATTAGCTGAATTGGAGCTGTGTAATTGTGATATCTACAGCTGGAATTTCCTGCGTCCTCTAGAAATTGCGAAGAATAAAAGTCTTGAGATTTTTTTTAAAGAGATCGTTTCCTCTAATCTCAATCAACACGGACCCCCAAGCGCGGTACAATATGTTTGTATTAATGCTTGTATGCGGCTTTGCTTTTTTGTCGGTGTTTAAAGTTATGGGACGCGCAACACGTCCGTTGTCTTCTAATTCCTCACAATTTCTAGCGAACCTGTGCCTCTCAAATACTCGTATATGGCACATACATTATTCTCTATTATTACAAAAATTTCTGAGTGCATGAGAATAAAATAAAGTCCAACTAGTAAGAGAACGACAAAGGAATCTTTATTCACAATCATTTACTAGCTACTACTTTGTCCAAAAGTTCTTTAAATGTAATATTACTCGGTGGACTTATCTTGATTATATTACAGGGTTGTAGTCAATGAGATGCGTATTTATTACAATCCAAAAGAATATATTGTTACAAATTTGTAAATATTACTTGTATTTGTCTTAAAATATCTCAAATAGATCGGAAATACTCAGAGCTTCAGCACAAATTGCACATTCAATGTTAAAAACTGCATTTCTACTGATTTGGCGACCACTTGGCAAGATTTGGCCAAAAATAGATGTTTCTGGAAACTTCCATCTTCAAAACTCTAGGACTAATAATAAGCAAGATGGTTTAGAACCTTCTATAACCTTGGCGAAACTCTTAGATTTTCACGCCAAGTCAGGTATAAATACCACCGACCAAGATAGAAGCAGTAGTTGTGCATAGGAGGATCAATAGTGAAGACAATCAGTCTGAGAAAATAGAGACTTCTGTATTTAGAAGCTGTTTCCTGTGAAATTAGCTGAAGTAGAGCTGTGTAATTGTGATGTCTACGGCTGGAATTTCCTGCGTCCTGTAGAAATTGCTACGAATAAAAGTCTTGAGATTTTTTCATCAAATCTTAATCACCCCGAAGTGTGGTACAATATTCTAAATCATTCATACGGTTACAGATAATACACATTGCATTATCCTGTACATGGATACTATATAAAAGCCTAGGAGTTAGGATCATTTAGCAGAATTAGAGTGAGATCATTTTCGAGAGCTAAAAATTATGTCTCTTCTACTCTTTGGCCAATTGGATATTTTATGAATGGTCTGGGTGGTCCCTAAGTCTTTGAAGAATTTACTTGAATAAAAGTTATTGCTTACGATTTTCATTCTGTTCTTCTGTAAATATTGCTATTGATATCTTCGGGTGCAACACTGTCGATATATCGGTGTCATTGGACTCCATCGCCGATTTTGGGAGACTGTCCACCTGATCATTCCAAAACATTTCCGAGTGTTCAAAGATCCAAATCCAAAGTAGTATCATTTGAGAATGAAATTATTTTGCTGTGAATCAATTTTAATGATTTAATGTTATAAATGTAGGTAGCCCAAAGTAACTATCAAAAAATATTAACAAGATTTTATATAATTCCACAACATCGTCTTAAGCTTGAGGACTGGCTAGTACATCTGCTGTAATTACGAGGAGAAGCAGTTCAATAACGAGACTGACGGGGTAAATCATTTTATTTTGATGCCATAAATATTTACTTATTATAAACTTCAATACACACCTCTCCTCTATCCCTACAATGCTACATGCGAATCTTCCCAGGTTCGAAACAGTGCAGTGAGTGACTGTGGATTTTAATGGCGCAAGAACCACAATAGGCTATGCTGCGCCAAACACTCGTTAAAATCAATCATTAAATAATTCGATATAAAAACCAACTTTTTTAAAAACAACGTTTTTATATGGTGGCAAAGTTTATTAGAGAAAATTATTGAAATATTAGTTAAAACTGTTAGTTATTTTTAACTTTAAAATTCACTTAAAAAGAGACATTTGTGAGAGTTTTAAAAAATTCATAATACTCATAAAATCAAAACATGCATTTGAAAGTTTGTAAGTCATTCTATTAAAAAAAAAAATGGGAACCAGAATTCAGAAAAAATTATTGTGATAAGACATGGTGCCAAATATTGGAAACTTTCTTTCTTGCTCATGATTATTGACTAAAAGTCAGCAACCCTTACTATCTCGGAGATAGTAAAGGGAGATAGTATCTCCCCTTTGTGAGTACAATAGTTTTACGAGGCGTCATGTGGTGTGGGGAGTGCCCGGTGTTCCCAGAGGGGGAAAGAAATTTTTCCCTCAATTCTAAAAGCGCCTAGAGGAAAGAATATTTTGACTTATTAAAATTATTGAAATATTAGTTAAAACTTGTCGCAAACGTCTAAATATTGCATTGTTAGGCGAGTACGAACGATTCCCGAAATTTCAAAGCTCTAGCTTGATGGGAAGTTGGTTAAATTAACGATCGAAAATTTGATGACACACACACTCACACCAAGTGAAATTCAGAAAAACGTTGTAAAAAGAACAATTTTAAAATATGAATCAAAGAAACAGAGAAAAATAAGAAAAAAATTAAAAATCAAATTTGGTGTAAAAGGCCAATATGTTTTAAAAAAGGAAAAAAGTTATGGTGGGGTTTTTCCCAAACCAAGTCAGATAGGTTTAAAACTGATGAATGGAAAAAGTCCGGCAATGATGATCAAAAACCGGACAGTCAATTAAAATGTGATGAATCGTGTAAGGGACATGGCAGAAAGGACACTCGGGAGCATCTTCTCCAAACAAAAGATGTTTGTGAGTAAATCTAGTATGTCCAATGCGAAGGCGAGTCAATCTGACATCTGCTCTTCGCATTGGAAAAACAGGCCATTCTCTAATGATCGACTTCACCGAGTGTAATTTGTTATTAATCCGTATATTCCACGATTCCTGCCATGTCTGATGAATAAGCATTAAAATGTGACGTCGAATGTTCTCTAGTGGGACTGCGAGCTGCAGAGGATTCGTTGCCGAACGCGCAGCAGAGACCGCTTGTTCATTTCCTAAAATACCTACATGGCCAGGTATTCAACAGAATTTTATAACATAACTCCTACTATACAAATTACAAACAAAGTCTGTAATGTCAACCACAGTAGGATGTCTACGATCGTCTAGAATCTAGGTTGCCAAAGTGGTCCAGGTGGACCCCCAGGGGTCCCTAGGACACCTCACGGGGGTCCACGTAAACGTGAAAAGAAAACAGGGGTTCACAAGTTGTAAGTGGGGGTCCATGAAAAATTTTCTGGTTTTCATAATAAAGAACAAAAATTTTGGCTTGGATTTACCTATCAATGTAGGCAGGTAGCATCATTCACTAGGTAGGTACAAAAATATTCGAGACTCAGTTCAAACACAGAATTTATTAGAACAAAAGATAATAGTACAAGTGTAAACCACATGTCGAGACTTGCAAAGTGTCGCCCGCTCGTCCGGGATGCTTGTTTAGACCTACAAAGGGATGAAATGCGACTTGCGCTGTGCTTGCAATCTACATTAGTAAAATACGAATGCAAAGAACAAAACGTTACTCATTTGTTTCCGGGATTTTGAACATAAAAGTGTGACTGTGAGTGAATCGATGTCAGTGTTTGCATTGCCGGAAAAAGTAAGTATATGCCTATTTGTTTTACATATTTTTATTGTATATTGTAATTTATCAATCATATTATATTTGTTTTACTATTTGAGTGTAGTAGGTAGTTATGTAGTAAAAATTAAATACTAGAGATTATCCAAAACTTCTATAAAAGAACAAAAAGCCAGGGAAGATTAAATTTTAGGTACCTAGGCACTTTTTTTGCTTAAAAATATTTATTTACGCACATATAACCACAAGTATTATTTTAATAAATAGGACACAAGAAAATGTGCTACTTTTTTTTTTCTTTTTAAAACCCCCAATTTAGGGTGATATTTTTTAGGAGTTTTGGGAATACAGTAGAAATGTAGCAGCAGGGGGTCTACCGAAAATAGTAAAACTTTGAAAGTGATCCACGAGAAAAAAAAGTTGGGGAACCTTTGGTCTAGATTGACCAATGTTTCCAGGACGCTTCTGCTGTCAGTATAAATGACGAACTTCCGGGAACTAGATTTCTCGACTAATTTAAGGGCACAGTAAATGGCGACAGCTTCGGCAGTATATATACTGCAGGAAGAGTTGAGCCGGTAACTGTGCCTGATGTCATTAGATACGACTCGAAACAGTGCAGAAAGTCTTCTTCTGTCAGATCCTTCAGGATGCTAGCTTCTTTTTTTTTTTCACAAATTCATCGACTCATATCTTATTCCTTTTAATACAGATTTCACTTTTGGAAACACGTTGAAGTCGCATGGTGCAAGATCCTGAGAATAAGGCGGGTGGTCTAACACTAGTATGCCGTACTTGGCAAGAAGCCTCTAGACAGTCAGTGTGGAATGAGCTGGCGCATTCTCTTGGTGGAAAAACTTTATGTACAAATTATTTGTCAATTCTTATAATGTCTTTAATCTAACGAATACTTTACCCTTGCTTAGATACAACCAAATTATTAATTTTTTCGATATTCTCAACCGTTTTAGTTGTAGAAATGCGACCCGGATGTGAATCATCTTCTACGTCTTCTCGAACATATTGAAAACTCTATAACCACTCAAAAGAAAGTGCACGCAATAAGCATTCATTGTTAAACCCTTCTTTCAACAAATTATTAGTTGCGGGTTTTCCAAGTTTCATATGAAATTTCAGAACAATTCCTTGCTTTTTTATCACTTTTCTGGCGAAACACAAAAATAATTTTAATGCTAACGCGGGCTACTTGTATACGGATTGGTTTACGGAAATGAGAGGCACTGCATTCGAAAGAAAGGGCTTTACGCTAAACAGCTATTTGGTTGCTTACGTTTGGCGCGTGTGTACTTAATTTTGGTCACACCAGTCTCATTATTTAATAGACAAATCTCGTATGAAGGCGTCACACAGATCATTATCATTTTTTAATAAATAACTGAACAAAGCGTTTTGAACAATTAAAGGGAAATAATAATTACCACATAATTGAATATCAGTTTTGGAATAATTAATCATAATCATTATTATGAGTAATTAAAGTATAAAAATTTAATAGAATTTATTCATGAAATATATATACTCTGCTCTTGAAAATCACTGAAAATAATTTTAAAATGACAAAAAATTAAACATTAATAACAGAGGTAAAAAATGGTATTTTTGAACATGGGTTTCCTTTCAAACTCCACACTTTGAGTAACATAATATTTTGTACCTTAATTTTTTAGAGCAAAAATTGAACATTGAGTGAAACTGAATTCATTGAATAGTTAGTTTAAATAATTTATTTTATTATTTGACGTTTATTAAATTTATCATCTATAGTTAACAAAAGAGAGTTCAAATAATGACCCGTTCCTCTTCACAACGGATTTGGGGAGAAACTTAGCATAAAATTCAATTCTTTAAACAATTAGTTTTAATCAATTTATTTTTATTAAATATTATCAAATCATCATATTGTTATCCAAAACAATCGTGTATGGAAAATTTCAACTCAATTGAGTGCTTTAAAATGTGAGAGAAAAAAAGCTTTTAAAATTTAGAACCAGACACAGTTTTAATGTGGGTTAAAGAAAACCTATTAAAAATAGATGTATCATTAATTTAGTTCCATAAATTCAACATTGATCAATCCAGAATTAGTTTCGAAAAAAGAATAGAACTCTACAGAAAACCACTGCTTGTAAAAAGAATAAATAAACTGAAAATTTTAAGTGCGTTTATTAATTAATAATTACAGAATGTCTTAACAGTAATTAATAAAATTAGAAAATTAAACATTTGATTCATCGAAAGTTTTCATGTATAACTTTGCTGTAAATGCAGTGAACAAAACTAAATAAATATTTAATTAAAGTATAAACAAAAAAATATGTTACTATAATAGTTTAGATATACGCAGAATAGTTAATAATTGTATTCTACATTTTATTACGTAATTATCAGTAATAAAAATATAATTTCTTTCAATTTAAACATCTTGACAAAAAGAGGATTAAAACGATGCGCTAATTGGAAACACTTTTTTAAAGTAAGAGTATGAGATAAGAAAAAAAAATAGTAATACGCTAATAGAATTTTGAATTAATAGATTGTGGAAAACAGTTATGAAAAAAGGTTTCTAGGCGTTGTTAAATAGTAATTATGAACTGTAGTAATTTCTACCTTATTTTTTACTTATTTCCTTTTAAGTCATAAAACCAATCGTAAAAAATAATAATTCCTTTGTGTTATTTAATTACGAGGATAAACATTGCATATTTCTAAAGTTTTAAAAAGTCCAGGAACCAAACAAAAAACGATATTCATCTTGAAATTGTTCAGAAAAAAATATTTTACTTCTCGCAACTATTTATTTAAGAATATAAAAAAAAAATGATAATTAAGAAGCAGTAAAACACTTTAAAAATATTAAAACCATTTCTAATCTTAAATTTGAAATTAAAAACTAATTTTTTTTAAAAAAAAAACTGTTTTAAAATTTGTGTACTGGGAAATTTCATTTGTCTTAATATACGTTTTAAACCAACTTTAAATATTTAGAAAGTTCAAGTTCAAAACACCTGAAAAACTATTTAAATTCGCAGTAGGTTACTGCTGCGTAGTGACAAATGTATCGAAGAATCCATTACGTTTTTAAAAAGTCATTGAATAACAAAGTTGCATACGTCACTCACACAACTTTATTAGAAATCATCTTACAGACCAACACTCTTGTCAACACAGTTGAAATATTTATATATATATATATATATATATATATATATATATATATATATATATATATATATATATATATATATATATATATATATATATATATATATATATATATATATATATATATATATATATATATATATATATATTTATATATATATATATATATATATAT
>BMAW01007012.1:886833-1077612 GCA_019974015.1 Nephila pilipes | reverse complement strand
GTAGTGAATAGGATTAATGAAATTAATAATTAATTAATGAATAGGATTATTGACGAGGAAATAGTAGTGAATAGGATTAATGAAAAAGCACATTTATAAAATTGCGGAGAATTTAACATCAAAGGGTTGTGGAAGAGAGAGAGTGATCGAAAGCTTACAACGCACGAAAGGAAGATTTGTACTTTCGTTGTTTAGAAGAAAGAGATAGGATTGAAAGTTAGCGAAGATCTTTTGATTGCTATGTTTACGTAAGTTGCGTTTAACGACAGATTATCTAGAGAGAGAATATTCATCTACACTAATTTATTTTAGTTAATTTAAATAATAAAGATGATATTTGCAATCAGACATAGTTCTTGACGCACTTACATTTACTATGCACATAATAACATTCTTTTGTGCTAGTCGCACGCTACGAAAGGCAGTACAATGTCTTCACATACGGCGTTCCAATTGAACGTTTAATAGATCTGATACCCCTTTACTTCTGAAATTTTGTGTGGAATGAATTGGCCACGCCTCTTCCAAAACCACGGGACATAATCCTTTCTTTTGTTTGGACGTCTGAATTAATCAATTTAGCTATTGGTCAATGAGCACCCCAGACGGGACAGGAAATTGTATTGGTGAAACTGTAGCATCTGGTGCGGATGTGCTTTTGGTTCCCAGAAGATCGAACTCCAAAGGGTAAAAACTCTTTGCGAACGTAAATGTTTCTTGATTTTTCACATGAGTCCAGATGTCTTTAACGAGGATTTTGTTCGAATGTAAGGGACATCACTGTGAACTTGTTAAATACGGTCGCCGCAATCTGAATACGGTCAATAAGTCTAACCCTCCTTGCAAATACGACTAAGGACTCGAACTCGACTAATCCGTAACAGTTAAGTCATATTTATAATGTTAATATCTTTAGATTTGGATGTGTGCAGGGACTTAATCTACAGATATAATAATTTTATATTAAGTGTTGGATATCCATAATTCCGGACATCATTGAGATAACATGGTTACCTTTACAGTCTGAATTTGCTATTCGTTCGCCTAAAAATTAGTGGCTATTTAAGGTATGTGCCAACCCCCAAAATTACTGTTTTCATGAAATTTTTTGAAAGTTTCTCGTTTACTTTTTATTAACGATTTCAAAAATGGTTTGTATCTGTTTCTAGAGTAGTTAATTAATGCATTAATGTAAGTATTTATAATTTTTAAGAAACAGTAAAAACTTTATTTGCATTATTTGGAAAACTGCGATTTTAATTTTTTTTTTGTTACGAAAAATCTCATTTCTTAAAAAGTATTTCATATATTCAAATGAAATTTTACCACAGTGTTTTGTACATCTCTAGATATGACAATCTCAAACATAGCTTTTAAGTATATAACTATTTATTTTTAAGCTATCTTTATTTAAAAAAAGTGATAATTTTTCTTTGTAAACTCATGTTATGTTTATAAGTTTTGGTTTTAACTCGGAGTAAGTTTCAGAGGCAACTGCATTTTCTACTTCATAACACATAGATATGTATATTTAATATATTCCTGAAACAGAAAGTGGAATATGTTAATTAAAATTTGTTATATGAACTTTAGCGTAAATGTCATTTTTTTTACTAAATTTTAAACAAGTATGGCCAAAATTTTAAAAAAAAAAAAAAAAAAAAATCAATAAAATTACTTTCGAATTTGTAATTTTATGGACCATTGTAACTAAAAACATAAGTGTTTCAATTTATTTTTTTTTGAAAAAAAAGTGCTTCGATGATAGGCCCATACCTTAAATATCACCTGGTGATGGAGCGATCAAGTGAAGGAAATAACACCTGGGTTTTAGAATTCGAATTGTAGAGGATAATTGTAAATTTAATTGATAAAAATGAATTATAATATGTAATTTCTCGAATTTTCAGATAGTTTTCATACATTTAAATGATCATCTTTTGGGAATTAAAAGCACCTCCGCATCATATGATACAGTTTAGCCAAAGCCATTTCCTGTCCTGGTTGGGATGCTCTTTGATCAACAGCTGAGTTTATCAATTCAACTATCCCACAAAAGAAAGGATTATGTCCCGTAGTTATGGAAGAGGCGTCGCCAATTCATTCCTCACAAAATTTCCGAAGAGAAAGGATATCAGAAATCTACTAAACGTTGGACCAGAACGTCGTACCTGAGGGAAATGTATTACTTTTTCCAGCGTGCGACTAACACAAAAGAATGTCATATTTGCATAGCAAATGTAAGTGCGACTAGCACTATATCTTTAATATATTGATTGCAAATATCTTTAATATTTAAATTAGCTACAATAAATTAGTATAAATAGTACTCTGTAAGTATTCTGTAGTTTAATGCAACCTACATAAACATAGCAATCAAAAGACCTTCGTTGTCTGCGAATTCTAATTTTTAAAACGTTTTTCTGTATTTCATTTGGTGTGTGTGTGAGTGCGTCATCAAATTTTCGATCGTTAATTTAACCAACTTCCCATCAAGCTAGAGCTCTAAAACTTTGAGAATCGTTCTTACTCGCCTAACAATGCAATATTTAAATATTTGCGACCAGTTTTAACTAATATTTCAATAATTTTTTTAATAACGTTATTTGTGTAGTAACCTGGCACCATCTATGGAAATTATATTGATTTACGCAGAGAGAGTGTTCTTAAAGACGAGAGAGATATGAGGTTTATTACAAAGTTTTAACTAATATTTCAATATATTTTTTTTTTATAAAACTTTGCCACCATTTAAAAACGTTGTTTTAAAAAACGTTGCTTTTGAATTTTTCTTAACAGTGTAAGTACAAATCTATCTTCTGTGCGCTGTAAGTTTTCGATCACTCTCTCTTCCTCAACGTTTCGATATTAAATTCTCTGGAATTTTATAAATTCTTTCTCATTAATTGAAGAAAATTCACCACACTTTAAATTGTACAAAAAAAAAAAAAAAAAAAAAAAAAAAAACTAAATTGTTCAAAAGTCACTATACTTTTAGTTTATTCGAAAAAGAAAAAAAACTGAATTTTAAACTCAAAGGTAAAAGAGTTACATTAAAAATAAAAGGAATCATTCGTTTTTATCACACGAAACAAAGTTTTAAATTACTTTTATGCATGTAAAATTTACTTCGTGTTGTAAATAAGGAACTCCAATATTCAGATGGCAAGACGAGAGATGATCAACCAAATGATTTCGGTGATTTGATGGTAATTTGACTGAGGCGCGTATCAGATTTGAGTCCCTGCGTGTCCTATCTGTGTGATTTGGGATTGTGGATAGGGACTTAGGTAACATTTCTCCCCTTCCCGGAGAGGATTTGATGCAAATTAAGCTGTCGCTATTTAGACCAAATCCGACGACGAGGCAATGCATCAACTCACTAGATGCCGTTAAAGTACTTCAAACTTTTATGTGGGTGAAATACGAGATCGGTGTAATACAAAATCGCACCTGACGGAATGGACAATATTAAAAGGTAATAAAGTAGCTCCAAAAGATTCAAAAAATTGTACTCGAGGAAATGTAGTAGTTGAAAACGTTATAAGTTTTTTTATTTATAAAATTTTTAAGCTTGTTAAGAATGTTTTAACTATTAATGGTTCCTTATTGAGGTTGCAAAATGATGCAAATGAGCTGAGTGACTCAAGTACAGTTTATGGAAATTCAATTTGTCCATGTAGATAACTACTGGTATAGAGCAGAGGTTCCCAAACTTTTTTTTCTCGTGGACCACTTTCAAAGTTTTACTATTTTCGGTAGACCCCCTGCTGCTACATTTCTACTGTATTCCCAAAACTCCTAAAAAATATCACCCTAAATTGGGGGTGTTAAGAAGAAAAAAAAAGTAGAACATTTTCTTGTGTCCTATTTATTAAAATAATACTTGTGCGTGAATAAATATTTTAAATTAAATATTTAAAAAACCTATGTACCTAAAGTTTAATCTTCCCTGGCTTTTTGTTCTTTTATAGATGTTTTGAATAATCTCTAATATTTAATTTTTACTACATAATTACCTACTACACTCAAATAGTAAAACAAATATAATATGATTGATAAATTACAATATACAATAAAAATATGTGTAACAAATAGGCATGTACTTACTTTTTCCAGCACTGCAAACACTGACATCGATTCACTCACAGTCACACTTTTATGTTCAAAATGCCGGAAACAAATGAGTAACGTTTTGTTCTAGGCATTCGCATTTATACTAATGTAGCAATGTAATTGCAAGCACAGCGCAAGTCGCATTTCATCCCTTTGCAGGTCTAAACAAGCATCCCGGACGAGCGGGCGCACGGGCGGCACTTTGCAAGTCTCGACATGTATTCCCTTGTACTATTATCTATTGTTCTATTCAATTCTGTGTTTGAACTGAGTCTCGAATATTTTTGAGTACCTACCTAGTGAGTGATGCTACCTGCCTACGTTGATAGGTAAATCCAAGCCAAAATTTTTGTTCTTTATCATGAAAACCAGTAAAATTTTCGTGGACCCCCACTTACAACTTGTGAACCCCTGTTTTCTTTTCACGTTTACGTGGACCCCCATGTGGTCTCCTATGGAACCCTGGGGGTCCACCTGGACCACTTTGGCAACCTATAGTATAGAGTATTATGGCAAATACTAACATATACCAGTTATAATGAATCATGCATCAGATATTTCCAGTAGTTGCAAGAACTGCATTAAATCAATGCGTCCTAAGGATTTTATGAAAACCTAGATCAATTTGACGAAACAGTTACTCATAATTAAAACTAGAACTGGCAACTGTAAGGTGCTTAATTCGAAAATATCACAAACTACAAGCCGAAACTCGAACAGTAAGATTGGTTCATTTCAGTGCTAACACTGAAATGTAATTGGAACCATTTCTTGTGCTCCAAGTAATGTTCGCGATTTTGTAATGCCAGTTTAAACTTGTATTATAGTGGAAATGCGTGTTTTTTTTTTAAAAAAAAACCATATTACAGTTACGGAAACAGTTACTTCAAAACAGCAAACGGTTTTGTTCAAACAAATATGGAATCCGCTGCAGCCGAGTGATCATGCACAGTTTTCATCGGGTAGTGGGTTCGAATCCTGATGCCGCGAAAGATCTGTCGAGCAGCGGGGTTGATGCCATATATATCTGACGAAGCTCGAAGTCCTCGCCTTGGTAAGGTGTGTAATTTCAGAGAGTAAAGGGCTGCGGTAGCCTAGTGGTCATGATTTCAGATTCGTGCCCTGCGATTTCCTTTCAGTCGCGGGTTCGAGCCTTGGCCGCCAAAGACCCGCCGTGTAGCCGGAGCTGATATACGTTAAATCTGTCGGGGCCCAAAGTCCTCCCGTTGGCGTGGTGTAGAAGTTAGGAGAGTGGGGTGAGGGGTGACAGCTCAGGTGTCGTCTTCGTCACTTGATCGAAGTTCATAATTACGAGGTCCGTCGCCAATAGTCTTCGTGCTGCTTCTGGTGCTACGTTAATAAAAACTAAACTCAGAGAGTAGGGTGCCGGCTCAGGTGTCTTCCTCGTCCCTTGACCGATGCTCAGAGTTACGAGGTCAGTTACCAATACCAATAATAAACAATAAATCTATCAAAAAATATGATTAATAGCAATTTTATGAAAAATATACAATTAATGTACCAAACTATATTTTGAGAAAGTTATTAAACATAATTTAAAATGCCAAGTAAATGCAATTATTACTTATTTATGTTAGAATATTTTTGCTTATAAGTCAGAGCAATGATACATAAACAGTAACTGTAAAGAACAGTAATTGTGTGAGTGTAACAGAAAAGAATCGAACGCATTTTGGAAATTTTTGGTTAGGAGATTGCCCTCTTCTTGATTTCATTCTGTAGTGCTTATGTTTAACGATCTATAAAGAGGTAGATTAACACCAAAAGGGCTTCTTAACTTCTAGATTCAAGTAAAAAAGGACACATTGTTTTTAACCACGCGCCCAAATTGCCGCAACAATCCTCAGAACTGTTCTATTCATAGAATGAAAAACGAAGATGAAGGAACGAATTCTCAACATGTTCCATTTCTTAATCTTCCAGAAAGTGAATACTTTATCTCAGAACACTATTTTAAACAGAAAAAAGCAGCGTAATATTTTTATTATATTCAGATTTTACCATCAAGATCGTAACAATAAAGAGTATATATCAAAAGCATGACTTTTTCATCATGCAACTCATTTTGTTTGTACCGGTGTATTTTTCTCTAAATAAAATGTTTCACGTTTTGTCTCAAGGTCAATTTGTCAAACAATTTTTTAAATTTTTTATTTTATGTATTATAGCTAAAAATAAACCATTTTTAGAGTATTTATAAACCTTAAACACACAGAATATGAATAAACGGACATAAGTGAAATTGCCAATTTAGTTTATATTAATGTTAGACTGTTTAATGTTTAGAAAAATACTCTTAATTCAAGGCCTGTTCTTTCATATCAGGTGAAGATTGTATTAAAATGGAAGAAATAATTACATGGGAAGAGAAAAAACAAAAAAAAAAAAAAAAAAAAAAAAAGAAAGAAAGAAAGTAAAAGTATTGAAAATGTCTCGTTTATAATATGATGAACAAATTACGCAGGTTGTTTTGGAACTCATGGGCAAAAATTTAAGGGGTAATAGATAACATCTAAACAAGCAATTTTCAACAAACAATACATTGGCGGAGAGCAAGTAGTGAACTGCTAGATGCCGTTGTAATGGAAAGCATAAAGTGCGAGTTTTCGTACACATCGTCATTTCTACCAGGGATTTCAGGAGGCATGGCTTCACCTGATTACTATACGTCGCCTTGCTTTACGCATGCGCATTGCACGGTTAAAATTACTTGATTATATATTTCCTATCACCCTTTAAATTTTTCTCATGAGTTTCGAAACATCCTATATGACGAGAAATATTTATTTAAAATCAGACTTTCGTACTGTTTTCAATAATTTTTAGAATTAATTACAAATTGCTTCACAATATTAATTCATACATTTTGATCTTTGATATTAAATTAGCTTTAATAAAGTTATATTTACATTAATTGTGTGATATATTAATTTAATTTTATGAGTTATACGAATACCTCACGCACGAAGTATATAAAATATTTTTACATTTTTATCATCCGGTCTGACACACACACACACACCGATAAAGAGTAAACAGAAATTATTTGGATTTCAATGTAAGATATCTACAAGCACAGTATTTTTAGTTCTATATATCTACTAATTTTCAGATTCCTAGTGGTCATGGCTTCAGATTCGTGGCAGGCGGTTTTCAGTCAGTTACGGGTTTGATCCTTGGCCCCCGTATAGCCGGAGTTGATGCACGTTAAATCTTTAGGGGCCCAAAGTCCTCCCGATGGCGGGTGCGGAAGTTAGGAGAGGGGGTGCTAGCTTAGGTGTCACTCTCGTCACTCGACAGTGGTTCAAAATTACGAGGTTCGTCGCAAATAACCCTCGTGTTGCTTCTAGTGCGACGTTAATAAAAACTAAACTAAACTCCAGATTCTTAATGATTTATTCTAACGACAATATTATTTTTTACTCCGGCAAACAATTTCACTCTCTGTCAGTTGTGATCTCTTTTTTTTCATACGAATGATTTAATTATTGATGTATCTTAAGTTGGGTATTAGTTATATATATATATACATAACTATCAAAACATTTTAGGCAAGAGGTTCCGACATATCTATTACCCAAGAGGTTTTCGAAACAAAAATCAATTATTTGTTTCGTGGTTCTCTCTTCTAACAAGAAGGTTTCGGATTTCTCCTGAAAATAATAACTGAAATTACGATGGTTGAATGACCACTATTGATAAATTATTTGACTACAACGCATAAAAACTGTGCATCGTCGATACCCTACAGGACTGATTTCTAGTAGCGATTCAAATAATTGTGATACAGTGAATCTTAATGGACGGTGATAACTTTTCTTAAACACGCTACATCTATAATGGGATTCGAAACTATCTTTTATTTGTAATTAATTGCAAAAGTTTATAAAAAAAAGGAAGTATTACAAGTTGTTACTGATAATAAAGATTTCGAATTGATTTGTATTCTAACGAGACGTAGAAAGTCTGCTTAGACCACAGTTTCGCAACCTTTTTTAGCAATCCAACCCCTTGTAGAAAAAGAAAAATTACTCACCGCTCCCTTTTCGGGAAAGAAACTACCCCTTCTCACTTTTCAGAACAAAAAAAAAAAAAAAAAAAATCCACTGAATCCCATTTTTGAAATCAATAATGTAGTTGTGAATTTTCAGATGTTTAATAAGTATTTAAAAATACTTCTGAAAGTCAGCGAAGGAAAGAATCATACTCACATTAATTTCCCTCTTTTCTTTCGAATGAATTTTATTCCAAACAATTAAGAACAATAATTTAGCTTTGAGAGAAAAAAATTAAGGAACTCCGAAATAATATTACGTTCGGATATGCGAGGTGACGTGTCGACGAGAGCCTTATTCTTGTCGTGGCCAATGCATATTTTAAATATAAGCTTTGTTGATCGAATCAAAACATATTGATGCGGACGTTTGCTCTCTCAAATTAAGCATCAACATTAAAACAGCAAATTTTGAAATCGACTGCATTTAGTAGTTTGAAAGAAGTCAAATGATCGTAAATTAAAAAAGAGAGAATGCTCCGATCAGAAATGAGTAAAATTAAATTAATTGACAAGATTATTTAAGTAACAAGATTAACATTTAGTGGGCTTAGGTTTATTTGAACAGATTGTTAAAAGAAGTTACATTTCCATGAAATGGATATAACTGTATGATGCGTGGATCCCCTTTCGTTGGAGCCGTAGAGGTGTAATTCTAATGTTAAATTAATTCATTATTTAGATTGTAATACTTCCAGAAATAATGTTTAGATGCGAGTGCAAGTTTGCGTCGCGTCCGTGAGTGTGTGCGTCTGATGATATCGTTTAAACGTCTGTCTATCTGCATGAGTGTGTCTTTGCGTATGAGCCTGTGTGTGAGTCAATCTTGGCGAGAATCCTCGTTTTATATAAGTCGCCGGGAGTGGTGAAAGGTCTCCAGAAAGTGAAATAAAGCATACTTTCCTCCGTTGTAAATTAATTGCTTTTCCAAGGATTCAATGTGCATTGCCTTTATGAGTCCTACAAAAGTGAGACCAAGACTGGATACGGAGACCGTTCTAAATTGACAGCTGTTGCTTCATGATCATGGGAAGCACGGATCAATACGCACACACACTCTAGTACTACGTGTGGTGCATCACGCATACTGCTTGTCAAAAAGATAACGGGAACAAAGCTATTATGCACCAATATCTACTTTTAACACGGACTGATCTTACTTAAAGGAGACATTTAGAGCTATTTGCTGAAGAATGGGTTCGATGATTTTCAGCATTAATCAAACTTTTCAATGGGTATTGCGAGTATTTTCCAAAGGGGAGATAGTTTGTCCTCGACACCCCCTAAATTAGCCTTGGACCAAAAAAATGAAAAGATACATTTAATTTATTACATATACATGCATCCAACAATAACGCGATGGAAATCCCAATTAATCATTCTTAAAAGAAACAATGCAACACTTAGAGTAAATTTTTTTTTCTTGGCAATTTAAACAACATACGAATAATAATGCATAAATAATAACACAATCCTAAAATAAAATGAAACATAATATATTAATTATGAGGGAAGATCCAAGAAAATAACGATTAAAATATCGATTTATTAAACATATATCGATACGAAAACTATTATTATTGTTTATTTTGATTAAACACATTTTAAATCAATTCCAATGAATGGCAAATATATGTGTAATATTTACACAATTCAATTCCTTGCATACATTAAAAAGGAAAAGGTATTATGGGAGAGTATTGTAGAAGGTAGGAAAAGGAATGGAAATAGAGTTGCGTAGAGAACTGTTATCCATTAATCATTTTCCCTTTTTCTGAGGAATCCAGAACGCCCTTCGCAGCACGAAAAATCGTCACCATAACTTTTCCGTCCGTCTTCGCCTTCTTTGGAGCAGATTCACTGAATGTACCCCCCCCATCCATTTGGATAGTTGATTCGTTTCCGGTGAGTAATGATGATTCAAATCTTACCGATGATGACAACTCGACGCATAATGACAACGGCAACTCGTCGCGGCACCGATAAAAACTAACCTTTGAATCGATATCAAATTAGTTTGGGCGCCTTTGAACAGATGGCAGCACCAACTTGCTTTAACAACGCCATCTGTTGTCAAAAACGGATGTTTTTGAATCATCCTCTTTAAATCTAGCTAGTTGTCGGCAGAAAACAATCATCATCAATTATTTTTTCCTTGTATAAATTAATGGATTCCACTCGTGTCAGTGGACCCGTCTTATATTAACAACAATTCATAATTGTAATAATGTGGATGTACTAAATTGGTTCAGTTTTTTATTTTGAATTTTGATATCTATTTGAATCTGGAGAAATTAAGTATACAAACACAATTGATTCCTACGCCCGCCCTTTCTCTATTCGTGGCACGCTAATTTAATCTCGCATATCTAGTGAAATAAGCGGTGAACTAAACAGAGCATTGCATTTTAGTTGATTACTTTAGTAACCCAACAGATTGACTAAATTAAAACTGAGCTTTGAACATGAATTTCGTGAATATAGTGTTTCTAATTCATTTTAATATGAATAAGTGAGTGTGTTTATTAATCGTTATTCGAATTTGAATAATGATTAAAATGCTTCGAGAGTACGTCGAGTGATAAATGGTATATTTATGCAAAGAGCTGACCAATAAATCATAACTAGTTTAACTGTAGAAATAAATTAAATAAGAGTAGATTACACGAGGCGTCAGCATTTAACAATTACGAGAACATATTCTTTTCGAAAAATTACAGACAACATTTATAGTTAGCAAACTATATCTGTCCCGTTATTGTTAACAGTTAGAATAGTTGCAAGGGTTCATTACTAAATAGGGGGACTTGTGTGGTAGATTGTAGCGTTTTAAATTTCGTTTGGGTACGTTTTTCATTTAACATCAATATCTGCTAATGTAACTGAAAAAAATTAGAAAAACGCTATTTTTTGATTGTTTTTACGATAGAGAAGGTACAAATTTCGCCACGAAAAAGATTCTATTCCATGCGAAGTATAGAAGAAAGTTTTTTTTTTTTTAAAAAAAAAAAAAAAAAAATCATTATTATATTAACTAATAGCCCCAAAATGTGCAGAACTTTCGGCCCTAGGTGTTTCAGACTCCGTGGAGGAAGAGGAGCATAGTTGACCTTGGAGTGTCAGTGGTATTTCGAACCCTTGATCACTGGGTCCTAAAAAAAGTTGCTTAGTAGTTTTTTGCTGCAAACAACAATCATATTAAAATTTGAAGTAAATTTCTTACTTTACGTTTTGTTTTTTGGAAATAATCTCAAAGTAGCAGTCATGAATATTTTTGTTCATTTTGAAGATTCTAAAAAAACTTGTTTTGCGGTAAATTTTTTAAATTTCAACTAACGAATTTATTCATTGCTAACAACTATTTATAACTACAGTTTCGATTATAATTTAATATAATAATATTCATATACAAAAATAAAATAGTCGAAATTTTTAATTAAAGAATGAGCCAGGGGGGACAGTCGAGTTTAATGATGCATGACCCAGATGTAGCTATGCTGCGTCGAACATAAAGTAACTGTGTCGTAGACTCAAGAAAAATGGGCAAAATTTGGTCGACAAGGTCGAAAATAGAGAAGGGTCGCATCACCTATGTTACTCCATAGGGGAAAAAAAGATCGCTAGAGGATATCAGGGTCATGGTTTTCGTACTTAGGAAGGTAAGACTTTGAGGGGCTCAAATACCAAAAATAGTTGAAAACGAGAAACCACATAGTTTATAAACTTGTTTATATAGTATGCACGAAGTAACATACACTGAATTAAAAAAAACTCTCATTGAATGTACACCTTTTCTTACGAGTAAATGAAAAACATAATAATTCGAATTTCCATTGTTTGTAAATAAAAAGAAGAGAAAATTGCATTTCATTTATAGCTCATATGTTTAATTTAATTATTCTATAGAATTCATTTTTCAATGTCTTTACATTCGGCCTCAATAAACAATACGTTTTTCATGAATAAAACAAATTAAAAACCTTTCTTTTATTGAAAAAACTCATTAAAAAACATGGCAAAATGTCTAATCTCTTTTAAAAAAATAATTGGTTTTTAAAAATTTATTAATTTAATTATTTTACAACAGTTTTATGACATTATTTTTTTCTTCGTTATCTTTTCAGTGTGACATAAAGATGCAATCTTAACCCCTTCATATATATTTGAACGAGTTCTGATGACTATCTTAGACCTGACACAATTAAAAACCCAGTACGAAACTTCCTCGAAATCCAACTGTCGTTCTTATCTTTCCGAACTGAAATCGGAATTCCGATTACTAAGATCATAACCCTGGAATTCCAAGAATGAACGAACACCAATCAATTCTCCGGAGCGAAGACCTGCAACCATTCGAGGAACGGGGCGAACGAATTGCAAGGCGAACAGTAACAGCAACGAATTCAGCGTAACTTACAGTGAAACGGTCAATGAAATACAACGATACTCTCTCTTCTAACACTATATGAGTGTTGTTCTTGTTTTGTAATATCAACAAAAATATTAGAGAGCAAACAGAAAAAGAGTACGCCTTTTGAGAAAAAATATGCAAACACAAACTCATCGCATGGAGCTTTTCACATTCAAATAAAACATTCATTCTGAATTTGTCATTGAGGAGATTTGTCAACAAACCGCACGCCACCGTGCATAAAAAAGTCTCCCCTAGATACTACTTAACAAATAACCCGCGCTCATTTTTTCTCTTTCCGTCTTCCTCAGTTATTATTTACGATCAGAATTCCGAACTGAATTTGTAGCGCCATCTATCGACGAAGAAAGAAACGAAAATTAAAAAACAAACTTCCTTGAGGAGGTGGATAGAAAAGTACAATAACAATTCTTCCTTGACCTTTGATGGAATGAGTTCCAGTTGCGCAGGGGAGGAAGAGAAATGATGCAGCATTATTTTTTCTTTCATTTTAGTCGTAAGCTCGTTTTCAATAAAAAAAAAAAATTGCATACGGTATTTCGTTTGTTAACTGAATAAATAGTTAAAAAAAAAAGAAGCGATTACTATTTTAAAAAAAGAAATTCCCATTATTATTATTTGTTTAAAAGAGCAGAGTAAAAATAGGTTCAAATAAAGGAACAGAGAATTTTATAAGCACCAATGTAGAACAGTAATAGTAATACATTTTTTTTTTTATAATCTGATTCTCAAAACTTGAAACATTCTTAATTTATTGAAAATATTTTTAAAATCGACCAATATTCCTATAATGTAAAATTTAATAAGACTTCAATTACACTATGAAACTAAAAGTTGTATATTGCGGATAAACATTGCAAACGCAAATGAATTTTACATTGCATCATTATTCTAAATAACGGTTCATCAAAATTTTCGATTAAAAAACGCAAGAAAAATAATGGTGAATTTTTATAGTTTAGCAATATTATCGTTTTTCAAACTTTCTAAAAAAATTTAATCTACGGCTTCGCATCAGATATGCCATCTACAATAATGTATTAATCGAATTTTGAGTTCTGTTGTTTGCACGAGAACATTGTTTCAAGTATCGTTGCATTTTTATCTATCGATATCGATTACGATGTTTGAGAAAACCGTTTAATAATTATACTTCCAAGTGATAAAACGTACAACAGATCTATTATATTTTTATTATTCAACCTGATCAAAATTCGTTCCATTAAAAAAAATAGAGGGGACCACGAAACGATTCAGGAAAAAAAATATTTCTTCATATTTCATCGATGAAGTTCGCTCAACCTGAAATCGTTTGGTTCAGTTTATCGAATAACTTAGTCTTCCTCCTTTTTTTTCTCTCCCGCTTTTTCTGCATTCTTTTTTTTTTTTTTTTATCAACCAATAAAATAAAAGAAAGGAGAGGAGAAAAAAAAAAAGCGAACGTTCTTTCTATGTCGGCCAACGTCCTCCACAGGCATTGCGTGCCAGCTGGCGGTGATGGGAAGAAGTAGAATTATCGATTTTTAACAGAAAATTCCTTTTTCTCGGTAATCGGGGATAGCTTTTCACAATTTTAGGAAGAAAATGGGTTTTCCGAGAAGTTTTCTGGGATGGAGGTGTGCTGAGGAGCTGATTTCTTGTAAGGAGTTAGTTTGTGATTCGAGGTATTTCCAGGATTCGGTTTTCAATCACGGAAAAGAAGGATAGGGTTTCGTTTCCCGGAACAAAGGGAAGAATAGTTGTGTTCCTTTGAACCGCGTTTTCCAAGGAATCCAATCGATTGGACTCATATTAAATCGATCTGTACGACGGATTTTAAGTAGTGTTATATTTTATAAGGGCAAAACATATCGATTCTTAAAAATCGAAAAGTTTGCCGTATCGAAATTACTCGTATATTATAAAGACTAAGATAAATGTTGTAAATGATAGGCAAATTAATACATCAAAAAGAAGACCTAAATACTAAAAAATTAAATGTTTCATCCCCTTCGAAACGTTTACACGTAAAGAGTTGTACAACATTGGAAGCAATGCAGTATTTGAATAATATTTTTTTAGCAATCAGACGATTATTTTTCCCTCTGAAAAAATGATTGATATTATTTAAAAAAATACTGTCTTGAGTCATGCTAAAAATTGATTGTGTGTGGCCCGAATAGAATTTCGGCATATCTTAAATATCTGTTTTTCACTACCACTTCATTACACTTCTTTAGTCAAACTAATTTGTAGAATCACGTTTCATTTGATTGGGTCGAGGTTTTATTCTTGGTAAATTCAAATTACAAAGAATCTGCTGTGTAATTAATAGAAGAATGCTAACAGCCCATCGTTACTAAATAATTTAACTTATTTCTACAGATTTTGTGTTTACACAAACTAAAACCATTTCATTACTTATTTTCCCCTTCTAATTATCATACGAGGGTCGTTCAATAAATCCAAGAGATGGAGCTTGTAGCATTGAAAATGGTTTGTTTTTAGTAAGCATCTTGACTCACTCGATATCTCTCTAATTCTTAGTGATTCATATTCGTGATCATGACACCTTTCGCACCTCGAAAATTCTTTACCATAACTTTTTCCGACCGATGAGATCATCCTCGCCTTCTTTGGAACAGATTTACCGGCGGCAACCCATTGTTTTGATTGTTGCTTGGTTTCCTGTGAATAACGAGTTAATCCATTTATCATCGACGGTGACAACTGGATGCAAAATGATGTCAATAACCCGACGTGGCAGCAATCAAATTTTGATTTGGCAGGAAATGACTACCAAATCAAAATTAACTTATAAATCACTGTCAAATTTGGTTTGGTTCTGTTTAACAGATGGCAGCACCCAAAGGTAACAACAATTTACCTCAATGGTGACATCTGCTTTCAAATACATTTCGAACCATCTTCGGATATTCAACAGCAGCAAATCGATATTAATGGTTTGGTTTTTATTAATGTCGCATTAGAAGCAACACGGGGTTTATTGGCGACGGACCTCGTAATTTTGAACCTCGGTCAAGCGACGAGGACGATACCTGAACTGGCACCCCCTCTCCTAACTTCCACACCACGTCAACGGGAGGACTTTGGGCCTCCGACAGATTTAATGTGCATCAGCTCCGGCTACATGGCGGTTCTTTTGTGGCATTGGGCTTGAATCCGCGATTCGACGAAAACCGAAGACCGCGAGTCCGAGACCATGACCACAGGGCTCCCGCGGCCACTCATATTAATGGGGGAAAAAGCGCAAAAAAATAAAACCGTGGTTTTTTCAAAAAATTTGTTGGAAAATCGACAATTTAGCAAAAATCTTCAGAGTTTTGTGTTTTGTTTTCACTTTCGTTTAATTTAGAGGGAATTATGAATTTCTAGCCAGACATAAATAGATATAACATAAGTCAGTGGTGTAAATGCGGATTCCGTTTTACAACCAACTAATTAATATATACAAATGTAAAAGGAAAAGTAGTTAGGAAAGGTAATCCGAAAATTATGTTCGTTATAGAATATATTTACGTCAGGAATGATTCAATATGAAAATGAAATTGTTTTTCGATATTGTCATTTGACAGTTTAAAACCAAACAAGTAAAAAAAGGTAGTTTTCAAATAACAAAAATATATTCTACAAAAATTATATTCTTTTTTTTAAACATAGAAACGAATGATTCAATCTCAGTGAATATAGTACACTGTTTTTTCGTCAATTTATCTGACAGAGCTGGTGTGTCATCCTCGTCACTTGACTGAAGTTCAAATTTAAAGGGATTCGTCGCCTACATCCCTCGTGCTGCTTCCGAGTACGATGTTAATTAAACAATCAATCAATCGGCCTGGGAGAAACTTTATGGAATCACATGATTTGGTTAGTTAATATCTTTCTAATTATCACGGATTTCACAGTTTTAATTGACTCGAAATAAATAACTATATCTTCCGAACTTCTGCACATCATGCTTATTTTTTGACGTTTCAAGGTCACAGTTAATGCATACGTGCACGCAGCAAAGGTCGCCGAATACACAGTAGGACTATATTCTGATGTCATCCATTTATATTGCAAAAAAAAAGGGGGGGGGGAATAATGTTAGATTTTAAAAGATTGAATTTAGAAAATAGAATAATTTTTTTTCATCTAAAATATTCTGTAAATAGCCATAACAGTGACGTCATCGCGTGAATTCAAGAGGTAAATTTAATTTTCAAAAAAGATCTTTTAAAGTATGTATTTTAGAACATACTTTAAAAGATCTTTTTTTCTTTATTAGGTCTGTTTAATCGAAAGGGGGGGGGGATTTGCGGTCCACTTTGAAAAAACGTTTTATTCCGGTGAGCCGCATTATATATATGTGTGTGTGTGTGAGAGAGAGAGAGAGAGAGAGAGAGAAAGAAAGAAAGAGAGAATAATGAATTCGTTAAACACCATTTTACACTCTCACTCTAAAAATTACTACTACTTTCACCTTCCGAGTCGCGGTAAGTGACTAAACCTTCAGAGCCCTATTAGAGATTAAGAACATTCTGCAATAAATTAAGGGAAATTATATTTTGTTGAATTAAATATATTTGCGCGAAATATAATTTAAAAAACTGTCCTGCATACACTATACAATATTGGGGCTGAATTATTAGTGATCGAAAGACACCACCCGGAATCATATGCTTTTGGGTCAAATATATTAGGCTTGCGGCAAACAGACTGGCTGCTGCTATTTCGCATGATCCGCACGTCGTATTCCCTCCCCGTGTCAAGTAATATACACCCGCGCTCTTAAGCAGTTTTTTTTTTTTGGTTTGGTACGCATTATGTATCACCCTATCACGAGAGATGGCCCCTATGCTTTTTAAAATGAGTTCAGCTTTGTAATTTTTTCTGAACAGGAATATAGAAGAAATATTGAATGAATATATTGAGATATTTCCATAGTAATGGGATATGATACGAACGATTCGGGGATTAATGTTCTTTGGCACTTTGATATACAATAAAAGTTTAAATTTTTGTTCAAAGGACCCAGCTCCGTGGGCAACACAGGATCCACTGGACGCGGGTTGGCCAGGTCTGTTTTAGGGCCAAAAAAAAAAAAAAAAAAAAAAAAAAAACCCTGTTTGTCCAAAATTTAAATAAGAAAGCACATTTTGATTTCGAAGATTAAATATAAAATGCTTTCGAAACAAGTCCAAATCTGCGAATGAAATTGCAAACATTAGTTTACTTTAAATGAAATGAATTAAAATTTCAAAATGACTTATGTTGCGATAGTATATTGTTACTCAAATTCCTCAGTCTCGCGCGTGGGCGTGCTAATGAAATCAATCCATCACGGAGATAGTGGCAAAGTACACTTTATATTCACAAATATTCAGGACAAGACGAAAGCAGGTAGCACAACTTGTACAGGTTAACAACATAATCAAGAAGCACAACACTTCTACAGATTAGCGACACAACAGGAACACAATAATAGTTCTCGTACAGAAAAGCAACTCAGATGCAAAGCAGCATTTGTAATAACAATCACACCACTTTCAATAGCGTTCTAATCACCACCTTACTAATTAACGCTGTGGACGAATCTTCAAATATTTTGCACGGACTCCGACAGCTTCCGGCAATCCCGACAAATACAGGCCGCTTCCTGGCAAATTCCCTCGGCCCCACCACCAACAGATTCCTCAGCAGATCCACTCAACCAATGCCGACTAATTCGCTTAGGCTTCCCACCTCTCAGTGTTTATAGCTGTTCCGGCCAGGTGTGACGTCGCAGGGAAAATTCAGGAAACTCCCGCTGTGATCTGGGTATCGACAAGTTTCCAGCACTTTCGAGAAACGTCGTTTTCTCGCCGTTGCTTAAGTCAGAGGTCTTCAAACTGGGTTCCGTGGAAACCTAGGGCTCCCTGGAACTTTGACAGGGGTTCCGCAAGAGATCACTATTTGCTTAATCTAAGCGCCAAAATATTAGACAGTTTGCTTGTAAAAACAAGTATAAATAAATATTTTATAGATAAAATAAAATCATGTGCTTCAAATACATTAATCGAAACGCATTAGATCACATATTGGCTACCTATATCTGGCTTAGGTCAGGGGTATTCAACACTTTGGGGAGCCCTTTGAGCTTAGCGCGTTTTCTTTGATGCCTTTTCGAGAGTTATAAAGCGACCAAACATATAATTCCATATGGCCGGGAACTCGCAGAAAACATTTCAGTTAGATGTATTCGTTTTAGATGTATTTTTTCCAAATTATTCCCCTCCCCTTTAAAGGTTTGATTTTGTTATAGATAATTGGGGAGGGTTGTGGCAACCCAATGAGCATTGACAGGAACTTATATAGCTCATTAGGAAATCCCGCTCTTTCCCTTAGGGTTGAGGCCTTTTCCATTGAGATATTCGTTCAAAAGGGTGAGGGTAAATAAACGGATTTGATATAATCTAAAATATTGTTGCTATCGTTAGAATAGAAAAAAAAAAAAAAAAAAAAAAAATCTCATAAGCTATTACCATTTATTATCTCATTAAGATGTTTTTATTGCGATAAAATAAAATTACAATAGTAATTTTGTAAATTTGAGTAGGATTAAAGCTTTGATATCCTATTTTTTTCTGCTCTTTGATCAAGGGGTTCCTTCAAGAAAACGGTAAGTTCAAAGGGTTGCTAAAGAGTACGAAATCTCTGTAAATGTGCCTCCTCCTTTATAAAAATAACCTTGCAGGGAAGCGTCATCTTAGATTCGTAACGATATACGAATTTCTCTTAAAATTCATTTTTATCAATCAATAAATGCATCCTTTTGTTATCTGAGCAATATTTTTTTGAAATGCAACTTGCTTAAAAATAAAATATTATTGCATTATTTTGACTTTATTGAAAACGGATATATCGACTAATGAACTAAGTAGGTGAAAAGCTACAGAGTTACAGGTTCAGATCCGACATCCAGACACCATCGTAGGGAAAATAAGAGGGTTCTCCAAAAAATAAGAATGTATTCTCAATTTTTTAAAAAACCGAAAGTTAATATATTTTTGACAAATTTACATGTGTACGCCAAACACAATTAATTCTTCGACGTAATCGCATTCTTTCACAATGTACTTCGTGAGTAGAGGGGTGAGCTTTGCGAAAAAAATCCTCTTCCGTCTATTTGACCTTTGTTTGATCTAATCGGTGATCGAAAAAACTATTTTACATGCATGAACTACTTCAGAGAAGAGAAAAGCTGAAAATATATATAGGTGCCATATCCGGGCTGTTTAATGGACACCGGCAAGAGTTTTCAACCGATTGAAGACAAACCAGCGCGCCATCTACTCTCAAGATATTGACTTCAACCACCAGATGTCTCTAGCTATATTAGAAACTCCTACCTCGAGTAAACCACATACACACACTGAATGGCAGCTCCCCATTGGTCGGCTGATAAGTCAGATATATACCCCTACTCCCCTCTGATCAACTCAGGTCAGCCACTCAGAAAGCTTCCAGCCTCTGAATAACCTTTCATCATATTATTAAGCAACTAAATGCTTTTTTTTTTTAAAATTAAATTCATTAATTTCTTTTCCAAATTTTATACAATATTAAATTTATTAAATTCACAAACGCAGTTCTGGGCAGGAAAAGCCGAAGTAAAGCTCTTTTTTAAAATTCTGTACCTGACATGGAGATTAAGAGTATAACGCTCAAGTGCTCCCGCCAACTAGAAGATATTGACCAGATATGGCAATACTGCATCAAACAAGGAGAATCGGAAAAAAATCGCCAAGTCAATGTGTTACCACAACAATGTAAAACACACACCTTTGAATTGTGAATTGATTGAATAAAATCATTTAAAAAGATAAAATTGGGAGAAGATGGAATATACAAATTCACAAGCATGAATTAAAATAGCATAGGAAACGATGTACAGTTAACAAAGGACATAAAGGCACAACATATCACGAAATCATTTCCGGTTCCTCTTTTTGTTTGATATCTTGAAAGGTAGTCTTACGTCTGATCCACGTCGTTTCCCAATCAGGAATCATCGATGTCATAGAGGATGTAATCATCAACCTCACTGAAAAACTGCGTTTAAGTTTGATTGAATTAAACGACGATTTCAGATTTATTTCCTGTCGCGGGTGTGAGAAATAATGCGCTTTGCTTGAAGCCTGCTCTTGCAGAGAGCTATGTCAATTACAGGGATTGATCATTTAGCTAGGCCATGTTTGAAGCAGGTTAATAAAGTTTAAGCGAACGCTAATTTGTTCTGGAGAGTAAGAGGATGATGTGGAGACTGTAGGTATCGGAGTGGTGGGAGATATGGGTGTGAGATTATAGAAGGCAAAATGTGCACCTAGGGATTATGTGTAGACAGTAGACATCGAAATTGTAAATGTCGAGGAAGATGAACTGGAAGGAGATAAAAGAGCCAAAGGAAGACAATTTACTGTTGTAATACTCGAGTCAATTTGGAAAACAACTGAAGGATTTAGTTACCTGAGCAAAAGATAAAGATTTCGAAGACAGAGCCAACTTTTTAGCTTCGAGGTAAGAAATACTGCTTTTCATTTCAATCTCCTGGAACAATCTTTGAAGGCAGACGAATGAGACGGATTGATTGACACACTTCTGTTTTAGATTGCTTTCTTTATCCAAACGTCCAACGAAAGCACGTCTAGAACATATCTGCTGGTCACGGCATGCAGTTTGTGAATGTCCGAATCTCTGGCACTTAAAGCAGCGCAGAGGTTTCGAATGTTAGGATGTATTCGGTAATAGAGGTAACATGCTTTGTTGTATTTGGAAGTAGAGGGCTATCAAATGTTTTTAATTGGAAAAGCATTTTCGTCTCTTTTAGTAATGATCCATCTGACCTGAATAACAACACTTCGATCAGAAAAACCGTCGAGCATTTCTGCTTCAGAGGCGCACAACAGGTCAAGTTCTGAAATAACACCTTGGCAGGAATTTACAGATTTATAGGGATATGCATTAAGTATATAATCAATAAAAGTTTTTTTGCAGATAAAAATTAATTGGATTGTAATGCGAACTTTGTTTAGATTAGCCAATCACCGGAACGCAATTTTTTTTTTTCTGATTTTGGTGCCCCCAAATTGTTGGAATTTTTTTTTTCAGTTTCACAGAGGTTCTGTAACTCTTACTTTCTGGACAATCCTACTAATTCGAGCTATTTCACAGTATTTCCAAATATCTTCAACATTAGCATAATATGGAAGTTTCTAGGGTAACATATATTAGCTTCGGCACTTGATCACACAGCTTTTTCTTCTAAAGTAATAATAATTCGATTGAGTCATGGTTAGAAGGAAGATACATAGAGAGCGAGTGTAGGGTTTTATGGCGCAAGAGTTAAAGCAGGCTATGCTGCGCCAAACGAGGATACATAGAGTAACAATCCCAGTACTTGAGTTTTAAAACGACTTTTGTGTAAATTGCACACTGAAGATGCCAATCTGGTTCCCTTACAAAGCAAATAATATTGTAGAGGGTTGTTATATATAATCGGTGGGGGCGAAATATCATAATTGATTGAAGGATAAAATAGATTGTCTAGCGTTTTATTAAATTTGAGATAATTTTCTGTTTTATTAATAAGCTTAAATAATTAAGTTGTAACATATTTTTCTTTGTTTTTTTAGAGTGCAATTAATTCCTCTCTCTCTAAACTTAAAATGATTTTGTTGAGATTTGTTTTAATTTATAATAGTTATAGTCTGGTTCTTTTGTATTATATTAGGGAGTTCACTTATGCAACAACGGATTAAAAGAAAATTAATACACAAGAACTTCCTTTTCCCAAAATTGCATAATCCTTTCATTTATTTTTATGGCCATGTAATTTACATATTAAAGATAGATTAGATTTCATTATTGACATAATTGGAGAAATTGTGAATAGATTCACTGTTTGAAATTGAATTCTGAGAATGAATATACGAATTTCTCTAATCATTATGCTTTTGATGTAAATTGCAGTAGTTCCAAAAAAAGAAAAAAAGTTAAAATTTTATTTTGGCCTACCTCTAACAAATTAATATTAAATTATTAGTTCATGAAACAATCAATATTACAATTTCTTTTTCATATAAACCTGCCAGAAATTTATTACATGGCACATTATCTGGAATTTATATTCCTGTTTTGTTATCTAGAATCAAAGACTACACGCAAAAGAATTCCCAATAATATTTTTTTCTAAAAAACACATTTTTATTTTTACATAAAAAATCAACAGAAATTACACTAATTATAATTCACAGCAGCAATATCAGAAAATGATGGAACATAATTCAAACACGAAATTTGATTACAATTCTTACACTACAAGAAATTAAAGAATACAACGACATGAGAAAAAGAAATTGATATAAAAAAATCACTACATACTAGCAACAGAACAGGGTTGCACCATATTTTTCAGTCTTTTTTTCCTTAAGTTCCAAAGTAGTTTAAATACTTTTTTTTTTTTCCAAGACAGATAAACTGCGTGCTTACATTTCACAGATTTGACAACACCATTTTGACATTTTATACAAATGACCCAAAAGATAAGTGGGATTAAAATGTCCTTTTCTTTTAAGTTTCATATACCTTAAAAATGTTCACTAATAATATCTGAATGTCAATTCACATTATCTTCATATTATTTTTTTTCCTTTGCATAGTAAAATATGAAATAAATAAAGCACGAATAATAAATGTCCAATGGATTGAATTCATAGATAGTCTCAAGCACAGATATAGTTGATGCAATAATTGCTGTATACATGAGAAATATGAACAGTAATTATTAAGATGATTATCAAGACATGTTTTTAAGGGCAAGTTACGATTACAGTTTAAATGACACAAATCACATTAAAATAAAATTAGTATTACATGTACTTTTATTTAAAATTCACGAAAAGAAAATTTCCTTCGTAAATTACAATAAAAAAAATTTAAAATAAATACTAATTAAATAATAATGGTGAAAATATTTTGCAATTAATATGAAGTCGATAACAGGAGATGTGATTTTAAATTTAAAAAAAAAAAAAAAAAAATTGGAAATCTGTAAGCCTCCTTACATGTTACAATAATGATAAACACTAAATGACATCCAATGTGAATGGAACTTACATTAGGAGATAGAAAGTTATGTTTTTTTTAAAAACAATTAAAAAAAGTTTTAAAAAACTGTGATTATTTTACGAAAAGATATATATTAAATATGATTTAATAATGGAACAAATAAAATATATATAAAATAAATAAACATGTTATGCCAGTCTTTTCGTAAATCTATGTGCTTTGGTATACTATTTTATATTTTTCAGGCTGTCTTTACCCATGTGAAAGAAAAGGATCCAAATCAGGTGAACTTTCTTATCCCAAATGAAAACCTTCCCAATACCAATATATTTTGACTTCACTAGCACACATAGAGCAGCAGATTTATTAAGACACCAATTTCTACTACAATCAGCCATTTTTTGGGAATATAAAATTTGTTTTATATTCTATCTCAAATAATGTACTGGGAAAATGGATAATTCACTTCACCTGTTAATGCAAAAAACTGCATTATTTATTGAATCCACTCTTTAAAATGAAAACAACCGGTAAAACACAATAAGATTCAGTATAAAAATAACAGCATTTGCACTAGTTATGAGGGGGGGAAAACAAGAGGTATCAAAACATCAAAAATAGCAGCCAAACATTATTAGCATTTCGCTTACAAGAATAACATAACAAAAAATTGCAATACATTTATGTAGAATTAAAATGAGAACAACTTGAATAGTTTCCAAAACTCTTATCATACGAACTTCAAAGCTAAAAGATAATTTTCTTAGTTGCCTCCGAGGAATTATATATGATCTTTAACTTATATAATACACTTAGTAAACTATTCAAGGAATGCAGCTTTCTGAACAACTCGCAAAAATTCGAAATAATTTGTACACACATTAAAGATTTGTGGATATTTATTTTCCAAAAATCAAAAATTCGAAATAATTTGTACACACATTAAAGATTTGTGGATATTTATTTTCCAAAAATAGTGAGCCTAGCTGCCACAGAAACACGGAAAAATTAAAAATAACAAATTAATACATTCAAATTTAATAAATTAATTAAATTCAGCAGAAAATGCACCTTTGTCACTTTATCAGTCACATATATAAAAAATCATATCAAATACGAACACAGAAAAATTTGTGCACTTCACTCAACAATATGGCACAGAAAAAAAAGAAACATATGCAAATTGTTATCTTACACTAGCATTGTTTTAAATTTGCTATTTCATCATACAAATTCCACTTAATTTCATATTATTGCACAAAAGAAACGATATACAGCTGGATGATTTTAAACACAGCCCAGTTACATGTATAAAAAAAATTACTTAAACGAACACTCACAGTAAGAAACAAAGCACACAAACACATTTTTTTTGGAGAGTTTACTTCGTCCACGATATTTTTAAGTTTAAAAAGAACGTGCTGTTTGTATTTTCACACGCAATAAAAAGGTATCATAATAATCATGTGCAATCACTGCCAGCTCTTTTCTTACAGAAGGCTCCCCGCCTATTGTCCAATTCAGTGGAAGTGGACATGGCCTTGTTGGCATCGTAGGGGGCCGATCCGTCGTGAGTCCCCCGGGGGAAAGTGTCAGGGGTAGCAGAGGAACGGAATTTAGATGATGTTCGAATCTTCTCCAGGCGCGCGAGAGACGAAGACATGTTGCCGCTTCGACTCAGGGCGTTCATATAGTCGGCGATTAGCAAAGTTATTTCCAGAATCTGAAAATAAATTAAGAAAAATAAAAGTTATTTATTTATGAAACGTAACAAACTACACACAAATGTAGAGTGAAATTCAATTTCTCAGCAACCATGTAGATTTATTTCGTGAGGAAAAAAAAAAATCTTTTGTTAAAGTGACTTAAAAAAAATCGATTTCTATCTTTGCCTGAGAAATTCTAAAACTCAAAAATGGTATGCAACTATGGTAAACAATAGTTTCGCGTGTTTGAAAAAAAAAAAAAAAATCTCTTTTTGTAAAAGTAAAAATATCATGTGATATAATTCTGTTTTCTATAGCAATTTATTTTTATTTAATGTTTCTTTTTCTTTTTTCCCTCGAAGGGGCAGATTTGGAGCAGAGAAGCTATTATCCTTTTACAATTTAGTAAATAATAAGAGTAATGAATAAACATTGTAACAAAATTGATTGTGCAATGCGTCGAACTTAAAAACGACTCTTTTTTGCAACGTATTAGATATTTTCCGTCAATTAAAATTTATTATATTACGTGATATATTACAAAAACGCCTTTGTTGGCTAATAATGGCAAATCAATATTAAAATTATTTGATCTCAAAACACCCCAAGAAGGAAGCCAAATTAAAAAGGAGTAAACCTTGTGAAAACCTTGGAATGTAATGGTAAACCTTGAGGGAAAAAAAGCCTCACAACTGTTTTTAATTCAATGTTTATTTTTTTTTTTTTTTGAAATTCAGTTTATCGTTGGTGAAAGCAGGCATCAAACACATACGCAAAGACTTTCGCGATAAAATTTTGAAAAATGATTCGCAACATCAATTCATACATTGACAAAAACAATCCCTTTGGCGGCTAATAAAAAATTGCCACTAAATCGTTTTAGATATTAACTTCTTTAACTCACCTACATCCCCTCTAAAAAAAATCGTTTATGATTGTTCGACAAAAAGTACGGTAAAAAAGAACACACACATACGGTATTTATTACTGACGCATTTTTCGCCGCAATTTCCATTCTGAGTCAAAAGTTGGTTAAATAACTAAAATGTCTCATTTAGCTATCGAAAATAAATTCAAAAATTATTTCTTTTTGTATATCTTAGAAAAAAATCATTACTTTAAAAAAGAAATGATTATTAATATGTTCCAATCTTTCTTCAATCATTTTATTAAAAAAATTATAAAGAAAGCAGTCACTATAATTTTTTTTTTTACAAAAATTAAACGAATAAATGAAATTGCAATACATACAATTGCATTAATGAAAATTTGCAATGTGAGTTTAGAAAATCTGGTCATCACACAGAACAATCAATGAGAACACAATCCACTTTTCTTTTTTCATTTATCGAAAACTCTAACTACAATTAACTTGAGTGCGTGAATGCGAAATTTATTGGCACAAGAGCCAGACGTGGCTATGCTGCGCCAAACAAGATTTAACAAGAGAAAAAACAGACAAATTGATTGACAAGGAGGGATGGTCGAAAATAGAGATGGATCGCTGGGTAACTCGGGAGTGCGTCACCCGTGTTTACCAAAGACAGTATACCCAATGGGAAATATCACTAGGGTGTCTCGGGGTCATGATACCCATACTTACCTGAAGAAGGCGAGTCCCTGAGGTGCCTTGATATAATCCCTAGAGGCAGGGTGCCCAGGTATATCCCCAGACGCTGGGTACTCATTTTAGTCGTCTCTTACGACAAGTATGAGCTATATTGGGACTATTCTGTCATATCCAGTCACCACTCGGGTCCAATTAAACTTAACAATGCTTAACAAAAGATAAGGAAGACAGTGACGGTCACATGACAGATGCGATCGCTTGCTTACAGCTTTCGCTTTTTAAGGAACATTTCTCTAAAAAGTACATATTTGGTAACAATAGTCACATATATCAGTTTTGAAAAATGCACTTGGTTTAAAAATATATCATTTAGGAAAACAAAAATGAACATTAATTTTTGAATTAAAAAAAAAAGGGAAAATCTTAAAGCTAGCACACTGTAGATGTAATTTAACAAACACAATAACGACCCTGTTGCCAGCGGAAAGCACGTGATTGCATCAGTGTCATGCGTCCGCTATGAATCAATTATTAAGTTCCTATTCAATTTCACTATCTTATGAACAAAATTGTTTTTAAATTATTATTAATCGATTATTGATACTAAATGATCACAAGCGAATCAGCATTGACCTCAATGACTATTTTCATTAGATATTCTATCAGCTTATTTACGCCAATAACGACGTTCCCATTTGGAGTATTAGACTGATTCAATTACTGAAGAATGAGGGTGGAAGCATTTATCAAATGAGCTCACTTCGTTTACTTAGAAAGTAGTTTTGCATTTCCGATTCATTTAAGGCACATCCAATAGGTTGATAGAATTGATTGTTTATTAACGTCACACTGAAAAGCAAAACAAGGGCTATTGGTGACGGACATGGTAATTTTGAACCTCGGTCAAGTGACCACGCCATCGGGGAGACTGAGCCTCGACAGATATAACTTGAGGGTTTTAGGTTCCAACAGGAATCGAACTCGTGACCGCGAGCTGGTGACCACAATCACACGGTTACCGTGGGCATGCCTAAGTAGCTGAAATATGGCATTGGACTCCCCAACCAATTCTTTGGGTTTCTTTTTGCTTGGGTTTGAATTCAAAACCCCTTCCAATAAAATGAAACGTGATTCATGTAGATTGAATTAAAGTTATATTAAGGGTCGTGCATAGATTTGGTCAGATGCATACATCAGCTACGAAAAATTTAATATTGAGGTTAGAAGTTAGTTGGAGCAAGCGAATCAAAGTGAGATGTCGGAACCAACCACTCGTAATCCAAAAAGCTATCAGATAAATCTTTGAAGAGATAACAAAAATGGTTAAGGAATCGAACCCTCTACTCCAATCATCCTACTCACTCGAAAACGGGTGAACGATATAATTAAATTCAATATTCCAAACGATAATTCAAACGCGTCTAGGCCTATTAGCCACAGAGATATAAGAAAGGAACTAACTTTAAATATTTATAACTTCAATAAAAATGAATGATTTTAACACACACACACACTATTATTATCACTGGCTCTTGTAATTAAAATTAGTAATTAGCCAATGAAGATATTAACCAGAGGGCGTTACAGAAATCGTAAATGTAACAGCACAAATAAGTATCATTCATTAACTTTTTTAAAAATCTTTATCCGGCTTTCCGATTGGCTGAATCGGTAATTCATACGTTACAGCCGAATAACGGTTGAATTGTGTCAATAGTTCTGATCAAATTATAGATTCGCGCGCTATTGGAAATTACTTATCCCGATCAAACACCTCAGTGAGTGATATTAACAATATATTATGCTGATGTATTATTTGAAGTTACTGAATGAGCATGTGAAACGCACAATTTAAAACCTGTTATTTTCCTCTAATTTGTTAATATAACAGCAACGATTGCAATGTATATCGCAAATGTTCGATTTTCGCCATGTCATGTGATTCTCGTGAACTTGGCTCTGATCTAATAAATGTTAAATTAACTCATTTGGAGAGGGAAAGTTATTTCAAACACTTGGAATGCATGATAAATATTTTATTTCGATATAAAATATTTAAATTTAGAGTAACATATTCATATTTACATAATTTTTTTTTTATGAATTAAGGATTTCTTTAACGAAATTTTACGTACAAAAAATACATTACTCCCCGCATTTAAAATAAAATCGTTCAATGCAAAGTTTTGCAAAGAACAGATTTAGTTACCCAAAAGGGGCTATCTTTTTTAAAGCTGTTTCTGATATTGATTTCCTCACAATAACTTAACATTATCAGTTGTTATAATCTAAAATGCAATGTTCTGGTAATACCATTACCTGGAAAATAACTGTCTTGGATGATTATCCAAAAATACTAAAATAAAATGCCTATTTCTGCTTATATTACTTCATTCGTTATTCTATCACCGCCTTATAGCTACATTTCAAACATACCAGTAAAAACTTCTATTTGACAAAAACAATGCCAACTTTTAATAACAAAATGGGGGAAAAAAGTTATGCAATAAAAATCAAATTATATAATTAAATATTAGAATTAACGCAAACGATAAACTATTAAATTGAATAATTTATGCTAAATGTAATTATTGCTGCAATAAAATAAAAATAACAATAAAAAAAATCTTTATATGTTATATAATCCATTCTTAACACTAATACTTCAATTAGGGGACTACAATTCAAATTGAAACTATAGTGAATCGTTTGGAAGAAATCAAATTAAACTCAACAAGTCATTTATATATATATATAAAAGTACTCAAACGAAAAAAACCACGCATTGCATATAAATATATTTTCAGACATTTAAAAAAAAATCTTGTTAGGGAAATACAATTTATTTGGTCATTAACAGCAACTCGGCAAACTATTAATTTTAAGCAATTTCAAAAAGTTTTATTTTATTTCGAAACTCCCTCTATAATTTTCAATAAATTTATCATTTTTCATCTCTTCATTACAACCTTTTAAAATAACCAATTCGGTCCAAAATATTCACTGAAGCGTTAAGGAAACGATTGAAGGATTCGCACATTTCTCAACTCATCAATTTACTTCCGAGAGAGAGAACAGTAAAAACACGAAAAGAGCTCAAAATGATCTTTTTAAAAATCAACAAGCGTGAAAGCGAAACACTCCTGGCGACATCTAGCGGCGATGCACC
Source organism: Nephila pilipes (assembly GCA_019974015.1). Classification (NCBI taxonomy): domain Eukaryota; kingdom Metazoa; phylum Arthropoda; class Arachnida; order Araneae; family Nephilidae; genus Nephila; species Nephila pilipes. Next base: position 1,047,453 of record BMAW01007012.1, on the reverse strand, counting down.
AAAAATGTAATTCATAACCTCCGCCTCCTTCATTTACCAAGTGCCGCCAGATTTCATTTGATGGTTTCTGTCACGCATTTGCGCCATTAAGAGTGTGGGTTGAATTCCAGTCATTTTATTCGTTCGTGAAAAATTAGAAGCTATTCAGTTCGCACCAGCCATTCTCATTCTTGGAATTGTTCTTAAAGACGTCTCAATGGGGGGTTCCGGAAATCGCAGTTTTAAATGTTATGGAATTTGTTACGTTGCTTTACTTTTCACTTATTATTTTAATAAATCGGTTCATATTCGATATTTTATCGTATATTCGTTTTCTTTTCTCTGATAATACGGTTATTAATATGTTCATTATTCGATATAATAGCTATCAATATCATATAGCAATATTATTACAGTAATACCTAGGTAGTCCAGCAGATATTGGACCAGAACACCAACGGATCATTGGGAGATACTGGAAATAACGCATTTAAAGAGTAAAAGTTTTTGTAAGGTTGGATAAAATTTAATTCAGTTCATTCAAACAAACATACAAAAAAAAAAAAAAAAAAAAAAACAGCCGTAGAAACTATATATATATGTATTTGGGACAGACTACACAACTAACTACATCTGCCAAATTGATATTCTACTATTTCTAGTAACCTGAGTTTTTTTTTAACATTTTGGCAACCCTTTTATCGCAATTTTATTAATTCTATGAGTTAGTATTTTCCTAGAGTGGGTATCTAGTAACATTTTTCAAATGCTCGATAGAATTGCATCATATAATAAAACATATTATATTTACTGTTATATTAAAATATTATTTTTACGTATCGCCACTTAATGAGAAACATTTTCGCCAAAATCACCTATTTGACTACATTATAGGGCGTTACATTATGATCTCCTATTATAATGTTACGCCTTTATTTATTTTCGAGTTTCTTTTAAAACGTGTGCGAGAAGTAAGCTGCGGCGTTTAACAAAATAGGAACACTTTTTTTTTCCAAAGGGGAAATAAATTCAATATTTACGTACTCACATCCTCCTTTATTAATTTTTTCTCTTGAAGTTTGGAAATTTTATATTTTTTTGATTTATTTAAAACAACGATCATTATTTAAACTAAAAGAGACACGAATCGAAGAAGACAACATGTTTTTCATAACAAGTGCTGTCACATAATATTTATATTTAATTAATGCGTGTTAACAGACAAATTAGCTTTTGTGATTTTTTGAAAAGGATCCCTCAAAAAATTTCACTAAAAAAATAGTGCTAAAAAAACCAGACCATTTTTACCTCTAAGCCTTCTAAAAAACTTAAATATTCCCATTGCTACAAAACTTTTTCTATGTATGACGAAAAAACAGAATATTGCATCTTTCATCCGAGATAGGCAGTGTAAGTCACGTACACGCCATCTCGTAAAAGAACACGTCTTTTTATTCGCTATCTATAACAAAACTAAATAATCAGACAATGCGGAATGGTGACATAACTTGGTAGCCAAGGACGCCAAAAGTAACGACTGGCTACAAAGTTGCAGGATACTTTGCATTTAAATCCACTTAATTTAATTCATTTTACCTCGAGCGGAACATAGCATCTGGATTCCGGTTCTAATTTCACTAAGTGAAAATGATTATTTTACAGGGAAGAGAAGTATTGATGGAATTCATTCCACAGCTGGAAGGAGTCTTGGAAATGGAATGAATTGTTCTCGGGAAACATACAATTTCGGAGACATTGTTATTTTCGTACCATCAATGCGCGAATTCGGGATATTTTAGAAGGGTAAAATTTTTTTAAATTAATGGTAAAATTCTTAAATGTAAATTATCTTTAAGCTCTGAAAGGGTCTCTTCTAAACTTGCTGTTCACTTAATGCATAGGGGCAACAAACTTGTTTATTAATTTTCATATAAACATAAATAAAAAAAAAAAAAAAAAAAATTTTTTTTTTTTATCCATGACAATAAAAACATTCAAAACGGGTGTTAAAACTTTTACATTAAAAAAAAAAAAAAAAAAAAAAAAAAAACAAAATACACATTAAGTAGCTTTTTTTTTATATAGCAACATGGGTTCGGAAATGAAGAGTTGTAGGGAAAAAAAAAAGAAAATAAATACTCAGAAGATGAAAGGAGCTTATTTTTACATCGGCATGAGTCTTGTTAAAAATGGTTTGGTGTTGCTAAATACTGAGATATTTGACCATTAACAGTGAAGAAATATAAATGCAGTGATTGAAGAGAAGTGCCTGGAAGAGAACAGCCAGATACTGTCTTATGCTTTAAGCGATCAACATATTTAAAGGCATATTATAGGAGAATGCAGGTTCACAAAATGTGCATTTCCGCATTTACACCTCAGTGACACGTTTGGCTCTCAATAAATTGGACGAGGAGGATCAGTCATTTAGGTCAACCAGTCATTGGTTAGTATGTGTACCCGACTTATCAAGTTCCGACGTTTTTTCATAGGAACACCTAAAAATACTCATCTACAAGACTCCTTTGATGAGGACCTCATAGCACTATTTCCGTCGCAGCAACAATTATTCATGAAACATCTAGTACTTTCGAAAGTTAATTACTTGCTAGAAGTTGCCAAGCCTGTATCGGAGTTCATTGGGACACATTTGAGCCTTATTGTAATTCTTAATGTAAATAAAAGATTTTATTTTTTCATTTCAACATTTCTTTTTTTGCCAACACTTTTCACCCACCCCCACAGTGCTGTGTAAAAAATGCTTCCAGTGTATTTTATCTTCCCTTAAAGTTTGGCCGATGAGTTGAGGAACATGTAGTATATCAGGATTTACCCATTTTTTTTTCCAAGAAAATATGGCCCATAAAAATTTAGAATCGTTTGGACTATTCAGATATAAAAATACAAATTCACAAAATCTATAAAAAGACACCATCGATGCAAACTTTATTAATATATTTCGAGCTTCCAGACAGTATCTTAATACGTAAACAAAAATTACACAGCCGTCTATAATTTTATTTATCCACTCAACTGTACTTCAAAAACGCATGTCTTCATCCAAAACGACGTTGAATTATTTATCAACACCTTTAATAATAAAAACTCACAGAATCACCTTTTTTGTTTTCATAAAATAGCAACACCAATGCACATTTTATCGATATCCAACCCACACCATCCCAAACAATAAGGTACTTATTAATATTAAACAATTTGACAGGATCGTAAGGCCTTGGGGGATTACTCTTACTTATTTACTCGCGAGATTAATTCAGCATCCCACCCCTGTCAGATGCAGCGACTCCCTCATTTGCCATTCGGGAGGGAGGGGGGCGATCACGCGACACCCCCAACCACCCACGCAAGCATTCCCTAACGATCGCATTAACAAAATGGCACTCGTAAAAATTCAGGAGCGAGAGGCCCCCACACAACAGATAGATGGATTCTGCTCCCCCAAAGCGCTGAAGAATTGAGATTTACGCTTCTCTAGATTTGTGTTTAGTTGAAAGGGAGAGAAGGAATATTTTGAATTCAGGCTTTCCTGAACACAGGAGAAGTGATGTACACGTGCGCGGTCCTTTTGGGGGATTCGGACAGTTTAAGAGTTGATGATGTCATTGGTTAACGTGGAAGAAAGAAAAAGGGCGGGAGTTGATTGTTGCTAATAGACTCGGTGATTTTGGAAGGATGATCTTTTAAATAAGGATTCGTTAGATTGGAGTGACACCCTTAAGGGAAATGTTGACCAAAGCTATTCTTTATCTTATTAATTCAATATTACAAAAGAATCTACTATATTATCAGTTCACAGTCGAATGACACACACTTGAATTTTCGTTTCTTCTTCAAATTTCCATGTCTGCCATGATACACGAGAATTTTGAGGTCCCATTAATTTTGTAAGGATCATCCTGAAATATTCAATAAATACCCATATAGAATAATCTTAAGTCTTTGAGATTATTCCATATAAGTACAGCAAGCTTATATTCCATATAAAAAAAAAGGCCTCTGTGTTTATTCATCTTTTATGATATCTCAAAATAATTACATTCTTTTCTCGTTTAAATCAGCATCACACAGTGGAAAATCAAATTTTGATGGTTTTGTATGATATACAATTTGATGTCACTATTTTTTGTTAGCAAAAGTAAAACTTAATTTAAAATTTACTCTGCCATTCAATTTAATATCTTGCTGTTGCGATATATTGTGTAACATAATATGAGTATTATGTACATGGACTTGTTTATTGGGTACAAAATATTAGTACAATCTTGTACTAATATTTTGTAAGTATATTTTCAACATTTCTCACCCGTTAATAATATTTGAGTCATTGCTTTATTTCAAGCTTTTTTTTTCTTAACTGATATGACATATATCATGATATAGGTCAAGATTTTGAGACTGTGATGTTACCAGCAATTTAACTAAGTGCAGCATTTCCGCTGATGCGACCTTTCCTCCGAAAAGTTCGGAATATATATATAATCGGTGTACGTGACTATTCAAAAACAACCCAAACATCTAGAGCCCCATCACCAATAAGAAAAAAAAAAGTCCCAAGATCGCCAACAACATACAAAAAACCCTCCCCACCCAGCACGACCTGTTGACTCCACCGAACGAAGCGGCGTTCCGAGCAAACAAAGGCAATAAAGTTCAAAAAATTCCCCAGGGTAACGGTAATACGTCCCGCTACGCTACGAATGCTCGGATGAATACGTGAAGAGCGGAAGATAACTATCAGACAATGGACTACTTTGTTACTGCAGCAGGTCCCTAAACGGCGAACCTTTACACATACGTATATCCGAGATGGTCCAATGCCATCGATAGTACGAGTGAACAGTTTCGGCGGTCTAATTATGCCGATCGGAATCAAAGGATTCGACAGCAGCGGTTGGCTTTGTGTTTGTTTTCCTTTCTGTCTGACTCGCAGCTGGTTTTGGAGGTTTCAGACCGTGGAAAGTAAAGAGACTCTGTAAGCGAATGAAAATAAAGGTTAAAAAAAATTATTGTCTTCTATGTCCGGAGTAGAATAATAGGTTGATACGTTCGACAGAATGGATATGCTGAGTGACATTTTTAGAGCAAGATTCGTTAACTGAAGTATGACAAAAGTGTCGACACACTGTAAAGATGCAACCATTTTACCAACTTTTGATGGAAACGGAATTAGTTAGTGGATTTTACAGAATAAATGGTGAAGTTAAGATTACCCAGTACTCTGATATTTACTATTTCAGTTTTTGAATCTTTCACAGAGCGATATTTTAAATTATGCTTGAGCGTAGATTTAATTAATCACAGAAGAAAGATGATTTTTAGACTTTTATAAGGCTTTAAGAGAAAATTACAACTTTTCAATAAATTTTAAACTAAAATCCTGTTAAAGACACCGTAAACAAATTGCAACCGACAATCTACATATTTTACTTTACGGTAATCGAGAAAAATATTTATTTTCCTTTATATTTTCGCACTTAATCAAGTGTATAAAGATACAAAAATGCAGTGAAAAAATATAAACATTTTTATTAGTTCTATCTAAGTTGATTTCTTTGAAGAAATTCCTACAGGGACCAATTTGATCTCCATTCGTGGATCAATTTATTATTCCTTATTTATTGTACAGAAGTCATTATTATATTATACATAGCAAAAAAGTCCGTCTCATAATATTTAAAAAATAAACGTTCCTACATTTTGTTCTGCTCAGTTAAATAAATACAATTTGTCAATCAAAAACTTTTTCCGATTCTCCAAAATTAAGTTAACAAAACTACTCATATCTATGCAGTGATTCTCACCTTTTCAGAACACGTCCAAACTGATTTTCTAGCTGCTTAAAATCAATAAAAAATAAGTAAATAAATAAAGCAATAAACAAGGACTAATTCCAAAAATAATCTAAACCGAATACACAACACTAAAGATGAGACAAAGTGAGAATAGCAAGTGGATGACAGCCTTTGTTGCTAAATATATCCCGGAGTATTCCCCCATTTCAAGAGAATGAAATCTTTCTTATACAACTCCCGAGATTCTCAGCTTTTCAATCCAGTTCTTCCGACGGCCCTCAATCGCACATATCACCCAAACATAATACCTCTTTTCAAAACAATCGAACAATCCAAATTGCCACCAACGACGACTAACACCCATTTCGAAAATAAAACCCAAAACCTCGACAGTGAACTTAGGAGAAGAGCACATCCACGGAATAAAAATAAGGCGACACACAACAAAAGCCTGTCAAAACGGCTGGTTGCCAGAAAAACACCAACGAAATGACCTACATCCGAGCTAGCAGCGGCCTTGTCCTAACTTCCGCTTTGACAAGACGATAAACAAGAGAGGGAAAATTTTCCCCATTCTGCAACCGAACTTAATTTATACAACGGATTAAATAAAAATGGCGCGATTCGGCTCAAACCTCAAGAGGGTTACTTCAGGTTGATGGAATCGAGTGGAGGAGGAGGGTAAAGATAATGCGGAGGATTTTTTTTGTTCCAGCATTCCAGGCATACCGAGTTTCGGGGCCAGCATTGTTGCATTTCACGGGTCAGAATTTCTTTTGTTGGGAGGACGCTTCTTTTTTCCCCCTTTTAAGTGAATGGAACAAATGGTTCGGGATTGCGAAGATTACTCATAAAATAGATGTCTAAATTGCATTCTAAACCAACAATGAATGTCAAGGTGGGGTACACATTGATCTGATCTATGAGAAAGAATAGCTCACAAAATAAACACTGATTTGCAGTTCAAAGACATTGAACTCTTTTTGGGGTGATTCTCGAGTTTATTTTAGGAATTATTATTGATTAATAGATTCCAAAGGCATTCATCTGAGTGTTCTAATTAAGGTATTAATAAAAACATATTATTTTGCTTATCGTTGGTTCAATGTGAATTACATTATACTGGTTTTGGAGAAACAGACAGCTTAAAATATTACTACTTTTCCATTTGGTTAAAATCATTCATTTAAGAATCATAACTAATATCTGGCGAAAACCCACCGAGAACAATTTAATGGTAGTTTTTGCACGAGAAAAGAACAGTTATGTACTATAGAATTTTTCGCAACTAAGCAAATTTGCGAAATAACTATTCAAAAATCAACCAAACAAAAACGATTCCAAAATAAACATTCAACATAGGAGAAATAAAACTGGAGCAGGTAATTAATTGTGCTAAACGTCAGAAAGATATTTAGTGTGAACAAATGAGGTTCATTTCTTTGTTATACAGCTCTGCCTTGGTCGTTTTGGCTCTTTGCCTATAGATTGATCGAAAAGGAAGGAGAGGGGAAAAAAAGGAATTTATTACATTTTCAGTTGAATAACTTTTTTTTTTATTTATGAATCACGCAAACAAAACTTTAAAAAAAAAAAAGATCACCTGCATAGTTAAACTTAAAATTAACATTATAATTCTTTTCTAGGAAAAAAAAACTTTGCTAAATGAATTATTTAAAATAAATGTTATGGATATAAATGGGAAATATAATTAGTCGCACGACTAACTTCATACAGTATCATAACACGCATATGCAAATTATAAACTTTGCTTCCAATTCATAATTAATTTTATAAATAAAAATCAGGTGAAATTACTTCCGAAATGCAAGTTGGCGATTTTGGCGACTTTAAAAAAGATTACCAAACTATCAATAATTACCATGCATGTTTGATTAATGATAAGGTATTTTTGTTTCTTTAAATTCGAGCGTGCAACCGATAGTTCACTTTTGCTTAAAAATATAGTTAAAATTCAATTCTAAGAACAATACCGATTTTAACTATGAAACACAATTATCGGTCATAAACAAAGCCTTCTTACTGCACAGCACTGCTTGTCCTGATCAACTTATCCAAAACAAATTTTTATAATATAAAGAAACAAAACACTCTATTTCATTAAAAAGATTTCTATAAAAGCACGTGCACGTATCCCCCCCTTTCAAAAAAAATTAACTATAAAATGCAAAAAACACTACCGCCATAAAAAAAAATAATCCTTGTTCGGCAATTTTATCTCCCAACTAACCATTAAATTACTCCGCTTACAAACAATAATAATAATAAAAAAAAAGGTAATTTATTAAAATCAACCGAAAGAAAATCCGTTCCAAAACGGCCCCCAAATTCCAACTCTTGAGTTATTTTTATACGCTCTCCCAGAGGGAGTTACGGAGAAAAGTGAATAATAATTACAGGAAAAGTGAGGGAGAAAAGCTCCACTAGAGAGCAGTAATCCAGTTAGTGCTTCTCCGAATGCCTTCTTTAACGAAGGACGTGACGATGACGATGAATCTATAGCTCTTAATCGATTTCCCCTCCCTCCCCTCCTCCCCGAACGGCTAGTCGGTTGCCACCGAAAAGCTACCGTCGCACGCTTTGGATGAAATTCTACAATTCAGACGTTCTTGTTGTTGGGCGACTTCGGAGACACCACGTGTGGAGGACTGTTTATTTTTGTTTAATTTTTTTTTTGGCGGAGAAAAAGGACTGGCGGTTGTCCAGGATGTTGTATAAAAATGAAAGGAAATATGGGGAATTTTAAATATTTTTCTTGGAAAAAATTGCTTCGATTCAACTTAAAAAAAAAAAAAAAGAACAGAGTTTTGACACTGGAGATATTTTGAGAAGAGCACGTGGCTTTTACAGTTCTATCGTCTTCTTAAGCATCATGAAAAATTACGTTTCAGTATTTATTGACATGCGCAATTGTTTCACATGCATCTGTAATATCAAGGAGTTTTGTCAAGGAGTAGTCAAAATTAATGGTAATTTTTATTGATACTGTTAATTAGCGATAGATAATAAGTTTCCAAATTGATAAAAAAAACATGCTATTAATTCTTTTCCATACTTTTTATGGACTAAAAACACACCTCAATGTTTCAGTCGATGTGTATGAAATGTACTGCAGTTTGGGTACAAAAAGCTCATCAATTAAAACTTTAGAAAGGGTTATACGAAAAAGAATTATTATTTTCATAAAAAAAAATCATATTTTTAATGCATGAAATATTCATTTAGATCCTTCGACATAATTTAAAGAACAAATACAAAAAGGATATTAATTAAACTTTTATCTATGCAAACGAATTATATCAAGGGGAAAAAATGAATGCACATAAAATGAATCACAAAATACAATATTTCTTTCCTGCGCTAATTTTCGGTGTATTTTATCACTACTTACGAAACTTTAAATTAATCTAGTTTATAACGCAAAAAAAAAAAAAAAAAAATCCCACCTAACTACAACAACGCATCAGCTTCCAGATCTGTTCTCTAGAATGCTATTAAACACACAAAACTTCATAGCGCGAAATACTTTTAGAAAAAATATAAGCATTTAATTTAGAGAAGAAATACGAATATAATTCGGAATTAGAACACAAGGCCAAATTTTTCTTCCTCCTTGGTTTTCCTCAATCAATTCATTTGTTGCAAAATTTCAATCGGCTAATCATTTTTTAGAAGAGGAAATCAACTTACTTGTATTGATTAGTGAATTAAAAAAAAATGATTTTCAGTTAGAATCTGTTGGAAAAATAATGCAATGACTTTTCGGGTGATAATCCATTCATTTAATAGAAACATAAATAGTTAATGAAGAGGACAATCATAAGCAATTTCAAACAGCCTCGCCGCTGACTTGAACCAATGGCTTATGGATGCGTAGGAAAAAAAAAAAAAAAAAAAAAAAAAAATTTTTTCCCCCTTCACAAAAACCAGGAAACCGAATGTATTTTTTTTGTATCGTGAATCGCGGGAGAGATAAAGAAAAAATTCAAATCAACCCTGTAACCAACCTTTTTCTTGTAAAGAACGTAAACAAATTTCGATTCCCCCACCCCTCTTCTGAACGTGAATCTTTATGACTTAAATAAGTACAAATCCCGTTTTTTTGTAATCGATTTTTTAACTGAATTGATTAAAGATGGATCTAGATTAAAGATGGTTATTTCCCCCCAAATAGATAAGCTGAATTCAACAGGCGTTGTTGTTGTTGTTGTTTTTTAAAGTAATTCGGAAAATAAAAGGGGCAATGACTTGCGGTCTTCCTAGAAGAAATTTTCTTGGATCCACCCATGGATTAAACGGAATAGGTTCACGTCACATTTGAGATATTCTTCGGGTAACTGGCGACAGTCCAAAGTAAATTCCGAAAGAACTTTTCGGTGAAGAAGAGGTATTCCTTTTTCCAGAAGAGAACACCACTTTTCATTAAAAAAAAAAATGTCCAGTATTTTAGCTGAGCAAGATGATTAGGAAAATCCTCAATGTGTACTTACAGTTATTGCGAAAGAAAATATGGATAATTATTAATACATATAATAATAATTCTTAGCTTCGATTGGAAGTCAATTACATAACCTTAAATGTTAGTATTTAAGTTTATTAATATTTGATTTCGCAACGGGAATTTCGTGCCTTTGTACATAAAAATAAGGTTAAATTATTTTGATAAAAATAACGCATGAATAGGGTTCATGACATTTATATCATTGCGTACAGTCCCATCAGTAACAAATATCGTTCATCAAACAGCTTATCTTTAGAAATATTGATTCAATACGCACATTTATCGTTTCAATGCATGAAGGTAAAAAAGCATTTGGTAGCCTTAAGGTTGATATAGAGTCATCTGCCAGGTAGGTAATTATTGCATGTTTTTACGAAAGAGAATGAAATGCACGAGGTATTGATGTTAGTGAACTTGTAGTCAATGAACTGAAAATACTCAAAAAATATTTTTAAAAAATTATTTCCGTAACGACCGATGGAGCTCCTAATATGACTGGACCAAAAATGGGTTTTCATTGCCTTGTTCACCAGCAAGTGCAATGTGTAAAATTCGGAACTAGCGATTTCAAATATAAGGAAAATTAATCAATTTTATAGTTGAACGTGACATATACATAAAATGTTCATCATATAAAAAAAAAAACTTTTAAATGATGTTGGTTCCGAATATGATACTCTTTTAATCTGTGACAAGAGTACATTGACTGATTACATTTTTAAAAAAGATTTGGCAATTGCTTGGAACAAAAACACACTGTTCTAGATAGTTGGAACAAGTACGATTTTAAAGAACTCTATTATACAGTTGAAAAAAACTATTGAAAAAAATAATGTTTTTCACGAACATATTACATTTAAACAATCTGAATAAAAAATTGCAAGGGCGGGAAAAACTATTGAATTTATGTTAGGACTGATAAAGGGGTTTGAATGTACTCTGGATATTTTTGCTTAAGGTATTGAATCTGGAAAACTTAGTAATTTTCCAAAAGTTAAGACGTTTTTGGATGAATAAACACTTAAAAGAAACTATTCTATTAAAGAACAGTTTTCAAACAGGTTTAAAAATTTCAAAACAATTGAGAGGTTATTGAAAATTGTACATTGTCCGGATTTATTCGACGTAAAGAATTCGATAACAACCTCATTAACAGGACGAAATTCTCAGCGGCATGTGTTGCCTTGCAATCGACAACATATCAGCTTGATTGAACCTAGCAAGCAATATGAAACAAAAAAACTCCTGACAAATTATAAGAAAAGATAACTTCAAATAAAAGTATTATTAAAATTTAATTATTTTTCGTGACATTTTTTATATCGAATAAATATTGTATTCGATGTTTTGTATATTATTTATAACAAATTAAACAGGTATTATGTATAAAAACATAAGATAAAAATATGATTTTTAATTTTGACACATTGATAAAAGTCGACTATTAATCAAACATTTACAAAATATAACCAAAACAGACTTCCCAAGTATTAAAAAAAATTATGCAACATTCAACAAAACCGACAAAGGATTTTTAATATCATAACAATCCCACCCCCCAGCAAGCACCAAAACAATCAATCGGAAATATTGACCGAGTGAAACCCCTGTAAAAATCACCTCCTAAAAACAGCTCATCAATCCCAGAAAGCAACAGACTACCGACTCGTGACTCACTAAGAGAGGGATGATTCAGGACTCGCTCCCTTTTCCGAGCTCAATCACGCAAGAGTTTACACTTCACGCGGGCCACCCCCCAACAGGCAAACGACAGACGATTTGTCAGTAAGAGGGAGTGGGGGTGCACCTGCATCTACCATTCACTTTTTCCTTTTTATCATCGCCGATCGGGGGAGGGGGTATTGTCCAAAAACCACTGTCCGCACGAGGGGTCACGGACCAATGAACACTAAAGCGGTCATCCTAATTATTGAGAGGTTCTATCTCTGTCTAGCAGGGTTATAATAAAACGGAAGGATGTGTTATAGGATATTTGAGATGGTTCCGGTCCTTTTATTGGAGCAAATTAGGTGATTTTCTTGAGTGTGGGGATAGGCGATTTAAGTGAACGATAGGTCTTTTTTCTTTTTAAGGTGATAGTGTAACGGTTTTGACAATACAGAGTTGTGCTAATAACATTAGAACGTTTAAATAACGGTTCTAATGGGTTTAGAAAGAAGGAAAATTGGCTTTTGATTGTGCGGTAGAAAAACTAAAGTATGTTGTAAACTTTGCAGAAAAATAGTAGATGACACGAATGAAAACAATAGGGGAAAAAAAAAAAAAAAAAAAACAGTCGATGCAGTTTTGATTCGTATTAAATTAAAAGACATTCATTTTAACATAAATTACAATGAAGTATTTATTCGAAATTTTCAGTAACTGTGTATGGTGAAAAGGGTACATATATAAAGTAAGAATCAAAAATTAATAAATTCTAAATACTTTTATTCCAATTCCGAACTCGGTTCTCATTCTTAAATAATTAAAATAAGTTATTAAAAAAATAAAACGTTAAAAAAATTCTTTCAGCTTGATAGAACTTTTATTTGTATCTTATTTCATTCAACCATATTTATTGCTGATTGGTTAATTTAGAGAAATATTAATCAACGCATCGTAGGATTTTTTCAAAACGATTTGATCTCTTGTTCGTTAGTTCTAAGAGTGAAATATTAAATTATGCTGAATAAATGTTTAAAACCGTTCATCATAAGTAAAAAAATAAAATGATATATAAAATTAGGAAAATTATTTGCAATAACCTTTAAAACACCCAATCGCCCACATACATCCGTTTCAATCGATAATTAAATCTGTCTCGCAAGTTTTAGAATCTGTAATTAACATTAAATGCAAATACTCAATCGTTAGCGAAGACTACAAAAGATAACATTTGAAAAAAGAAAAATAATAAAGTCAAACCAAACGATCTTTAAAAAAGGTCACGTGATAAGAACACGAATGTTATCAGACATACAATCCAATGAACTTTGACTTTAAAACAACAGGTCATCAATTCAAATCCTTTACCTCAAACAAACTACAGCAGATATATTATAAAAAATGTGTAGCATAAAATGAATTCCACCAACACAATACATTCGATCACGCACAAATTAAACGTGGGCAGACGAAAGGGTCGATTGACCACCCACGCCTGACAGGTAAGAAAGTTCGAGCAAACCCTTGAACTTTCAGAACTTACTCCGGGCGCCGAACGACAGACAACGTGTGGGGATGAAAAAAAAAAGAAGTTTTGAAACTGAAAGTGAAATTTTTGAAGATAAATAGCTTTCTTTGTTTCTCTTCTATATTGATTAGTGCGCGCCTTTTAAACAAGAAACTAAAGAGAATTTTAAAGAATTAAGTTTCGAACTTTTCTATTCGATTAATTTTTTCCGTAAGGTAAACTGTTGTTAATTATTTTAATTTGTAAATAAATTTTTATTCGGCAGTATTTAAGTTTTTAAAATCTCTCGATATTGAGAGATTCAACATTAGAAGAAATGTATGAAAGCATACAGTTCCGACACATTAAAATCTAAATTCAATTCGGAAAAATTTTACCTGGAGGGAGGAAAAATCTGCTAATAGAAAGGTCTTATATTTACTCTTTAAAAATTTCATTAAATGTAAATATTTGCAAATCGATAATCATTGTTGACATCCAGTCTTAATATATTTCCCATTTCGTTTTTGATCAAGTAGCGAATAGTTAATTGGATATAAACGATAGTGAGTCAAATATATAATTAAAAAATTACAACAAATATATAATAAATTAATTCTGTATTCGTAAATCAATCTAAATTTCTATATTAATGAATTCTCTTTTATTACAATCAAATTTGAATACATATATATATTAAAGTAAATGATTCCTACTTAAGTTTTTTAAATATAAATCTAAAAATCTCTATTTAGACGTACGTTTGGCGATGCTTCAATTAAAAATATCCTCAATACATTTTACTTTCGAATAAATGGAACAACCACATTTTATATAAAAAAAAAATGATTAATTTTAAAAATATTAATGTTGATAAGTAACACTTTCCTCCTACTTTCGTCACAACAAATGAGGAGAAAAAATTAAGACTTCAGCAAACCGAACTTCACTAAATTGATCAATAGAAAGTTTGTCTTGGAATAATGTTCATGGGAATAAAATGAATTCCGCCTCCGTTAAGGTCAGTACTGCCATCTAGTGGGCATATTAAAAACTAAAGCAGAACTTCTAAAAGTGGTTTAAAAATATATATTCTAGTTGTGTTCGAAAATCTAGAAATGAAATTTTCGATCACTATGCAGCATTCTGATTTAAGGTTGTATATTTTTCAAATTTTTGCTCGAACTTATGAAAAAACCTCTTTAATTTTGTATATCCCCCCCCCGACTTTTTTTTAACTGAAATATTTCTAAGCTAAGAAATTAAAAAAAAAAAAAAAAAAAAAAAATAGCCAATATATTTCCTAAATTCACATTTTACAGAACAGAATAAAACTTATAGAACAAATAGAATAAATAACAAAATTAATACTCTCGGCTTGTTTCTGTAGGAAACGCGTATAAATCAAACAATTAACGATTAGAAAAAAATGGATAAATATAATGCACAATGCTTTTTCTCCTTTGTACCATAATAATTTTAATTCTTTTATACACATTGGATTAATCCAGATTCGATAGGAAAGTAGTAGAACAGCAGTTGATACTGAAAATAATTTAAATAGAACCTTTAGTAAGTCCCCCTCCCATTATATATATTTTTTTGTTATCACATGAAAACATTTTCTTTCTAATTTCAATGAAATAATATCCTTCTAATATATATTTATAGGTGTTTGTTGAATCTAAGTGCAAACAAACACCTAACGAAATTAAAATCTTTCCATCTATCACCCATTTTGATTGATTGTATATTAAAGTCACACTAAGAGGCAATACGAAGGCTATTGAAGATGGTTTTCGCAATTTTGAATTTCGGACAAGTCACAAAAGCGCCATCTGAACTAATAACTCCAACCTTCCACGCCAACGCAAAGGCAATTTAACAAACAAATTTAATGTGCCTCAATCTAGCTACACGGCGGATCTTGATCTACCAGGACTCGAGCCCATGACTAGATTGAAAATACCTCAGGAATTTGGTACCAGCAATACCAATAATTTTGAATTGGCAAGTGATGTTAATGATATCGAATACCTGCTTACCTTGTCAGATATTGACTGTTCTATATATTCGAAGCAGTAAAGTGTATCCAAAAGAGTGACAAATAAGGAAGGTTTCTGTTTGATATTGCCCCCACTCGATGCGTGCCAGTGTTTTTAAATATCGGACGTCGCACAGATAAATCAATAAAATATGTATACAATATTTTACATTAAAAAAAACCCCATTTCTGTTTTGGTTGACATTTCACAGCATCCAAATAAATACAATAGTCTAGATTTGAGGATGTGCGTTCACATAACTCAAAATACCAGGTAGGTGGGAATCGTAAAACTACATTACAGCTGTAACTCACATTTCACAACAGACTTCATCTACAAATAAGACATTTTAAGGAACACACCAACCATTTCAATGAATATTCGTACTACTCTGTTATTTTCTTTCCTGCTTTTCGTGGTTTTTCCTCGGCGAGTTCTTTGCGGCTTCACTTCAAAGAACATTTCGGAAGGAGTCGGTGACGAAAACACTGGAAAGTTCCTTTGACGAGAAGCCGCCAGATACTACTCGGACATCATTAACGACAGGCAAGTTCGGTTTCTGTTTGTCTGTGTGGATACAATGCGGAAACAACGCCGGCGACGATTATCTCTTTGGTGTGTACAAGACATCGAGAATAAACTGCTTGGATTGTAAACAGTTCTATTGATGGGTATATTATCTAGCAATTTAAAAAGACACACCACATTCAGTTTCCACTTCAAAAGCGGCACACTCTATTACGCTGAGCCCTCATTGTTTAAATGCAATTTGCATTCGGAGCGGACAAGTTTCAGATGGAATTAAAGATAAATTCTGGGAAGGATTCGTTTGTTTTAGTACCTAAACACCCAAGAATGGTGGCAGAGAAAGACTTGAGGATAACCACATGTCTTCTTGAAGTTAATCAAATAAAATAGGAACTAGCTCTCTGAGAAATAGTTTGATAACCATTTTAAACGTTTAATCTAATTACTCATAAAAAAAAATGATTTCAAAATACCGAAGGCTTGGCGAAATTAGATCTAAACAATCAAAAAGTTAAAAAAGAGATACATTTAATACGTGCCTTACCGTTTTGATCCCTCTACCTAGCGTTAATATTTATAAGAATTTAGTATTTACGACATTTTAGAAAAAAAATTAAAAAATTTGTAAAGTTTGCAGGAACCATTATTCGTTTCAAAATAACTAAAAAAATAAGCAGTTATAATAAAACGTTTCAAATAACAAGTAAAAAGTAAGACAAAATGAAAGCCGAAATACGTCATCGAAGCATCTGGCTGTGCTAACTGCGTTACGAGCAATGTTTTGTTTGTATTAAAATCGATCATTTGCAGTAAAACTGAAACACCAAAATTAAAATAAAGTTCTTTTGAAGAAGAGAGTATAAGTAAAAATATCCGGCAACAAACTGAGTTGTCTAAAGCAAGAACTTTTATTTTTAAAAATTGGCAAATTCGAGTTCCTAAGATAATACGCTGGGGTCAAAGACAGCATAAATTTTTCCTACTCTTTACAGTACGATTGAATTAAAAAAAAGACCACAGTTTGAAGCCCACGTGTTGCTTAATAGTGTTGCTTTAATAAACAATTAATCAATAAATCAAAAACTTTCTGTGAGATGGTAAAGATGAGGAACATAGGATAGTTTGATTCCACGTAACCTTTTAAGTCGTCATCATGTGCTGCTTTTTGATTGAATCCGGATTTTTCCTTTTTTCCAACGTTTCCTTCTTGGTTTATTATTTTTAACTATAATCTTGAAACGTAAGTTTTGACCAATAAGAATGAAAAAAAAATCTACAAAAAGATACTTAAGAATCAAATCGTTATAAGTTATATAAAGTTACGTGTTATTGCACACAAATCGTCTCAAAATGATATGAATTATGTAAACGTTCCCTCTGAATTTTAGTCACAATTGGTTATCAAAAATAAGTCGAATAGGTACGTTGTTTAAGTTTAATGTATCATAGATTTCTTAAAAATTCATTTTTAATCAAAAGGTCAATGTTTGTTAATGTCAGATTAAACTCAATGTAGTTTTTAGAACAACGTTTTACAAGAATATTTAAAAGTCAACGGGGTGTAATAGGATTCGTATAATTACCCTTAAAGCTGGTAGATTAAATTATAGGCACTTTAATACATCTTTATAAGATTATACGTAACTTAATGCACACTGATTAGATTACTATTAACTTAAATGTAGTTTTCTGGAAAAGATTCATCTTCCATGGCAGGATCGTCCATCCATTTTGTTTCCCTGGGCCGTATTGGAAGAAATCTAGTTGTTTGGGGTTGCGCAAAATAAATCTAACTCTGACACAAACCATAGCTTGAAAAAGACTCACCTCCGTAAATTAAGTAATTTAATAATTAAAGACTTTTGTGTTATAAAGGCTGTAATATGAAATTAGATTGACATTTATACATTTTATGCATAACATCTCATTATAAATTTCATAAGAATAAATCATAGTCAGAAATCATAAAATTAATGTCATATTTGGCATTGAATTTCAGAAACCAAAGCGTCAAATCTGTTTCAATTGAGCTGGTTGCAGTTCTAAAGGTGTTCATCCAATATTCTAGTTCCAATTTTATTCTTAGCATGCTCCACTCTAGAAAATAGTTGCTCCCAAATGTATGTGCTTTCGAAACTGATGACATCATGAAAGAATGATTGTGCAGCGAGAGATATTTGTCATTGGGCAGGTATGATTCATAAAAGTGCAATAAAGAGAGAGACCTTATGAAATTTATTTTTAAGATGGATGACATCTATTAATTGGCTAGCAGCATATCTATATCGACAGTAAATGGAGTCATAAAAATTCGATAAACGGGTCTTCAAACGTATCAACTAGTTGAAAGTCAACTAAGCCACCTTTGTCTGAGATTAACCTGCAGCTGTCTATTGAAAAAGAGACGTTGGCTACTTAATACACTCCCCCACCCCATGTTATCCATTTCCGGCCACGTGTATCGGTGCGGATAAATCCCCAATGTTGACTCCCTTATAGCTCGAGGTAATATCACGGGCTTCTACTACGCATAAGAAATCGTACAATGTTCATATACGACGGTAGGGGAAGGGACTCGGATTCAAAAGACGTAAGTTGACAAGAGAATTTTCGAATTAATTTTATGGAGCAGTATTTCCTTGAAGTGAGTATAGATATTTCTTTCGCTCTGCTTTTCCTACTTGGGCCGCACTGATGCGTGTTTTGGGTCGTATACGGCCCGCAGGTTGGTCACCCCCCTGTTCTATTATTTAGATGGGTGATAAATGAAACAGAAGTCGCTACAATAGTAATTGTACAAGAACAGTGCAAATTTTTCTTTTATCTCGAGCAATAACAAAAACTAGCGTATTAAATACTCGTACATTTATGAATTGAATTTCAATGGGATAAATAACCTCACAAATAAAATGTTTCTGTAAGACAATATTGAAAAGCAAGATTTTTCCGTTAACCGTCATAGGAGACAGTAATATACTGCAGCGTTTTGGTGGATTTTAACCTTTTTCAGTTTTACATTTTATCCCTGTTTATTGCCTTGACATATTTTTATGCATTTCAAAATAATTTCAATTTGCAGCAAAAGACGACTTATCTAGACAGCAAACTGGCTATTTGGTACGGTTCGCACGAATACGAGGACCGGAATTAACCTTTTCACAGTGAAAAATAATTTCATCTCTTCGTATACAGTAAGGATGGAAATACTCGACCGCATTCTAACGGTGTTTTCCTCGAAGGAGTAAAAACAAGACTCACCTTGGGTTTGGGCATGGAGAAGAGCAGTCGTTCCGTAATTTGGATGCCTTCCCCTGAGGTCTTCTGATCAATGGTCGTCTGGCACACGACGAGCATGAAGTCGTCCCGACAGCCTCCGAAAGTCACCACGACGCCGTACGGATAACGAACCAAAGGTTGCTGCAAAAAAAAGACCCGAGTTCAGCGACAGTAGAAGAGAGTTCCGTTACGTATCTAGTATTTGATTTTTTTAAATAATTACTCCATAATTCGCTGTTTTAAGTTATGAGTTTTAGAGACACTTTCTTTTTCATTACCTCTATAAATGATATCGAACATTGCGGTAAGGGTGATCATTATTTCTTCTGACATTCAAACTGATATTACTTATAACTGATTACACTAATAAATTTAAATGAACGAGAGTTGGGACTTAGAGCAAGGAGCTATTGTGATCGTGCTGTGCCAAACCATGACATCAAGACTCGAGAGAGCTGGAAGAAAAAGAATGGTTGACATGGATGGTCCAAAAAAGAGAAGGATGGCTAGAGTATACAAGGATCATGATCCCTGCACATAATTAGAGAATATAAGTGTCCTTTAGAGTATTAAAGAAATAAGTAAAAGGAACATAACTTGCATTTGTTTCAAAATTGTAAGCCGTCATATTTTAACGTGAAATATAGAAGTTCTTATCTAACATTGAAAAACCTATTTTACAAGGAAAGGGTTGAGGTTGAGACACGGTAAGTTAGGATATACTGAAAGGTATTCACTCATATAAGTACTAAAGATACCGTGGAAGTGGGTGGGGACATTTCAAAATTTCAAGCGCAGCTTATCTACTAGTAAATTCTGATTTCCGGACAGCTTATCAGTCAAAGCTTCAATCCAGCCTTCGAACAATGCTAAATAAATACTAGCAGTTTACAAATATCGTTAGTTTACTCGTCCATTGTAAAATGTTTACCAATATAGTACTCTCTCGAAATTCTGGGAAACATCGAATTGGAGCAGAGCCGTATTACTGAAAAAACACTAATAATAATGCATTTATTCGCGATAGATCTCGTAATTTAGAAACTCCATCAAACGACACCTGAGGTGGCAACCCCTCTCCAAACTTCCATACCACGACAAAGGGAGGACTTAGGACCTCGACCAGATATGACATACATCAGCCAAGCTATAGGGCGAGTCTATAGTACACAAACATTTTCAATAATGCTTCATAATCTTCTATTTACCATCATAAAATCCTTAAACAATTTCTAGAACTGACAAATCCTTCAATTCACAGTAAATCAATTTAATATGACTCCGTTCATTTTAGAGAAACTATAGACAACCAGTCCACGTAAAGGCTAGAAGATAAATCTGAAGTATTAAAGGAAACAAAGGAAGAATTCGAATATATAATAGAACAAGGCATTTGTCGGTTTTCTGAAAGCAACAGGATATCCTCTTTACTTGTTAAAATGTTCACCGGCATACAATCATCTGGGGATAATACAGCATTAAACGCTGCTACGATTAGTGATTGGTATATTACTACCCTTATTTAAGATTTTGGATAATTACTCCAAGAGAAAGCAATTTTTTCAAAATTAGAAATTGCGCGTGCATATAATCACATACCAAATCATGAATATGATATACCTAAGACTGCGATAATTACTCCTTTTGGCTTGTTTGAATTTCCATATATAAATTTTGGACTTAAAAATGCAGCTCAATCATTTCAAATTTTTATGCATGAGGTTTAGATTTTTGTTAGACTTATCTAGACTATATTCTAGTTTTCTCTGGTAACGAGATAATTCATAAACAATATGTTGCAAAAACCTTAACAAAACTTATTGATTGTGGTCTTAAGCTTAATGTTTCTAAATGGTTATGTTAACCTCTGGTTTCCCGGAATCGAATTTTTAGACATTTTATATCTAAAGGTGGCACGAAACCACTTTCAGATCAAGTTTAAGTAATAATATGTTACAAAAAAAAAAAAAAAAAAAAAAATTGTAAAAAGAATTGAGGCAGTTCTTTGGAATGTTAAATTTCCAAATATATCGCAGATTCTTGCCACGTGTAGCTCACACTCAAACAGTTCTTAGCGAATTTTTGAAAGGTTCAAAAAGAACATCACTAAAGAAAAAATTACTTGGTCTGATCAAACGAGTGCAGTTTTCGAAAAATCAAAGCAATCATTGACAAATGCTGTAATATTAGCTCACCCAACACCAAATGCACCACTTGTACTTCATGTAGATGCATTGGATTATGAAATAGGTGGGGCAATGAACCATTGGCATATGAATAGGTGGGGCAATTACCAACAGGGGGACAGTAACGGGACTCGAACCTTTCGCCTTCTTTTCGCAAAAACTTAATGCTACTGAGATGAAATATAGTGCTTATAATAGGCAACTATTAGCAGCTCTTTTTTTTTTTTTTTAATTTATTCAAGAAGGAAATAAAAAAAAAATCAGATTTATGCTAGAAGGAAATAGTGCTATTGTATTTATTGACCATAAAAACGTTGACATTTACTTTTAAACAAAAATCTAAAATATGCTCACTGAGACAAAATCGAAAACTTGTTTTTATTTTTCTGTTCGCAACAAGTATCCAATACATTAAAGGTACATAAAATACTTTATTGTGCATCAATGCGATCCAACTTTAAAGTCCAGTTGATTATCCCAAAATCACATCTGCTCGAACAAATGATAGCGAATCAACAAATTTACTAAATTCTAAAAATTCTTCAATTTTTTTTTTTTTTTAAAAAAAGTCTATCTTCCAAATTCTGATGTGGAATAATATTATGATTTAGCTACTGATACGGGACATCCATACATAACTGAAAAATTTGTTTGGATAGCGTGCATAATTAGATCTATTTCAAAATTAGTTCGTGACCGCTATGTGTGGCCCAGCACAAAGATTGTATAGCTTGGGCTAAACAATATATCCCAAGTCAACGTTCTAAGGAGCATAGGCATAATTCGGTCCCATTCCAAAAATTCAGTGACACATCTTGATCATGTTCACTTGCATATTATTGGGCCGCTTCTACCTTCAAAAGCCTTTACATATTGCTCGACAGCCATTGTTTGATTCATAATATGGACGGAAACTACATCTCTTCACGACATTCAAGCTACAACAATAACGAATTTTATGCGATATGGATTACTCGTTTTGGTGTTCCATCTACAATTACCACAGATCAAGGATGCCAATTTGAATCATGCCTTTTTAGGGCTCTTGCCAGACTCCTCGGGGTGAAATCAATGCGCAGCAACTGCGTATTACCCTCAAAGCAATGGATTGATAGAGGAGTTCCACCGACCACCAAAAGGTAGCAATTATGTGTCACGTAACCGAAAAATGGATGGAAGGTCCTCCCACTATTCTCTTCGGTCTTCGAGCATCTTTTAAAGAAAATATAGGTGGAACTTCGGCGGAATTGGTGTAAGAGAAAGCCCTCAGATTACCGCGAAAATTTTTTGACAACACTCAAGCAGACAGCGATCCAGGCCAGCTCATTGAACAACTGTGTCATCATTAATGCAACTTTAACCAAATCCAACTATTTCGCATGGAGTTATATAGCGCATAAAGACATAAAAAAGTGAACAAATGTATTTGCGAGGTGATACTCAATTCGTTGCCCAGTACAGGAACTCTACGATGAATCATTATCTGTGTTTAAACAAGATGATTAACTTTTTAAAGTTAACGTTGATGGAAAACCTTCCACAATCTCCATCGATATAGTGAAACCGGTGGTTATGCTCAATACCGACTTGGACACCATTCCTAACATAATGCAACCAAATTTTCATCTGATATAGCAAACCTTCGTTAAACTTGTTCCTACCATCACGTCCACTTCCCGGATGATTTCATATCCTCACAATGATACTGGAGGGCGTATATGCGACAACCACAGTTAACAAGTTCGTTAGTGGCCTTCCTTACATCCGGACAAGATCCTCATTAAGACAGCAGGACTCGTGTGAAAGATCAAGTCTTAGAACTCAAGACGAGTTCTAAGAGTTCCTTCATCTGGGAACCAAAAGCACCCACGCATCAGATTCTACAGTTTTACAAGTGTCCTTTCTTGCTCTTGCTGGGGTGCTCAGTGATCAATACCTGAGATTATTAATTCAGTTTATTAAAAAAAAAAAAAAATCAAATTCATTCCACTCAAAATTTCTGAAGAGAAGGAAGATCGGAGACCTACTAAACGTTCCACTAGAACGTCATGTCCGAGGACATTGTACTACTTTTTCTCGTACGCAACTAGCACCAAAAATATCATATTTGTTTAACAAATGGAAATGTGTCAAGTGCTTTATCTGCGCGTAAATATCTTTAACATTTGAATTAACTAAAATAAATTAGTGTAAATAGTACTCTCTAAGTATCCTGTCATCTAACGCAACCTACGCCAGTCCAGCCGCTGAAAGTTACTCAATAAGACTGCTTAACAAGAATCACTAAATAAGTAAAGTTTCTTTAAAAACCTAAATAATAATTTAATGAACTGAATTTATTTATTGTGCACATATTTTTCAACCATTCATTAATAATCTGTCTCATTACTTTATAATAAGGAAAGAAGTAATGTATTTTTGTTCCAAGTATACTTTCTCCTCACGTCTGTTCATGAAATGTTTATTTATCAGACGATTTTTAAAACTTTGGTCATATATTCTTCTTTCGCTTCTAATTTCCAATTTGTATTCCACCGCTATTCGAATAATGTCGTAACGCCCGACTATCTTTAAAACAATGCAAGGTTTTTTTTATTTAAAAGGGGAAAAAAAAAAGAATGAATGAATGAAAAGAAAAGGAAGAACAGTTAACAATCATAGCTCCTTATCGAAAAGAAGTGAGCAACAATAAACTTCGCCGAAACAACAAGCAAAGCTGACAATCCAAAACTCTTATTTCACTTGAAATTACTTCATGCTATCCCTTCTCTGACATTTATGCACGGGCGTCGTGACTTTAGGGGTGAATTTTACGGAAATTACGACACAGTCTACGGCGGCGGAGCGCAATCCAATTTTGAAAATGGCTCGGATCGAAAATGGGATACGTGCCGCCATCTAGCGACTAGTTCAAGAATTTTACTTCTCTTTTGATGATGAAAGCTGTCTTTGCGTAATATTATACGAAAAGGCCTAAAAATTTGAAGCACTTCTTCAAACAGAGAAATGCCTCATCATAAAAGTTATTGGGAATATGTCACATGCATCCATTAATTCTGTAGCATCCCCTTAACATATTCAGATACATACACAATAAGTACATAATTCTTTGTTATTATAGTAAACCTCTTTAATCGGGAAGTTTCGAGACCACAGGCATGTCGGATTACCGGCAAAAGAGATAAATCACTCTAGATTGCACGTATTTATTGCATAAATATACGTTTTAAACGATTAAAACATATATTATACACATTCTGAATCTGTGTAGACCAGAGGTTACCAGCCTTTATGCTACTTAGCCTCTCCAAAAGAAGTTTTTTTCATGGCTCCTAACTTTTTAATAGATATAATAAACATGATTATTGGTATGTTTTAAATGATAAACACTTTGTTACAAAAACAAAGAAAGTTACAGTTAACAATATAATAAGTTCAGCTATAGAATACACATACAGTCATATTTATTTTATGTCGTTACTTTTAAGCCAATTACATCTAACACATCTAAATTTAACATGAGTATTGTTGTTTATTGGCACAAAGTTTGCCAAAATTCGGGGGTATTGCAGAAAAACACACACCTTGTATCTCTTTTATGGCTATTAATCTGGCTCGATATTTGGTTTTCATTGCAGCTTGTGCCAAGAAGCTCATTTCACACAAATAATTCCTTATAACAGCAGCAGACTTTCATTGCATTGGAATACAAAACTTCATACTTTTCCATAAAATGGTTGTACAGTTAAAAAAACTTTTCATTTGAAAATTTTTTTTAGAGAATTATTAAATGAAAATTCTATCAATTTTTCCTTTTCAATGGCTATTAGTTCAAATTCATCATTTTTATTGCCACAATTTAATTGGTCACAAAGATCTGTTATATCACCGATTCCTTTTCCAAATATGTTACTAGCAAGTCAAATTTATTGCAAGCATCTTGAATATTGATTTGCCAAATATTAATTGATCCATATCAATAGTCACTGGTAAAATTAGTTTCTTCTATTGTGTGAAGTTTTTTGCATTTTCTGAATCGGTGCAAGACACAGCATAAAGACAATAAACTTGGTTGAACAGGAAGGATCTTCTTGAATGTTTGCTTTTGATTATTAAAGCTCTTCCAATTTTCTTTGAAGAAATTCTAAGGCTTATCAATGTATTCAGAAATCAGTTTCAATTAGTCATTTTAATTTGACAGGTCTCATACAAACTGAAATCATAGTTTTCAAGTCAACAAACACATTAGTTTATCCAAGTAATCTATAACAACTGTGTGAAATTCTGATAAACATACTGAACTGTAGTGTCTTTTCTAGGGAGCTTAACTACCTTGTTCTTTTTTGCTCCCCACCCCATTTGTATCACGACATACGTATCTTCAATATTATTAATTTTTCTATTGTGATAATTTAAAAATTTACTCATAGTTCTAAAAAAATAGATTGATACGAATGAAAAATGCATAGTAATATGCTTATGATTATTTTCAGAAAGAATTAAAATATTATATTACGAGTAAAATGAAGACCAATAAAGGGGCTTCTATTCTGTGATAAAAAAAATTAATATTTTATTAAACAATTTTGATGCCTCCTCTTGCAATAATACATATCTTCCAAGTTGGAAAACACTGGTATAGATGATATAATAGCTGGCAAAGTATTTTGTCATTCTAGAAACTACAATATTACATTCAAACAGTAAAAATTATTGAATGGAATATTCTTTTATTGATTAGAAAAACATTATAAGAGAAAAATTAAAATAGCTCAATAGTTAAAACAAGCTGTTAGAGGTTTTTCTAGAAGATAAATTATCTCTGCTTTTTATGGTACATTGTGAGTCACATACTAACACTTATTTGTTTTATTAGCACAAGAACACCTACCGGGCTTCGAGAACTTAAAGTACCTAGCATGTACATAGTAGTAATATTTTGCAAATGTGATGAGTAACCCATTAGAAAACAAGAAAAACTATACTGAAATGCTTACTGATATTTATAATAAACACTGGGCGAAAATGCAAGCAGTATTGTGTTGTGACTTGGAAATCAAGGTCAGCAAACAGCAATATGTTGCAAACTAATGGTCAAGGCAACAAACTCCTAGATCCACATGAAAATTTCCAAAAGTGAACAGCTCAACTGGCACTGCATTACAGAATGTACTGAACAACCAAATGCCAGATTAAAGAGTGCTTACTATACATATAAAGTTATAAAAATCTATTTGGCACTTAAAACAAATAAGATAAAATTTTAGCAGAAGATGTTTTCTTACCATGTGAAGGAGGAGAGAGGTATGTAGCCTTGAAGAGCCAGCAACATTTTGAACCCTGGTCCAGTGGGTCTGAAGAAAAGTTGACAAGTTGTTTTTTGCTGCACCTCAACCAACTAGGCTAATCTTTCTTAATCTGATTGGTAAAGGCGCCATAAAAAGCGATCATTTAATTTTCCTTCAGATCCAGTTTCAGGGTTCAAAACAGCTGCCAGCATCCACAGCATACTGACCCCCCCCCCACAGGGTAAGGAAACATTTTCTGGCAAAGTGGTGACCCGGACATGATGATAAACATTGATATTTGTAGAGAAGGTTGTTTTTTCAGCCAATACTGCAATTAATACACAAGTATGTAGCAACTTCTTCAATAATGCCAGAAGTTACAACGCCTTATTAACTAGACTGAGTGAGATTATCTCTTAGCCTAGTAGGTAAAGGTGCCACAAAAATCGACCAGTTAACTTTTCTTCAAAGCGACTGGTTAACTTTCCTTTGGTGCCACTGGTCTGGGGTTTAAAATAATTGCCAGCACCCAAGGCCTACTCACCCCCCACCCATACAGGGTAAGAAAACATTTTTCCCCAAGAAATAATGCAATGTAATTGAAATATTTTATTTTCCATACAATAATAAAACTGTATATAATATTTATAAAATCATATTATCTAAAAAATGTTCCCAGCTTTGAATCCTTTATGTCAACAATAAACAGAATCAATCTTAAAAAAAATTCACAAAAAGAAAAGCTTTAAAAAATATATATACCTTGAAAATAAACTTGTATCAAAATAAAGTTACCTATTGAAACATTGACGTAATTATTAATTTTCTTTGTAATACTATTTTTATTTCATTATTTTAGGAACATAATTTTACTAATTTTATCCAAAATGTCCATCAAAACAATTAATTCTTATAAAATGAATTTTCAAAGTAATCCAAACATTAGCTATATATGAAAATGTTAAAAAATAAAACATGAAGATAATCGATGTTCTAAAAAAATAATTTTTTTATCAACTACATTTAATTTATATGAGGATTATTTATTTCTATTCTACTAAACATCGTTAAGGTTACTTAAAGCCTACACCATAAGAAGCCAAACAAATTATCAAGAATAATCTTCAAACAATGACACACACACACATATATATGCATCTGCTTTTCTTGCAATCTCACAATGCAAAAATCTAAATATAATCTTCTAATGAGAAGAAGAGTTTTCCATAAGTCAGCAACAATATACAACAATGACAATGGAAATATCTAAAATCCCATAATTCTGTGAGAAAGTCTAATAAAATTTAATTAAAAAAACTATGAAAATTTCATAACTCCTGCCAATTCAGTAGTACTTATACTTACCGAATTAAAAATACGTTTAATATCAATTGCACAATTCATACAAACTATAAATAGTTAATTGAGAACTAAAATATATATATCTGAAATTAGTATGACTATTCTATGATAAAAAATATATTTAGATATTTAAATCTGAAATCTTACCCTTACTTTATAATAAGCTATTTTTAATAGATCTCTATATTCTTCACATAGTCAGTTTTTAGTTTTAAAGATATAACAATTTTGGACAATTCAGCAGCATTGAGGCCAGAGTTATGGAGTTTTTTTTTACGGAAAGGAAGAAAATATCTCCTCTTCTGAAATTAAATTACAATTGGAAGTTTTATAACTAAAATTAATAATAAGGTTTAAAAATTAAAACTTAATAATTCAAATAAAAATTAAACTTAAAAGAATTTAAATTTAATGTAAGAGTTATTGAATTGAGAATTATAACTGTATTCAGTAAGATGATTGTTTTGAGTTTTCCGTACCTTACATGAATTTTTGCTCATTCCTTTTTACAAACCCAAAATGATTTCATAATAAGAAAGAGATGAAAGGATATTAGGTATGGATATTTGAATATATTTTTTAAAAATTCCTTTCATCAAAATTAACTAAGACCTAAAGCTGTTACACAATGACTGATTTCTCAGGGGTGACTGATAAAAAAAATTATCTTTTAAGATACAGAATTTTTTAAAACAAAATGCTATTATGATTACAAAATACATGAACTTTAAATTTAGCTCAATAAAAGAAAACATTTAATTAAATCAGAAAATTTTTAAATGATATCTTTTCTGATTTGAATAAGAGTTCGTAAGTTGGTATACATAGTGGAACATTTACTTTATTTTTATTAAAATCGTTTTTTATTTTTCTCCTCCACTGCAAAATAATAAATAGTAATTTGAAAGTTGAAAATGAAATGTTACAAAAAATTGGAATAAAAAAATATTAAATGTACAACATCTCGATTAAAAATTAATGAAAAATTGAAGGGGAAAAAAAAAGATACATTCAGTTCAGTTATTCTTTAATACATTCAGAGTATTATACACTATAATAGCCTGCTGTGGTGAAACATAAATCATTGAATGAGCAGAAAGAATCCATCTCTGGGCTAATGGAATTTATTTCCTGTACATAGGAACTCTTCTAGTAACTAAAAAGCGATGGTTAACATTCAGATCTCTAGTAGCCGAATCAGGGTCACACAACTCGCTCAGTTTTACCACCACTTGATGGAAACAGTATGTCTCTGTCTTGTGGTGCCATCCAACAGTTGCCACACCAATAAATAATACATATACCCATTGGTTACATCCTCTCCCTCTGGTTTCGAATGCGTCCCGTCGAGGAACCAGAAATCTGTGGGACTTTTGGTGGATGACCATGCTTATGAAAGGGAATGATGGGATTTACCTTGTCATTGTTTCAAGGAGTCAAAGCGAATGTGTGATAAACTCTAAGAGATATCCTGGGAATATCAACACTAGCAATCTCATATGATGAAGCTAATCTCTGTGTTAAAATTCCGAATGGCCCATTTCTGCGTGGCATTAGTTTTGCACTTCTTCCTTGTGAAGCATTGCTCAGTGGATGTGATACTACAAAGATGCTCTAGGCTGATATTTTGGGGCAGATCTTCTCTTTTTATCTGCATAAAACTTCCTAGTATCCTACTGTTCTAAAACAGATATTGCTTCTCCCCCAGTTCAAAGATATTTTCGTAGTATTCAAACAAGAGGTTAAATTTCTCTTTCTGGACAGAGGTAAAACTTCCACCTTTTCCCACTCTTTACTGGCAGGTGTTGTTGGACATCCATACTTCAGCTATGGATGGAGTGTCCAATTCTTCACTGAATGGATACTTGTGAGTAGGGTTGTCCCAGAAGTACCAACAAGCATTCTTTACATCCATAACCAGACCAGAAGAACTAAGGAATTTTGTTCCTAGCAGAGTTCGATTTCCTTTTGCCTTTGGGAGAATGAGGAATCTGGTCAGGACTGATCTTTTCTCAATCTCTACCATCATTTGGGTTGTGAAGAACTCACTTAGGATCTGTTGACCATTTGCTAAGCTCATTGCTAACATGGTTTCCTGGAAGATGAATCCCTTGTTCTTGAATACCTAGTACATCTTTTCCCCAACAATTGAATGTGAAGATCCTGTGTCTATACTTCATGAGGAGTTGGGTTTCCAGGTATGGTATCTAGACTTTATCACTTTTTCTCCCTCAGCCATAACATTTGAAAGAGGGTCGCTCATTTGGAATAACATGTGAAAATTCCCTTTTTGGAAGGCATTCAGGTTTCCTAGATGTTACTTGATTTCTATCATTTAGGTTTCCGCTTGCCTTCACAGGTTTCTTTAATCCACTGGGTAGGGAATGCAGGATGTTGTCAAAAGCCTCCAGCTTGTCTGCCAATATTTCTGGTGAGATAAATTCTTTCCAGATATCTGTTCCTTACACTCTGGTGTGCAACTTTTTTTTTTCATTTGATCCGTAATCATCAAATTTTATACACCTTCAAATGTATCAAATTCAAGCAGTGCTTGCTCTTTTTGTTCTTTCTCCTCATCTGTCCTATTTGATACTATGTCTTCAAAGATATCTATCACAAATTCTTGGTCTTCTTTGTAAGCATCACTTGCTAAAATTTTTGCTTTCAGCACAATTATCTTCAGTTCTTCCCCATTAGACTCAATTGTATGTAGTGCCCAACCTTGCGGCCCTATGTTGAGTGCCATTTTTATAATAGTCTGCTGTGATGAAATGTAAATCATCTAATGAGCAGAAATAATCCATCTCTGGACTAATATAATTTATTTCCTGTACATGAGAACTCTTCTAGTAACTAAAAATATTACAGATTCATATGTTATAGCCAAATATATAACAAGAAAATGACATTGAGAGAGGTTCCTGAGCAATGGTAAACATTCAGACCACCACCAGCTGAATCATGTCACACATCTTGCTCCATTTCACCACTCGATAGAAACCTTATAAGTCTCTGTCTTGTGGCACCAACCAGCAGTTGCCACAACAATAAATAATAAATATACCCATTGGTTACAACCTTTATTAAACTAATTTAAACATTTCATAAACTATTATAAGTAATTTAATTTACAGTAATATTGATAACACTATGACAATCATTATATACTTAGATTTTTACAATCATTATTGAGAATCAGAATACAACATCTCCTAATAATTTTAAAAATTAACCTTCAACAACATTCTTTGTTTACAGAACATTTATCTTTCACTTATTTAATTATGCTTAAAATTTTATAATTCAGAGAATATTGATTGAATGGTACTTTTTTAATGAGATGATATTAAAAGCCACATATATTTCAGCCGCATACTAGATATCAATTACAGAAATATATTTTTAAATGATTACAGATAGCTCTTTGCTTTTATCTAGATAATTCCCAAACATTTAAGCTTTTGAAATGTCAAATAATAGAATATGTTTAGCTGATACTTACCATTGTAACAAAATCTAACAAAACAATGCTATCTTCTGAAATAGCTAACCACACATTTAGAGGCTCGCCTTGTTTAAGTTGAGTCTAAAAAAGATGAAAAAAGAGGAAGAAAAAATAAATAAAGCATTACTCTTAGATTAAAAACATAATTTATTTACTATGGGATTAAAAAGCAAGTTTTTTTTGTTACATATTAAATTGGGGGGGAAAAAAACCCACCATTTTCCTGTTTATGAATTGTTTCAGACAAAATATGTCTGCATAGGAATGAGAAATGAGAAAACATTTCCCAGATAATTAAACCAAAATCTAATACATAAATATATATAATATATCTAATAAATATATCTAATACATAAATAAATATATCTTAAGAAAAAAAAATGAAAAAATATTTTTTCTTCAAAGTTAAAATTTATTTAAAAACAACATTAAATAATTTAGGATATTGCATAAGGCTTTAAGATTGCGGATTCTCCTCCTCTATAGTATTACTGTGAATGAATTTTCTGACATTACCAAATGCATGAAATTCTCTTACAAGGCATTAATAGTATTATCCTACCATTCTGGTATTTTTACACATTATGAGTGATGGTATTACAATATGGCCAATCAAAAATAACACTATTAACATTAAAATATCTCACCTTGGCACTAAAAAGTTTGGCACCACACAGAGACCATCTTCTGGCACAATTGAGGTATATTCTTACACAATCCATGACACTACGTCCTCTCAAACTGGACCACTTTTCTTTGATATTTTCTAATAACTGCCTACAAGGAAATAGATGATGATATTAATATGTTGATAGGAAATATAAATGCTCCTGAAAAAAAAAAGAAGAAAAATATTAGAGATGCATACTCACTTTTCATCATTTTTGTCTCTATAACGAGATGGATAAAACCTTTCTAATATACACTGCATTTGTTGTTGGGGTGTTGTAGGTCCAGTGCTACACCTCACTTTGTCTCCATTGTAATCACCATATTCTATCTGAAAAATTAACAATTTTATCAAAATAAGAAGCATAAATTTAGATTTAATGGTCATACCATAGTTTTAAAAAAATGCTGATCACACATTAAAAATACAAAATATTGGAAATACAGTATTTGATAAGTATTATTATTTACAAATAATGAGAAGTCTAAATATGTAATTATGATTTAGTATGTGCATAATATTCAGCAAAATTAGAAACAAATGAGGAAGCAGTATTAAGGAATCAAAATCTATCATCCAAAACAGAAAATGTAAATGCAGAGTAAAGTGTTAATAATAAAGTGAATTCTGCATAGTAAGCATAAAATTTATAACATTGGAAAGTAATTTTTTTTACTTATAAACATAATCCAATACTATGAAACAATTCTAATACATACAGTTTATGAGATAAATATATTTATATAACACAGTACAAATTTAAACTATATCTTTTTCTTAATCTGAAACTTAATAACTGATTATCTAAAAAAAAAAATGCAAGAATCAAAATAAAATAAACTGTTAACCAAATAATTTATTCTTTACATCAGATTAAAATAATTAACAATTACATAGATTACACTATAATATACCTATTAAACATTTTTAAATTTCTTACTTGAGCCATTAAAACAGCCAGTTCAAGAGCTAACTCCTTACTCAATGGAAATTTCCCACTAACAACATCTTCATTAATTTGATATGCAGTTAAAAGGCGTTCCTTATCTGTTTCTGCTTTCAACAATTGACGAAAACATAACCTAAATTAGAAATGGGGGGAAAACCATATAAATCAAGTTTTTTTTGTTGATCAATTATGTTTTTAACAATAAACTTAAAACAAATTTATTACCTATTTTTGTAAGTTAATTTTACAACTTTGGTGCTTTCAAATTTTCCTAAATGCTTTTCTCTAAGGGCTTGTTCCCATTTAGATATCACATCACATAACTGCAAAATAAAGTTTTCATCGTTAATTTATGGATTCGAAAACAACTAACACTTCAAATAATTTAAGAACAGCTATAGTTTGAAACTGATCAAACTTAAAACCTGGGGTATTTTTTTAAAAAAATTACATATAATATAAACAATATTAGCTCACAATGAAATAAATAATATTCATATAACCAGAAAAATAATAAATAAACACATTAATTTGAGCATTACTTTTACTTTGAATTGTTTAATGTATATTTAATAAAATAAAATCTATATTTTAGAAAAGTTATTTCAGAATGACAGAGAATCATAAATTCTTTAAAAAGTTATATTTACTACACCACACAGTATATATGATGCTCCAGATACTCAGGAAATAAGTTACAAACACATTTACGTTTAAAAAATTTTCTTCCATAACCTTTTGAATAAAAAAAATTATGTTTCATTAATTGTTGATTATTTAATCAAGTACACATAATATTTCATGTACAACCTGTGTAAGATATCACTAGTTAAAAAAAAAAATAATATAGAGCATTTCATAGCAAATGAGTAAATAAATAATGAGAATGAAAGGATTCCATTCATTGACTAAATAGTATTGCACAATGAATTAATGAAATCAATATCATTTGCTTAAAACGAACTTCTAAATATGAATTGAATGGTAAATGAATTTTTGTAACATTTTCATCCATGGTTAGTTTATGAGGATCCAACTTAAAGTCATGTATTGCATGTCAAATATATCTAATGTTCACTTCACTAACTAAAGTACATATATATGTTCATCCTTTAAAGGCTAAAAAACTGATTAAGCTATGTAACATGTATTAATAAAAATACAAAAGAATAACTTGAAGTTTTTTTAGATTAACATGCATTTAAAATGCACATATATGCTGAATAAATTATAAAATCAACAACAACAATTTTACTTATAAATCTGTAATTTTTTTTCTTTTTGTATTAAATTACCTTTGCTGTGTTCTGAAGGCAGTGTTCTAGGGATTTGTCGATAGGATCATCACTGAAAAGAGCAAAGCCAGAATTAGAAGAATCTCTAATTCCAGCTTCCTCATTAACTGTTTGAATAAATTCTTCTACTGTGGTTGAACCATCAAAACCAACAACCTATATAAAACGAATCAAATCAATAAGAACAGCAAGAGATAAAACATCCATTTATTATAGAAACTACAAAAAGTCTACATCTACTTACTTGGTAGGTACCATTTAAAAAATGAACTGGAATGCTATGAGGAAGTGAATGGTGATATGGATTTTTGAGAAGAATACTTAGAACTTCCATACGAGATGGCTTACTTTCCCTTCCTCCATTTAAAAGAGTTCTTTCTAATGTCCGTTGACAGAAGATGGCATATTTCCCAGATTCTGTCCTGAAGACAAAAATATTTTTTGTAGATTATCAAAACCCAAGTCCATAATTGTCCTAAAATATGCATGATTTTTTAGTGTATATGTGGTAGATATATGATTCCTTTGAGAATTATTTCAATTGATTATTTGATTTTACCAAAAAGGACAACTTATTTTGAGGGAATAAGGAAGAGAAATGCTATAGTATGGGGAAACACTTCAAAAAAAAAAAAAAAAAAAAAAAAAAAAATATATGAGATTCCATTTATTACTTTTTCTCCACAAAATATAAAAGCTTTGAAAGACATCAGAGAAAAAAAATTTATCAGAATATTTTGTAAATTTATTTACAATTCTTTTTAGTATTTTAATCTACCACAAATAGGTTTTGTTGTAATTTATAAGAAATTCTCCCCCTTTAAAAATTTCATCGAATTTCTTTCTCCCTCCTTCTTTTAAGAAAATTTCACTTCTTTCATTATTAACATAGAAGTAAGCTGAATTAATACAAACAAAAAGAGAAATTATAACGGAGCTACAATGCTAAAAATGTCCGGAGAGGAAAACTTACTTCGGATCAGCGTTCCTTGCTAAGTGCATTCTAAGATACCACAGAGTTCTGTTTTTGGGTACAAAGAGTGAAAGAGCTAATGCTAAGAGTTGCCAGCTTTGAACAAATACAAAGGGTGGAGGGTTGAGCTTGCTTTCTGGAGGAGGAATGCGATCATGAGAAGTAGTTGAGGTAGGAGAAAGCTTTTCCGAGGAGTCGCACAGAAACAATGATTGAGTAGCACACAGAAGGAGTTGCTGTAATAAAAAAAACTCAATGAGTAATTTTTTTTTTCAATATGAAATACATATATAATAGCACTGTTGTTACAGTTTTAGAAAGTTTTGTTTAATAGATGTAAAAATATTTCAAATAAATAAATTATAAAATTGTTAAAATAATTTCAAAAGCAGCTAATGAACTAAGAAAAATTAAAAACAATTTAGAATTTTGTAACATAAATGCCTGTTAAATGTATACATTTGAACTCAACAAAAGCCTTAAAAGTTTGAATATAATGACATTAAGAAAGAGCCTTTTCTATTCTCCAACTACTTTAAAGTAATTCCTTTAGTTAAGTAATCTGACAATTTATTCCACAGAATTCAACAAGGGAAAAAATTACATTGATCACAAAAATTATGCATTTAACTTAATGTTGATAATATGGTCATCATCCTTAAATAACATAAATTTAGGATAATGCCAGCTCCAGCACATAAAGGTTCAGAAACAAAGCAAATGTGACTCATCCATAAAGCCTAATTATTAAACAGAAGAAAAAGAACAAAAAAGATGGTGTTGATACCAATCATAACTACGATTTTTGACCTGTCGAGCAATTACAAAAAATATCTCCCTCACAAAAACTTTCCATTACATGGTTGATATGATGAGTAATACATTATATGTCTCCCAAACAATGAAATACAGTCCTTACAATGTCTAGGCATACTAAGCATCAAATTATCTTGGTGAAAATTACTCCATTCAGCAAGCAAAGCTCTCCAAAGTTCCAGTACACATGTAGGAGGTGGTTGACGAGCTGCAACTCATCGGCCAAGTATGTCCCACACATGCTCTATCAGATCTAAATCAGGTGAGAATGCTGGCCATTCCATACAGGTGATATCCTGAGATTGAAGGCATTTGTTTACAATGTTTGCTCGGTGAGGATGGGCGTTGTCATCCATAAACACAAATTCTACACCCATAGTACCCCTAAACAAACGTACATGTTGTTGCAGATTGAAGTGCCGATAAATTTTGGCTGTCATGGTTCCGATTTGAATACGTACATCTGTTCTGAAGTGCAGTATAATTTCACCCCAAACAAATAATCCTGCACCACTGCAATGGTCTCATTCAATGATGTTGTCTTGGTGGTGAGGGTACCTAATGGTTCTCCATATGAAAGTCCAACGTGAATCATACTATAAGCTAAACCAGGACTCATCAGAAAATATCACACAAGCCCACTGTGATGATGTCCACATTGCATGTTCTCTACTCCAGGTTAACTGCTGGTGACAGTGAGTTGCTATGAACAGAACACATCTGACAGGCCTGCGAACATATAGACCAATCTGTCCCAAACGTCTATTCACAGAATGTCTTAAAATTGTAGTACCCATGGCTGAAGTTAGCCGATGAGAAAGGTCTGATGCTGTGTTCTGCCTGCATCTTTTTGCAGTTACTGCCAAATACCAGTCGTCATTCAGCGTTGTTACTCGGGGCCGACCTGTACTATAACGTCTACTAACACTTCCAAGTTCCTCGGATACTTCCATCTGAGTAAGCCTACATTCCAGGTGGGTAATAATCCTACCATGTAAAAAAAAAATCACCCACATGTGCTTCTGTGTCATAACTATTTAGTTGTGACTCTGAGCAGCTTACAAAATGCTTGAGAACAATGTTATTACCATTCCCTACAAACACTTCTCTTACATTCTCGTCATTGTGACATACCATCTACGTTATCTGATGCCTTCCTGTAATTTGCATATTATTCTTGAAGATGTGAGAGACCAATCTACAGGTGAAATTTAAACTTATGAGTTCAATTTCTGTGTGATTCTGAATAATTTATCGACATAAGTGTAGTATAAATACATTTAATTCCATTTAAAAAAACAGTATTATAACTACACTATGTTTAAATCAATTAAAATTTGTTATTCAATATACATAACCATGAAAGTATGCTAGAATTTCCTTCTATAAGTGAAATTTAACATATAGTCACAACTTCTTGAGCATTTAATACAATACTTAAAACTATTTATAAAAATTCATTTAAAATGTAAATAAAAAAAAAAATAACATTTCCTATTCATTGCAAAAAAATTATGAATAAAATATTTTTTTAAATACACACATAAACAAGTATATTCAGCTTGACAATACACACAGAACAAAAATAACAAAATCATAAAAAGAAATAAAAAAGTATAATTACATCAGATTTTCCCGTTAACAGATGATTCAGATATTTTCTCACCTGAACACCAGGTTTATGATAGGAATGACGAGCTGTCTGTTTCATCAACTGACACAAAAGTTCATTCTGCAGTTCAGTTTGCATGAGGCACTGGTGCAAGGCATTTTGGGCCAGAGCCACATGATAATCAATACCTGATGCATCAAGAGGCACTGAGATGAACAACTGGATGGACTGCAATAAAAAATATATTGAGTAAAATTTGATTTGAAATTATATTAATGAAAACCAGAAAAAACAGCCAACTATATTACAATTTTCAAAAAGAATAAAACATTAAATTAATTTGCCATTCAAATCAACTTCATATCATTCAGACAATCGCATAGCATTGACTGACATCGTAAAAAAACCAATATATTATTTGAATACAAACTAACACTAATAATATAATTAGATGAAATAGTAATTTACCTTGAAAAGTTTAATAGCCTCAGCTTGAAGTTGTTCGGACGGCAGACTAGTTAGCGGTGTAGTTAAGCTTTCTTTTGAATATAAAAGTAAGGGATGTTTCCAAATAACATGATCTAAAAAAGAAAAGCAATACCAAGTTGTGTAGCACATATACATATATAAGTATAACTAAAAAAAGTTGGAAAATTTATGTTTTTCATTATTTTCCATCATGACTAATTGAACGTCCCATAAAGATCTTTTGAATATATTGCTCATTATATACAGTCATCAACCTCTCAAAAGTTTAGAACGATAAAATATATTGAAACAAGGAATATTATTTACATGGGTGGAAGAGAAGCAATACAATACATGGAACAAATATTTTTCATAAGTCATAAATTTATTTAATAATAATTTTCCAAAAATAACCACAGCATAATAATAGACATTTTTAAAAATTTGTAAAATTAATATATTACAATGATATTTTTCAAACATTCAAAAGCATTGGAACTGCCACAATTTTAAATATTTTTTGGCTGAGTGCAATATTAACTTTTGTATCAAGTCTGTGTTAAAGAATTTTCCCTTTTCATACAAAATTTGGAAAGAATCCCTTTTCATACAAAATTTGGAAAGAAAAATTGTATACATATATTCTTTAAAGCTTATGGTAATTTTAAATTTCTAAAATTTTTCCTCAGTAGTATTGATGCTTTATTTGATGCTCAGCTATATTAGATGCTTTATAAACTATGATTATCTTTGTCATGTATTATTGTGCACCCAAATTAATTATCAAGGTAAATCTCAAACATCAGGATAAAATAATAACACTTCTAACAAAACCAGTTTTCAAAAAAGAGACTTACTTTCTTCACCATCCACTTCCATTAATCTAGCTAAGAGCTGTTCATATTGTGTGCCTACTAAATTGTCTCCACATGACACAACAGTCAAATGATACAACCACGCATCCTACATATAAAAATTAATATAATTTACAAAGAAATCCCATTTATCAAATAATACAATTAAATAATTAGCAATTAAAATGCTTCACAGATCAAAATATTAAAATAAGTAAACTTTCCGACTATCTATACACTAAAGTTGCAAATAACAATAAGGAGAAAGAATTATATATATAAGAAAATGCAGAATAGATTATTGAAAACCAATAATAATATAACATTACACTAATATACAATAAACTATTTAACAATTAAACCACACATAAATTTTCAGTTACAGAAATAACAGTCATGGAGGGAAAATCTGAATGAAATATAATATTACACAATATAATAATATTAAAAACTCTAATTTATTTTTAAATGTATTTTGACAATTACTGAGCATTTAAGATGAAATGCAGGAATAGAGAAAGAATAAATTTTGGAATAAATATGATTCTGAAGTGTTAAACTAAAAACTTTCTGAATAGCATTAATTATAGGGAAATTATAATATAAAAATAGACAGTTGATCTGTAGATATTTTGCAAAATAAAAACAACAAATTGCAAAAATATATAAACTTTAAAAAAAATATACCTTTTATAATTTATGACTACAAAAATGTATTCCCAATAGGAATTATAAAATAGCAATAATAACTTTAAAAAACCCAACAACAACATGCATTTAAAGGTATTTTTTAAATGTTCCAATATATTAAATAATGCATACCATTTCCTGCTTCCCTGGCATGATGAGATAAGTCGGACCTTGATGATTTGGGAAAATACCAATAGTATATTCTGATTTTGCCATGGAATCATCTGGATCCTCTTCATCACTGTCAGAAACATGCAAGACTTCTTCTACCCTTGCATCTCTCATATTTATTTGACCCAATGGCTTCTAAAAAATAAAAGAGGAAAAAAATGAAAATGCATACAATTATTCTAAACTAAAAGAACTCAAATTTGAATTAAATACATAAAAAAATATTTATCTTCCATGTTTAGTTAGGTCGGTTTTATTAATGTCATACTAGAAGCAACATGAGGGCTATTGATTACTGACCTTGTAATTTGGAACCTCAGTCTAGTGATGAGGATGACACTGAACAAACACCCCCTCTCCTAACTTTTACACCATGGCAATTGGAGGACTTTGGGCCTCAACAGATTTAAAGTGCACCATCCTTGGCTACACAATAGTTTTTTTAGAGACATCAGGCTAGAGCCTGTGACTTGACAAAAACCACTGTCCACCACTGTGACTACAAGGCTACCACAGCCATATTATCCTCTATATAATCAAGTATATAAACCAAAATCTAGAAATTTTTAGAGAAAAATATTTCTAAACTTTACAGAAAACTGTTTTTAACCTTTCACAACCTATAAAATATAAAAAAGTGCAATCACTGAGAAAGCCAATTTTATTACAACGAAGCACCTCAAGAAACAATGCACTAAATAATTCCCTTTATAGCAAACTACTGCGATAAAAATAACTACTGATAGCATTAAATGTTCTCTTACTCAAAATTAATCTAATATAAGAACAGCAGCATATTATTGTTCCATTAAAATAAATTTGTTTACAGTATTTTTAAAATAAAAGTTTTATATTAAAAAATTCAACTCACTGAATCATTTGGTGTTTTATAATAAAGGAACATTCTTCCGACTAAAGAGCACCAGCATTTTCTAGAATGACCATGTTTTACCTGTAAGCAGATTTAATTTCATAATAAATGAAAATTCCTTCAATAATATAAAATAATTACAATAAAAATAAAAGATGATTACCTTTGTAACCCATCCTTGAATTGATGGCTTATGGTCTTCTTTATTGATCGGTATATTGTTTGTGTTTCTCCTAATAACATTCTGAAGAACTGTTTCATAATGAAGTAAAAGAAAATTAATATAAAATAGACAGGAAGTACTATATGGATGATATATGTTTCATAGTAAATACTGATTTATGAATGTGAATCACAGAAAAATATGAAAGCATAAAAAAAGCATTGCTTTACATTTTAAAATAATAATATACATTAGCATTAATTTTACTACATATAAATTCAATAGATGTTTCTAAAAATATGGATGTGTGACATAAAATACATGAAATCTTCCTAACCTTTTATCCATTCTTCCATAGTAGAATTAGAATCAGCAGTTAAATAATAAGTTCTTTTAGATGTTGCTACCTGTAATAATTTTTCAACAGTTTTAACACTAATTAAGACATGAACAAAAACATTTCAGATTGATTATTTACAATATTGCATTACTCTATATTCTTATGAAAGTTATATGATACAAAATCCTTAATTTGTGTAATTTGTTTCAAATTAATCAAGAAAAATAATTTTTTAAAATTATAATTAATTTTAAATTTTGAAAATATTAAGAATAAGTCATACATATAAGATTCATGCTTGTAATTCATATTATTTAAAATTTTAAATACCTCAAAAGTCGAAGCGCCTTCAGCTCTGTTAACTCGAGATACATCATCCAATAATATCTGACCTTGAGGTTTCCTGCCAACATCATTCTGGAATAATCAAAATTAATTTCATTTAAAGAGAATTTTTGAATGAAATTTTTTTTTCATAATTGAATTATTATCTTAGTACACAAAATATAAAAAAAACATATTTCAGTATTTTACATACAAAGAAAAAAAAAAAAAACTACGAGGCAAAATTATAGGCTTAAGAAAGATAATATAAACATAGCAGAAATAAAAAAAATATTTTAACATTCTTAAAATATAACAATAGTAAAAGCTCTAAAAATAAGTTGATATAAGTATTATTAGATTAATTTTATTCATTTAAATTTTTATTAGAAAACACTAATATACTTGTAAACATGAAATGAACAAGTAAAATTTAAATATTGACATAGAACAGTTATACATATTTTTTAAACTGAAGAATCACCTGAGTTTTGTAGTAACTAAGAGTTCCATTCTTCAAAACAAACCATCGTCTCCTCCATGTTTTCAATTTTCCACCAAGTTTGGTAAGGTAGCCACATTTTTCAAAATTATCCTTAAAAATAAAATTTAAAAAACGAATATGATTAGAAGAAAATAAACGAAAAAAATTCAATATAAACTAAATACTTCCATGTTCTGATATGATATATTCATCAGTCACATTTTTAATCAAGTAAACTATTACATTATTAGGAATATCTGACATTTAGAGATAAGTACAATAAAACATTACAATTCAGAAAAAATAACAGAAGTACAATAAAACAAACTAATCATTAATATAAATATAAAAAATAATTAACAATAAAAATCAATGAGAAAAAAAAAGAATTCTTTATAAAATAAATAGAAAAATTAGCTTGCATATATATATATATATATATATATGCATTTTGAACTTTAAGAAAATAAGATATTTGCAATTGAAATAATTTTTTAATAAAATAAAGTTCCAGATTATGGTTATAGAACAGAAATATTGTTGTACTTTTTTCAAAGTTTCTGAAATTGCAGAAGATAATCTTGGTTGTTCCACAGAATCTATGCTGTATGTATCTGCATAGGCATCAGGAGGAATAGCATAATCATCAGACAAAACTGACTCAGTTGAAGTATCTAAAAAAATTATATGTTTAGGAAAAAAAAATTACGACATAAAAAAGAATGAACAAGATAGAGCATTACAATAATAATAATAATAAAAATGTTGTTTACTTAACATATGTTAAAGTCTGAACATAATAAAATGAGAAAAGCTCACTATTTAAATTAAACGGTAAATTTTTAAGAAAATTAACAAGAAAGTAAAACATTTCTAATTATGTGTTTGTTCAGTGACCATTTTTTCAAGTTATTTTAGAAAACTAGAAATTAAAATCAGTTTTATGAAAGAAGGAAAAATATTTCCATTAATTAAGACTTAATTTGGAATACCAAATATTCTATGTTTTTTTTATTAATACATAAAAGTAGGGAGGGAGAACACATATAAAAATGTAAGACTTTTTGAGAATTATTTCAAACTTGCTTTGTTTCACTTTTGTACATATTTCAAACTGTATTTAAAAGTTATGGTTTTTATCAACATGTGTTGCATTATCATAATGCCATTCTTAAGACTGACAAAATTTAATAATCATGAAATAATGCAACCCTAAAGGACAACATATATACTTTGCGTACAAAAGACAATTTAGAAAAGCACAGAAAATCACAGAACTTTTTTATCAAGAAGAAAAAGATAAGTGTAATTCAACTACCTTTAGATATATACATAATAAAAACAAATACTAATCAAAAGGAGTTGAATATATTAATATAACCCATTAATAATTTTCTTTTTTTACATTTCAACTTTTATACATACTTCAGGAACATAATAAGTTTGAAAGTTAAATAAAGTTTGCGAATGCACAATTAACAAATTATTTGATATTATGAGCAATTTAATTTGGATGCATTTTTTAATATAATGCAACACTAAAAAAAGTACATCATTCAAAACCATCAGCATAAATTGTTTATAGAAAATGTATAACTATAGGAAATAATGCCACAACATACCTCTTTTAACTGACTTAGTAGGAGAAGTACAACTATGTTTTGCTGGAGACTGATTGGAACTACCTTTATTTCTACCTGGACTACCTGTGGATGCACTGGATTCTGTTTCACCACTTGTGGTATGAGTAGATGTCACTCTAGTATTATCTTCATTATCAGATGAATCAGTCGATTCTCCAGTGAATGGAACAGATCGTATTTGTGATGCTCTCTACAAATTTTCAAAAATTTATAAACAATAAGTTTCTTACAAAATTACAAAATATACATAAACTGATTTTTA
This sequence comes from Nephila pilipes, assembly GCA_019974015.1. Classification (NCBI taxonomy): domain Eukaryota; kingdom Metazoa; phylum Arthropoda; class Arachnida; order Araneae; family Nephilidae; genus Nephila; species Nephila pilipes. The sequence continues at coordinate 1,003,192 of BMAW01007012.1, read as the reverse complement.
AAAATCACGTTTTGCATCACTTACCCCTTTAACCATGGCATATACAGGTATACTCATATCAGTAAATGAATCTGTCATAAAGCTTTCAGAGGTTTTCTTAGGTTTGTGAGAAGGTACTGGAATTGAAAGAATATTCAAGAAAATTAAGTTAACTATTCAAAGAACAAACGAATAAATAAAATATACTTTGAATTAACAAATTCTTACTAATAGGGCAGGTATGAAGCTCATCTCTTGACAATGATATTCCATTCACAGCAACTTCATAAATTCTCGATTCCTAAATTGAATATCATTAAATAAAATTGCAACTCTATAAAATAAATTAGAAGATTAACTCTATAAATATGGCTAGAAATATAAATTTCAACAAATAAACCTGCAAGTATGAATTCATACCTTATTTTAATGTTACATGATATTTTAACTGCAAAAAATTTAAAAAATTCTCAGCTGGGTTGAAATTTTAATATAAAATTTAGAAAGCTGAAACATTTTTCATAGATATGATTGTATTTAATTAAAAAATAAAACAAAATTTTAAAAAATGAAAAATAATGGAATAAATTTTATTCATAATGAAAACTCATTACATTTTTTTCCAGTTCAGGATGCTTGATAAAATTGAACCATTCATTAAACTCAATTTCTATGAATTTCATTTGATAAGCAACAGGGATAAAAAAAAAATTATGAAAATTTATAATAAAATTTAAGCATTAGTAAAAATTTTATACCTGAAGTAGTTAAAAAAAATTCTCCAAGCTATCAAGTTAAAAGAAGTAACTTACCCATGAAGGAAATCTGTGCAATGGAGGGGTTGGAGGTCGAATATCAACATCAGGATCTAATCCACCTATAATTTCTTTGCTAGGAGTATATATTTCTGCATAATCATGCAGATCATTGCTGGTTTGTACAGTCCTACGTCGTTCTCCACTAGCATAACCATTTCCAACATTTAGCATTTTTAGTTTACGATCCAGACTGCCATAAATATTCCCATAGGATGAAGTTCCATTGTTAGCAGAAGATTTATTACTGCTATTTAGCTCATTTTCAATGTTTGTTTGGGTGGTGGTTGTTCTGGATGTGGAAGCTGAAACATATTCTAAGAATTAGAGATGGGGATAAATAAACTTAACAATTGTATCTAGACCAGAATGGATTTCAAAAATTGTATGAAAAATGCTACTCATACAAATTTTAACACATCCATTTAATTAAAAATAAAAAAATCAAAGAAATATTAAATAATAATAAAATAATATGTATTTTATATTTCAATAACCCTAAATAATGTTGAAATTATCTTCAAAGAATTGTCAAGTATAACATAGAAATAGAGCATAAATTAAAATTCAAAGATTCGTTAATTTTTATTCATACATTCAGTAACTGTTAATTATATAAATACAAGCATATTCATAATTAAAATTGTAAGTTACAATAATAAAAAGGTTTTTACAAAAAGATTATTGGTTTTTAAACTTGTGTTGTGCACTATAAATCTTAATTTTTTCTCTTATTTTTAACATTTAATTAGTAACATTCATAAGCAAACAAAATTTTCATATGTTTAGGAAGATCCTCTAACACAAACTTAAAAAAAAAAAACACCTTTTCATTTATGCAGAAACAAATATATTTTCTCCCCAAAACACACATAACATTTTAATTCTTACCTCTATTTCCAATGTAAAAGGCTGAGAATTAAAAAAAAAAGTTAATAAAAAATTATATGAATTATTTCAAATAGATTTAAATGAAATATAGCATTTTCTCAGTTTTAAAGACTTTATAGGAAAATACATATTCTTCCAACATTGCTTCACTCCAAACTAGAACAAATAGGCACACACGGAAAAGTTCCTAGTTCGTAGTTGAACTAAAGCAACACTACGAGCTAAACTTTCCCACGTGCGCCTGTTTGCTAAGAATAATCTTCTCTTCTTCAATATCTTCAATAATTATATTACTACTAGGAATCAATTTTCAGCTGGATATTCAAGGATGAACAAGCAATCACATAAACATGATACGTAAAAAAGAATTTCACATTACTTTGCAACAAAACATTTTGCACCATTAAATTCATGCATTGTCCTTCCTCCTCAAATATAACAAATTTTAAATTTATTTTGGAAATTATATGTTATAAATCAACTATAAAAATTTCAGAAAGGAATTATAGAATGATAAAAAATTATAGTACCAAATGTATAATTTTTTTTTTTTATATCTTACTAATTTACAAAATAAAAATATTTCTGACAAATATTTCTAAATTCTTGCAAATAAAAATATCATTTTTGTAAATAAACCCAACTTGTATTGGAGTCCTTTATATTGGTTGTTGGTATGAATTAATGTCATTAAAGCTACTCAAGGTCTATTGGGAAAGAAACTTATAATTTTTAACTCCATCAGGTGATGAGAATGATACTTAAGTTGGTACTTCACTAACCTAATTTCCCCAACATTTTATATGATGATGAAGTGCAGTTCTGTTTAACATGCAGTAGCTCTCATTATTCAGCATTAAGTATTTTTTATGAAATAAGGACTCGAATTCAGGGCTCAACATCACTAACTACAAGACTTGTGGTCATGATCATTCACTTAAAATCATCATGGTGCCACACAAAAAATTAATATGAATCAATAACAATTTATTGTTTAAAAATATACTTAATCAAAATGAGGATTATAGAATAAAATATTTTTAAAAAAATTTAGAATACAGAAATTAAATTTTTTTGGAAAAAAAAAAAAAAAAAAAAAAGTGAATGAATTTAATGGGCAAAAACATTATGTATAAAATATATACTTGGCAGTAATTCACAGAATAAATAAAAATGTTTATGTTGTCCTTACATGGGATATTTGTAACTTGCATAGATGAATTTCTAGTGGTTTCTCGAGGCAGTGAACGGGAATGTTGTTTCTTAGGCACAGACTTTTTAGAATCTGATACTGTCCGTGATGAGGTTGTCTGTGAAAATGGTGAAGATAATGCTGTAGAATGAGGAGGAACCATTGGTGGAAGACCAGCCTAAATGGGAAAAAAAGAAATTCCAAATCAATCAAATGCTGCTTTAACAATATCAAAACACATGGATTGCCTATTCATTAGGTGTGGTTGGCAAACCATGGTTCTACAAATGTCCCTCAGCAGGTACTAATGATGCTTAATATCATGCATAAAATAGAGCATGTTTTTACTTAACAAAAAGCATATGTTATGTCAGCTCTCCCACGGTGCTACAAATATTGTGTCACTGCATACATTACTTAGAGTTGTTGTTTCTATCTGAAAGAGAGAGAGAGAGAGAGAGTGCAGAATGCTCTATCTCTATGAATGATTGGCCTTAAGTGTGATGACGTCAAGTGAAAAGTGTTGATTCTTATGAACAATCAACACAATTGGATGAAAGTAGAGGCCTGGTATCATATTTTGCCTTCTAATGATTGGTCTTCTTGAGAACAGAGAGAAGGAGATGTGGCTTTCAGAGATGCTGTTCTCTTCAATTGGTGATGTCAGCTAATAAACCACGTAGCTTTTAAAGATAGGGTTTAGTTTTAGTTTAGTTTTTATTAATGTTGAAGAAGCAACACAAGGGCTATTAGCGATGGACCTCGTAACTTTGAACCTTGGTCAAGTGACGAGGACACACCTGAGCTGGTACTCCCCTTTAAAGATAAGGGATTTAAATTAGAAAATATAATGGGTGGTACAAATAAGGCTTTTAACGCATAGGTCTTGCTAAAAGAATGAATTCAAATGATAAAATTTAGATTAAATGCATAACGATGATCAAAATTTAAAAAAGACTAGACAAATGTTAGTTTCCATGCTGCCATCTAGTGGTCAATTCAAAATAAGATTGATAGAAATTTGGATATTATTTTCAAGTATCATTGCCTATTCAAAGTAAAACGTTACCTGAATTTTTCCAACAAGTACCCATTCTAGAAGGTAATTTTATCATCAATCTAAAAATTTTAATTATTTTATGTTGCTAGCTTTATTCTTATGAAATAAAATATCATTTTAGCTGTTACCCATATAACATAGCTACGAAGAGAAAGTAAATAAAATGGAAAACAACAGCCATGAATTTCAAGTTGAATGCATCAAGAATTTTGTATTTATTAAAAACTTAAATGGCTTTTTTTGACCAGTTTTATTTGTAAAGAAAGATTGGTGCATAACAAATCAAATTTGGACAGACATTTTACAACTAAACACAAGTCATTTAGCTATAAATATACTATCAGTGAGGCAAGAAAAAAAATAATTGAGGAACTCCAGAAAAACAAGTTCTGTATTTAATTACTGAATGTAATCTTCTAAAAATATTAAAATTGCAATTTTTGTGGTTGGTCAAGATATTGCAAAGAAAAAAAGGTATACCATACATAGATAATTAATACACATGAAATTGTTTTATAATTACTTCCAAAGAACTATTTCGGTTTTATGAATAAAGCAGATATTTTAAAACTTTTATAAGAGTAACACTTGCCTGACCTATGTCTTACTGCTAAAATAGTAAAAGATAGAAAAGTTAAAATGTTTTCAGATATAACCAGCCAGCAAGTTGAAGATCCTAAATTAGTCACAGATTTATCAATAACATCCGAGTCATGTTCCATTGATGATATAGAGCAAGTTTCACTTTTTGTACAATTTATTTCCTCAACAGATCATACAGAACTTTTAGGATTATTGCAACTGAATTAATGGATATAAACCTCATATCCCCTTCAAAAAAAATTTCAACATATGGGGCAAAAAGTATGACCAGTGTAAGAAAGAAGTCTGTTGCTATTTTGGAAGAAAAAATTAATCGCAAGATATTTGCTTAACATTGTAATATTTACCAAGAAGCACTTCGTCAGCAGACATATCTAAAAGAATTTGCAATGTAATGGAATTGACGATTAAGATTTGTTATCTTAAGCGTTTAAAAGCCTGTTCATGGAGGGCATTTTTGTAAAGGAATCACAAATAATATCTGTTTAACATAATTATATTTGAAATGATTTTTGATTGAATTCATGTAATTAAGGGAATAAAACTCATTCTACCCATCTAAAACTACCTAAAGATAACAATATGTTTTGCTCTGTTTTTGTTTTATTTGTGAACAAAAAGTTCTTTGTTTAATGAAATTTCATTAATATTTAAGCAAAGTGATTTATTAAAATATTTTTAATTGCAAGTGTTCACAAAAGTTTAAAAAAAAAAGAGTTTAGTTTAATTAACAATTTTGTATGGCAATTTTATTAAATATGTCACAGTACAAGAAACACATTTATTATGAAACTTAGAAAAAACATACACAATTAAAATAACAGATTCTTATATATATTACAGATATGAAATTTGAGAATCTATATAAATAACTCAATACATCCATACATACACAGTGACATAGACAAAAAGAAAATATAAATGTGGTAAAAAAAATTACGACGTTTACTTGGAAAAAGGATGCATAACTTGAAATTCGCCTAAGGTACCAAAAGTCATAAAACCAATATTGCAATAGCATTAATCTCTCTCTCAATACATTGTCAAAGCATGTTTCAAAATAAATTTGTAGCTTCTCAAAATTAACACAGAATAGATGTGAATTTGATTTAACATATTTCAACATATTTTATACCTCAATAAAAAGATTGAAAAACATAAATCAAATTTAAAAATAATATTTCTTTTCAAAAATCTTTTTTGGTTCTCATAACAAACCCAAAATTTACATTTATACAAAATTGTACTATCTACTTCTTTAGCTAGTCATCTCTGACATTACAATTTAACAGTATTAACCCATTTGGGATGACATGAACTACAATTCCATGACATGTTACTTATAATGAACTTCAAAAAACCATTATCAGGAAATGACAGTAACACCTATGAGAATTCCATAGGTATACTTTAAGGTAGAATTTAATACACAGCAATTTCCAGTTTTTCATAATAGTCTTTGGTGGTTAAAATAAAATTTCAAAACCTATGACCTATTAGTTTCAAAAATTTAGACTCTGTTATCAGGTTACTGAAGCTTCCTCAAAATACCCAAAACAGAAAAATGACTCACTTCAACCATAGTGTCCGATCCCATAGCCTGCAGATTATCAGCTTCTTCAGAATCAGGCCGCCTAGTCAAGGAGACCTGACAGGAGCTGTCTATCCATTGGTCAACACGAGCTTGTTGAGCTGATACCCACGAGGACTTTTTGTTACCATCTACGACAGGCATGGAAGAGTTATAGGACGGCTCGTTATTGTTGATGTAGTTGGCACGTTGATTGGCGCTTGATATGGAACTAAGCGGAGGTGCATCATCTGAAGAACCTTGGTCTTCCCAGCTTCCTCGAGAAGAATCCTGCAATATATATACTAGTCAGTTGATTTTAATGTATTAGTCATTTTAAAATGTACTTTATGTTTAATAGAGCCCTCAGTTCCAACATTCTATATACAATGGACATGCAGGCTATATAAGAGACAATAGAAACCCATGTAAGTGAGAAAGGTACTTTGAGTAAAGTATACATGGATTTGCATGATTAATATAAAGCCATCATTAGTGTAATTTTTAGTCATATAACCAATTGTTATAAGATAACAGAGCTTACTGGCAATGAGAAAGAAAGCATTACATTTTTTTAGTAATATGTTTTGTTTAACAGAGAATGTGAAAAATAACTTTTCTTGAAGTAATATTTCTTAAATCAATTTTTTAGGAAATGTAATGTCTAAAAGTCTAAAAGCAAAATGTTAGAACATAAATTGTATACTGTATTTTCTTAAAACAACTGCTAGAAAAATTTATTGTGATAAATAAAGAATATATATCAAGCTGAAGTCCATTACTGACCAGTACTCAATGACTGTAAAAATACATATATCAAAAATTTTTGATCCTTATAAAATGTTTTATTATTTATAAACAACACAAATGAAGAGCTATAAAAATTAGTCATTTCACAAAGTCGCTATTTCATTAGTAACTTTTTATGGAAGTATGAAAAATCAGAAAGTACCTTTAATAATCTTGGAAGACACTTAAAATGACTTTTAATCATTTACTAGCCCAATGAGAAAGGGCTGTCATTATTATATGCATTTTATTGGATTTCCATACATTTTTATAACAATCAATTTATCACAGAGATAAAATTTTGCCCTTACCCATTTTTATGAGCAATAATAAATGATATACATTCCAAGTAAAAAAAGAATGCTAATGAAAGCAATAAAAATCCATAATGATCAGAATTATAAAAAAAAATTAATAATTTTGAAAATGGACAATTAAATATAAACCATGTGTGATAAATAATTATATATTATTAGAAGTAAGGAGCCTAGATTTTAATTCTTTCTAAATAGATTATGAATGTAAAAATTTATTAGAGGTATAAAAGACAATTTACAAATGATTAATTAACACCCCCCCTCTTCTTAATTTCATAAGAATATAACATTACCTCAGTATTATTTTTCTCCTTTTGTTGAGACATTTGACTCAGTCTTTTCTTTAAAAGCTCTAATTGGGAGTTGCACTTTTTGTTTTCCTCTCGCAGTTGATAGTTTTGCTCTTCCAACTTAAATTTGAAAATAAAAATAATAAATTATTCCATTAAACATATTAAAAACAAAACATAAAAATTAAAAGGCTAACATGGTAGTTAAAATAACATTAAAAAAAATTTTTTTTTTGAGAAAATTAATACAAGATGTCGGTATATATCAGAACAAATATGTAGAATAATGTCAAGGATGCATATGAATATGAGAAGAGGAAAAACAGATCTAAATTTAACACTGCATTTGGCTTGATTCGATTTTTTACAAAGAAATTCTACATTACTTTTTTTAAACAAAAAATATGAATTAAAACCCATTCAATGACAATTTCACATAGCTCAACATATTTTACATTAAATTTTCTTTATCCATGTAGAAACTTATAAACAGGAATTAAATTTAAAAACATTGATTGGATAATTTTGCTCAGTTCATTAATCTATACAGGATCTGAATTTATAAAACATAAAGAATTAAAATGAAAATAATAAACCTATTAAAACAAGATATTTTTCATTCAATCAAAAGTATTACCTCTTTTAATTTGTTGGTTACCCATTCCTTTATCTTTGATGCTTTTGCTTCCACTTTCTTGGCATCCAGAATTCGTAATTTTTTCTAAAAGATGATGAATGAAACATATCATTAACATTCAAAATGAATTTTAAGCCCATTCGTAAAGCAAGAAAAATATAACACTTACCTGTTCCTCAACTTGCTGTTCCAAATTGGATATAATTTGATCTTTACATGCCTGATCAGAATTTGCAACACAGTCTTTATAACTATCACCAGTCACTCCTAAACCTTGCAATTTTTGTTCCAGAAGTTGTATCTAAAATTATAATAATAACATTAATTGTAACAAAGTATTTAACATAAAATATTTAAAAAATGCAACACACACACACCTACCTACCTACCTTTTATTCAATTTATACCTTATTATTTTATATTATGATAAAAAACATAGAAAGTGTGGGGTTTAGATTTCTTATAAACGAGATGGACCAAATATCCATCTTTCTCTCTCTTCAGTGGTTCGATTCAAAGTATTTACAATAATATACCACCCAAATTGGAAACAGGTTATTGGCAATTAACTCAGCAATTTTGAACTACAGGTAGTGAAATCTGAATTAATATCCCACTAACCAAACATCCACATCAAGTCTTGGGAGACTGGGCCAATTTTATCCTTCAGTTTTTAGGTACTTGTATTAAAAATTTCTCAAAATTTTCCAGTTGCACAAAATATTTTGCTAAACAGTCTTTAAAATAAAAATGTTATCTTGTTTAAAAAAATACCTATTCTGTTTTTAAAACCTTGCTGTCTTCATTAAAACTTTTTAAATCTCTATTGCATAGGTAATATCAATGCAGAAATTACAGTACAGTAAATCATGATTCTCTAATCAAATATCATTTTTGTGAATTTTGCAGATAAACAAGTAAAAACTAAAGTTATGCCAATTTCCATCTTATACCCAGTTTTCAAAGAATTTTTCAAACTACTGCTACATTTCAATCTACAGATATGCCACTTCAGTTATCGTGCATGTATGATAAACCTTGACAAAAGTTCTGTGCATTTGTCAAACTAATTCAAAAGATTCGGACATTCATTAAAGAAGTATAAGATTTTCATGTTGCATCATTAAGATGCAACAATTAGCTGTTATTAAATCTATTGTAAAGCTTGATAAAAGCCCTATAGAAACATACAAACTTATAAAATAATAAATATTAAGGTGATTTGTATTTAAGTAGACCAAATGTTTCCTTATTGCACAAACGTTTTTTGAATGGAAAGTTAGTGACTGGTTTTGTGACATAAGAGCCAGTTTTTTTGACAGAAGAGTTAAGCTACAAGATGATATAAGCATACTGGAAGATTAAGTTCATTTAGGACATTTAAGATGATTGAAAAGTATGTAATTTTGTGGCAAATAACCACTGTGCATCACTGATAATGGCTGATCAGTATCAACAAAGAAACACTTCAAACAATCATGTGAGAAGATTTGGGCAAAACAAAACAAAACAAAAAAAATGTAAAATCTGGACTATAATACGCACTTTCCCCCCACATTTTAGTCCATAAAAATGAGGGTGCATATCATACTCATATAAAAATTAAAAAAAGGTTTTTAAACATTGAATGTGCAAAAGCTGTAAGAGACTGTTGTAATACGTGTGCTGCGCAAGTGTTCTTTTACACAAAAGGGAACTTACAGTATATTGCATATTACAACTACACAAATAATTATTACTTGGATGCATCAACAATAGATTAGCTATGTTCTAGCGAGAGTGATTAAGACCGATAATTTGACCATATTGTTTGTTTTGTGTTAAAATTTAAGTTTTTTTTCTATGGAATTTGACATTTTCATTTACCTTTATTAAAAATTTCAATTATGTTAATAAATACTTGAGCAATTTTTAAATAAAATATTGAAAAGTTATGGGTGCGTATTATATACGAATCAGAATTTTTTTTCAAAAATTTAGTCCCAAATCAAATGTATTATACACATGTGAGTATTATAATCAAGATTTTATGTGTTCCACACATTTTAAACAATGAACAAAAATTCAGTGAGAAGTGTACACTGTTGAAAAATCAATTCCACAGCTGAAAATGAACCAAGCTTCTTGAAATCGTTAATTATAAATGATGCAACATAGTGTTTTCAACATGATACAAAAACAGAGACAAAATGCAATTAGAAGTTTAAAAACTCACTAAAAAGTAAGTTCTGTACAAAATTTAAAAAATGTTCATTACATTCTTCAATAGAAATGTTATCCACAAAGAATTAGTTTCAATTGGGCAAACAAGTACTAGTGAATATTATTTAAATGGTATAAAATAATTGATGACAAGAATTCATTGCATTCATCCAGAATTTTAGGATGAAAACAACTGGAAATTTGTTGCTTGATAATGCATCTACTTGCAATTTACTTATTACCCATATATTTTCAACATAAAATCATCTAATGTAACCTAATTCAGCATCTTGTGACTTCTTATTCTCAAAACTTAAAATGAAGTTTAAAAAAGTGCTACTTAGATGACAGTTCAACCATACAAACAAACATAAATATTGCCACTTGTCTCTATTTCTTTTTATAAACATAGTCTTAAAAATTCTTTGATGCACTGTATTAAAATGAGGGACTGAAAATTAAGAAAAATAGGAAGCATGGGAAGCTTTTAAATTTATGGGAATTCTTAGAAATTTAAAAATAGTTATAACTACGACATTGTTAAGAATAGAACATTTTAACACAGTTTTATTTGTACAGAAAAATTTAATTGTATTGAAAAATAAGAAATAAATCAATAAAGAATAGAAAATCAAAATGTAGCCTTTAAGCAACATTAGAAAAGTACATAAACTAATTATGATATTTCTTTGCATTATTTATTGCTTCTCTTATGAGATAATTTTTCTTTCTTTAATTTATTTTCTTTCAAAAAGCAATTTGGTATTCGATTGCTATTGATAAGAATGTCTTCTTCAAATGTTTCAGCACTGATTGACTGTTTATTAATGTTGTACTTAGAAGCATTACGAGGACTACTGGCGACGGAACTAGTAATCTTGAATCTTGATCAAGTGACAAAGATGACACCCGATCTGGCAACTCTCCCAAAGTTCCATGCCACACCAATGGAAGGACTTGGTGTCTCAATAGATTTAAAATGCTCCATGATTGGATGGAAACAAAGTCTCTTGCCTATGAGCACTACACCATAATTACTCAGCTACTGCAGCAGTGAAAAGTTCATGCAATGATGAAGTTGATGGTAAATATTAGAAGGTCCCCCCCCCCCCCCCAGAAATTCAACTTTTTGAAATATCATCAAGTGTCTATTATTTTATAGAAGATCTGTAATTCCTAAATGCATTATTCTTACTAATGTCTTAACCCACTTGGTTATGATTTGCCCCAACAATTATAATTACAAAGTAAATATCTATAAGAAAGATTTTAAAAGTCTTACCTTTTGTCTAGCTTCTTCCTCTCTTCTTTCTGCACTAGTAACCTTTTGTTCTAATTCTGATAACTAGACAAAATTAAAAACGGAATCTATATAATACAAAATCATGATAATTACAAATGTAATGCAATGAATTAGTTTCATAAAATTAATCATTATTTGTTTTTGTAGTTGACTTACATGTAGTCTTAAAAAACCACCATAAAAAAGGTCATTTCATTCACTCTTAGCTCCAGGCATTTGCTTATGGAAACCAAATTATTATTTGAATTTGTTGAGGACTCTGAATATATATATATATATATATATATATATATAATATGAATGACAACTTAGATATAGCCATGGTCCTTATTGTCATTAACACATGCTTACAAATAAATATTTTCCCTTAAAATGAAAAGTAGGTAATTAATATATCTGAGATTAATTTCATACTAAAAGAGTCTTGTAATTACATGATAGTTAATGAATAGCTGTGACAGACAGAAGTATTTTCAAACAAATGTATAATTTCCTTCACTGTTGCATTGTAAGTGTAGTATGTGGCACCATAATGTCAATAACTGTCCATTAGAAGTTACGCTCAATATATTTGAACTTACAGAAGATTCCTATATAAACTTTATAGTTTCTTTTTATGTAAAAAAAATTTCAGAATGAACATAAAGAACCTTAATTGCCAATTAAAGGCAGAATCACTTACATTTCAATGCATGCTTGTACACCAAGATTAACTGTGATCCCCAATCAAAGGACATCAAAATGATTCTCATTAATAAAATTATATCTGTAACAAATTTCTTTATAATAAGACAAATGGTTTGATTTTTTTTGGGAAAAAAAAGAGCATTTTCATTATCTTTCTAACTATTATACTCATATTGAATATGATCGTAACAAATAAAAATTCTTCGAGAAACCTAGTAATGGGAAGATTTTTAATAATAATAAGTCTTAATAATTTGTTAATCTACTGACATTAGTTGCAATTGTATTTAATTATATATTTAACAATACTGGGATATGCTTTTTTAAAAAAATAATATTTCTTGAAGAAGGAAATTTATATAATTTTAACAAGCTAATGAAAATTGGTTAGTTTTATACAAAGCTATGCAAATACAAATATATACAACAATTTTGTCAATCCCCTCCCCTTTTTAAAAATGGGCAGTAAGTAAAGAGGATGGTACAATAGAAGTGGTTTCATTTGCCACAACAATGTTGCTGCATTTTAATATTTTTACAGAACAGCGATACTTACTTTAACTGTAATATATAAAATATTTTTTCATCAAATGTATTAATATGATGACAAAAATGTGACTATATGATACAAAACAAAATTAATAAAATTGGAAACTAAATAAATAAAAAAAAAGAATTTTGCAAAAACACGTCTTAAAATATTTTTATAAAGATATTTATAAGTTCTCATCTAGTAATATTATAGAATAAACAAAAAAATATTGAAATATGAGACCTAAATTTGAAACAAAAGGGTGAAAATGTGATTTCCCCAATTTATTTTAGTGGAAGGTAACTTTCAAAAATAAAATGAATCAAATTGTTTTCAAATATTTCTAAACAGATTGTATTTAAGAATATTTTGTAGTATCATACAGTAAAATTAAAAATAGCAATTGACTATTCTCTTTAGTGTGATTAATTCTTGATATACTCATAGGTTAAGTGAGAATTTGAGACATACTTTGATCAGAAGCATCATGTCCAAATGATTTATTAACAAATTGAATTTAATTTCATTTTTATGAATTGTTCAGGGTTCTGAGAAGAAACAAAATGTTTCAGCCAAATAGCTAATTGACTGAACAGGTTAACATTGAAACTACCCATAACAGATGAAGCAAAATTATGTTGTAACTAGTTGCATTAAGATTATATATATATATATATATATAAATATAAAATCAATTTTCTCAAAACTTCACATGACTTTTGGATACAACCATTAAAAACTTAATTTAACTGCCATGTTATAGGTTGCCCACCTTTTCCTGCAAGGACTGTTGCAGCTCGGCCGTTTCCATTCGAAAACGTGTGAATGTCACTTTCATTTGTTCGTATCTCTGCTTCCAATTGATGTGCTGGTGGTGTGCATCCTCCATTTGGTACCATCCAATCAACCCCTCATGGCTCTCCTCTTCCTCCTCAAGTAAGGAGGAGAAGAGAGAGGAAGGAAAGCCATCGTTGGGGGGAGGAGGAGCGGGAGGTGGAGGAGGTTCTGATTCTGTCATACGGATGGTTGAGCTACACGGTTCCGGCAAGGTGCTGGAAAAGAAAAGTCGATTATAGAAATTGAAAATTATTTAAAAAAAAAAACTTTCAGTGATAAAGAGGGCACATGTAATTAGCAAAAAATAACATACTACAATACAATTACTAAAATTTTAAAACATTAATGATAAAAAAAAAAACCGGCAAGTATTCAATACTTTAAAACAATATTCAATGTAATAATTAGCTTACTGTCAGTGTAAAACAGATAATTTATTAAATTTTAACGAATTTTAATAAATAATAAACTTCACCTGCTTTTAAAATCGTTCCTAGTTGCATTGATATAAACTAAAACAGTAAGTACTCTTTCGGTAAGCCGGCAGCTACCGCACCAGAGTACCGCCGGATTACTGAAAAATCACCAAAAATAATGCATTTAAAACAACAAAAGCTGCGCATATTGGTATAAAATTTATCGCAGAACGCGTAAATAAAGTGTCAAACACACGAAATAATTCAAACTACAAAAAATGTATCGTGTTTTGTTGATAGCCTACATTATACCATTGAAGTAGAAAGCATAAAGATAATTTTCTATGACTCATCAACCTATGTTAAAACGCCGGATAATTAACAAGGTTAGAAAGGTGAAATGTTGGATTATTGGAGGGAGTAGAGTAATTTAATATTGGTTAACCTTTCACATCTTGGAATTTCGGCAAACCTTTTCCTCGATGGGGAAAGGGAATAACAATTTTTCTTAGCAAAACGCATCGATTTTTTTTGTTCTGAAAGACAATAATTCTTAAATCTATAATCTTAAAAACAAAGGAGAAATAATACTGATGTTTGTTTTCAAAGGGCTTATTGGAAACACATATAAAGGACTACATATGTTTCACTAATGATAATCCAGGTAAATTACACGCGTAAAATAAAGAATATGTGAAAATAATAAATAGAACAATAAGTTTTTTTTGCATTATATTACAGAATTGTAATCAAAATTCGCAAAAAGTGAAAAAGAATTAATGTATTAAATAATGAATTAAGATTTTTTTTAAAAAAATGTTTATATGAGCTATGAATATTAATAATTGTACATTAATTTCGAATATGTTTAAACAATTCTAAAAATTTGCCCTGGAATAAAAAATTCAAAACTGGAAATTCGAAAACAGCGATGCAGACGAAGAAACTCTTTGAGCCTGGTGATATTTCAAGAATAAATGACATCGTTGACGCAGAAGAATTGTTAAACTGTCAGAATTCATTATCTTATCCGAAATCACGTGTCAAGCATGTCATGCAATGTTAAACAAATAAATAATATTTCTTCGTACAATGAAACAAATACAACTGAATAACAATATATATTTAGAACAATAAGTATCACATTTAAAAGAAATTCATCACCATGTATATCTAGTTTTTCTTCCCTATACCCATAAAGTTATTTGAAAAAAGGTACATAACACAATAATAAAACTTAAGTATCGCATATCACTGAGAAGAATGGAATTGATGCTTTGTCATTCATTTTTAAGAGATAAAAATATTAAAATTAACATTAAGGATATTTTGTTTCACAAAACTAATAACTTTCACAAAACTAATACTTCACAAAATGATTACATCTTAACACGCAAGATGAAAAATTTTCTTTTAAAAAAAAAAGGTTCAAATTTCTGTAATTACAACCAATCACAAACGCAGTGAAAGATAAATGTTGTAATTAAAGTCGCAACATAAGCCATTGCAGAATATTGACACAGATTAAATATTAAAAAGATTTTTTTTTTAAAAAAAAAGTAAATGTTCAGTGTGTTATACAAAGTTTCGTATCTATAATCCTCTCCAAAGAAGATTACGCACAGATGACTATAATTTAATGAATTAGAAATATCATTCGAATAATACATATTAATATCGCTTGATTTTTTCCTCTCATAAAAGATATTATTTCCTGCACCTTAACAATCATTATCAAGACAATTAGTCTTTATTTTAGGTTATTTTTATGACATCTGCAAGTTATTACTTTTAACGATAATAAAGTTTTATTAGGTCACAGCCTGTGATTTCCATAAAAAATATTTTTAAAATAGCCTGAAAGAAAAACGTTAACAAAATACTTCACATATTATTCAAAGACGACTTTTTTTTCCTTTTAGGGGGAAAAACCGCGTTCCCCCTTCTATGCAAATCGAAACTTTGAAAGCCTTTAAGACTCCGTTATTACTCAAAAATTTGCATCGAAATATTCTCCCCTCATAAAGAGAAATCTTCTTTAAAGAAAGATTTTAAAATACTTATCCATTATTCTTAATTTACAAATGAAGTTAAGTTTTCGAAAGCTTCTTCAATCCCGGAAGTAATTCATCACTTATCATCTTAAGTTTTACAATAAGCACATGGGATAAAGTATTTTCTTTTAATTTAGTTGACTATTTTTTAAAAATGAGAATACCATCGCTTAAATTATTGGAAGTCTGAGTAGGACTGACTAACGCGCGCACAATGTGTAAAGAAATTATAAAACTATGAAAAATGAAAAAAGAATAAATATAGATATATCGATTATTAAATCAATCATCTGTTTAATGTTCCAAAACATGGTATTACATTATAATTTTTTTTAATTGAACATTTTGGAATGCTAGAAATTTAAATAGATGTACGAATTTTTGTTTAAAAAAGTGGGGTACGGAAATAAAAATCATTCGGTCATGTTTCATAAACGGCCCGACTTCTCTTGAGAGAGCAAACACATTTGGGGGAGAGAAAAAAAAAGATATTTTTAACTTCCTAAATTTGAATTTCCACTAAGTAAAAATTTTAATACTTAAATTGAGAAGATATAGAATAGACAATTACACGAAACAGTTCAAAAATGAATCCTTTGACTTTAATACTTTGAAAGGAATGCAATGAATATCGATTTATTTTTAAGTAAAAGGGATAATAACATTAGTGTTTTTCGAGTTATTAAAATATTGTGATACGATTGTGAACTACGGTTTAGTATCATAACACAAAATCTCAGTACAAGTTGTAGATAACAAATATTTTGGTTTTTACGAACACGAAACGTACTTAATTCAGATCTCTGAAAGTAGAATGATCACTTGTACTTTTAAAGTTAACTAGTGATGGGTGGAACGAAATTTAAAAAAGTATGAATCACATGCCGATTAGTACTATATTAAGTTTTTAAGGGAGCCGGGTAATTAAATTCCGACCAAAAATTCGATTTTTACTTTTTTGTATTATTAAATAGCGCAAACATTTCTTACAAACGACGTGTCACACTTGTTTATCAATAAAATAAGTATTGGATTTTTTCATTCTTTCTTAGAGCGCAACTTTTTGACCATTTAAAGAAATGGCAAACGTAAACAAACTTGTCTCGTGACGTTGCACCTCATGCGGGAGCCTAGGGATCATGGTCGCGGACTCGCGGTTGGTGGTGTTCGTCGAGTCGTAGGTTCGAGTCTTGATGTTCGCTGAGAAAATATTAAATCTGTCGTGGCTCAAAGTGCTCCCGTTGACGTGGTGTGGAAGTAAAGAGGTCAGCTCAGGTGTCGCCCTCGTCACTTGACCAGGGATCAAAATTGTGAGGACCATCGTGTTGTTTCTCAAGCGCGACGTTAATAAAACCAATCAAATCTTTTTTTAATTTTCTTCCAATTGAAGAATTGGCAATAGTTAAGTTAATTGCAACTGTTTTTAATTGTTTACATAGCTCTTTGCGTGATTTTTAAATATTGGAGATAAAAATCTTCGTTTCCATACAACTACCAACCGCGACCATGATTGACGCGACCATTCGTTTCCATTTTTATATAATTTTCGTAAAAATGGTAGAGAGTTTACTCTATATTTTCTATAAGAAGTAGTATTTTACTGGTATAAACGAGTTAGTTAACTCATTTATAGAAAGCCACGAAATAATTTAAAAAAAACGTAAAAATGTTGGAACTGAAAAAGAATTGTATTAAGGGATGCTTTCCTTCAGTATAATGAATATGATGAAAATTCAGATTCTACTTACGAAATTATATCATTAAGTGTTTTAATGTACGTTTTGGTTGTATTTGACACTTGAAGGGGGGGAAAAAATGCAACGGGAGCATATCTGTGCGTGTTAAAAAGCGAATAGACCTTACATTAGAATCACAGATCTCCAGGGAATTTTGAATCAATTTCATGAACTCTGTCCATTTGGATCTGAAAGCTGGTGTGGGTCTCATCGTGCTCAAGAAAAAGGAGAAACGTATGACCACACCAAGCAAGCATGCTCTCTACCAATAATGGAAAGTCATCAAGCCTGTATTTAGAGATTTGGAAATAAGATAATGCTTTTGGGGAAAGACAGTATCTTAAAGAATCTGTGAACAGGGTCATCAGGACTCGTGTACCAAAAACTGTATTTGTGACCATATCGAAAGTTTAAAATTTAATATTTTCGACGTTGTTTATCGCTTTATATATAAGGAAATATAACAAAGTGCCATACTTAAAGTAATATTCATCGGGGTCATAACTGTGTGAAAAGTATGGAGGAATTTAGACAAAAAACGCATTATCGACAGAGAACGGAAACTATCCAAATAGCAAAAAGCCAGAAAAAGAAGTAAAATTACAAAAAGGAAACATTAAAATTCTTATGAGGCTAAAGAAGGTGATAATCCTTCACACAAAGCAGGATTTTATTAAATTTAAGTTCTTATTCATCAATAAAAGTATCGATGAAACTGAAGAATTCAGTTTTTTTATGATTTTTTTTTGAGAATTATTTATTTTAGGCAGTGAAACTGAACCAAAAAAACTAATTTAAAAGTGATTTTCAATAATTAATTAATAATTGTTTTAATTTACTTAGAACGAAAATGATGACTTAAAGTACGTAAAACATGTTATTCTAACTTCCATAAAAAAAATTCACAATTTTATTTGCACCGTTTCTGAGAAAAAGGTACATAAAGTTGAATTCAACCTGGGAGTGATTGGGCTTTCCCGGTCCCCTCTCAATGTCAAATTTAATATTTACCTTAACTCCTATTTTTGAAAGTAATATGGCCATTGAAGGTAATTACACCACTTTCCACTATTTTTATCGGTAAATACACTTTTACCAAATTTTACTTCACTTGAAAAAAAGGAGCAATGAAAAAGACAATTTTATTCCGATTTGAAATTAATTGAATGAATATATATATATATATCACTCTCTCTCTCTCTCTCGCACACACATACATAACTTGGCTTCCCAATTAACACATCACAAGGAATAATATATTTATAATTTTATTCTAATGTTTATACAAAATGTTACATTCCCTACTTCATAGACATTACGAATGTCTTAAGTCAGTGGTGAATGCAGAATTTTTCTATCGGCTGGGTACCCATTTTTTACTCATTGAATACTTGCATTGTAAACAATGCTTTTAAGAAACAGTTTCCTAACTGTGAAGGAGGGGTTCAGATCTCGTGGCCTCTTCCTTTGATAGGCATAGTCAAGGTCCGAATGGTTGGTTAAAGATTTGTTCATTTTTTGAGGTAATTACAGCACATAATACACACAAAGGAAAAGTTAAACGAAATAGAAATTTACCAGAGTGCAGCCTTATTATATTACAATTAACTTACAGCGGCCTTATTAATTCACAACAAATGGGCAACCCTAGACTAAAAAGATTCTTCATCCCTTACATCGATTTGTATCGGTTTACTAAAAAAACACTATTTACTTACCCCACCTTCTTACACACATTTATCGCTTATTTCTTATTTCACTAGCAACGACACAAGACGTAAAAAACCAGAATCAATAAACCCACAGCCAATCTCTGCATTCACAGACAATTTAAGGGATGAGCCCCTATCTAACATAGATTGCGAATGTAGAGATTGATTGCAAGCCAAGTACGCGAAACTCCGTTAAAGAGACAAATACTGACAAAAATTCAACTTGTCCCCATCGTAGAGGGGGAAAAAAGATAACGTGGTAGCAAATTATGTATTAGTGGCTCAATAAAACAGAGGTTTCGTTTTCACTAAAAACTCTCATGAATACGGGAACCCTTGGTTGATAAGCATAACTGAGCTTCAAAGACCTCTAAACGTAACTGAAGCATCGTCTCCCTAGGTTTGATGAGTTTTTATGTAATCGGTTCCCCGTTGAGAGGAGCCAGTTGTGGAGTTTTTGAATTCGTAATTCTACAGTTGCAATTAGTGGATGATTAAGGACTCTACAAAAAGCAATTAGTACATGGATTAATTGCTCAACGCATAATTAAGTTTAGTTTTTATTAACGGCGCACTAGAAGCAACACGAGGGCTATTGGCGACGGACCTCGTAATTTTGAACCTCGGTCAAGTGACGAAGACGATACCTGAGCTGGCACCCCCCTCCGAACTTCCACACCACGCCAAAGAGAGGACGTGCATCAGCCCCGGCTACACAGCGGGTGTTTGGCGGCCAAGGATCGAACCCGCGACTAAACGAAAAAAGTCGGCCACGAATCCGAAACCATGACCACTAGGTATACGTGGCCATAGCTTTACGCATAAATAGCGATTGGAGGATGGATTACAGTTGGATTCGATAAGCGGATAGACTCTACATTCGTAACTCCGAGTTTCATTCAAAACTTTTAAATGAAACTACGGAGAGCTTTGAGTGATGAACATAATTGCGCGTGAAACTCCACGCTATGCAATATAGGAGTAAGATAATGCCATCGAGTGTCGTCTTTTTCAACCACGAGGTGAGCCTCTGCGAAAAATAAACGCACATCGTACGGAAACGTATACTGTTTCTTTAAAGTATTGAACAGCATTTATAACTTTTCAGTTACGAAGTACGTAGCTAATTATTAAATTTTTAGCTCTGATACCCAACACTGTGTGTGTGACTAGGGCCTTCCTACTCCAAACCCGTCATGCACCATGTGCGGAGCGGGGGGTTGGCCTCTCGAATTATGTGTGTGTGACTGAGATAAAATTAAATTTAATCGTTATTAACAGTCTAGAATTAAAGAACACAAAGAGTGTATGCATATGTTAAGATTCCGATGGCTGAATGTTTCCGAATCCAGCATTGCAAGAAGAGTACTTTAGGACAAAATTACACACGAATACTTTTAAAATACCGAACACTTGTTCGTACCAAGAGATGATCGATCAGGAAAAAGAAATAAAAGGTTACGAGAAGAAATGAAGGAAAAATAAAAATTAATACTAATTAGAGTTGGGATTGATTCCATTAGACTTTCGACACTAAGCATGAAAAAGTGATAAATATTAAAAATCAAATTAAAAATCAAATGTTAACAACTCGTCATCATAAACTAGTAATGACAGGAGAATATTACATCTTTAC
The DNA here is from genome assembly GCA_019974015.1 of Nephila pilipes. Lineage (NCBI taxonomy): Eukaryota > Metazoa > Arthropoda > Arachnida > Araneae > Nephilidae > Nephila > Nephila pilipes. Next base: position 981,934 of record BMAW01007012.1, on the reverse strand, counting down.
TAAACTTCCAGAATTTAGTATTTAATGCAAAACTTTTTAAACTTTAATTGTGCGAAGGGTTATGCGTGTGAGTAACAGCACCATTCATTCTCTTTTATTCCTCTTCATCGCACATCTTAAAAAAAAGCACCACAGCTTCAGACACCACAGAGCAGAAATCCCCAGTCTCCCAGGCACCACCTGAAAATCCCCCGATATAAATAAAAAGCGCTTTCAAAAAATGCGAAACAGAGGGAGAAGTATCGAACGTTCCGGGTTTTTCCTTCCCCCAGGCGTCTTTGAGGGTCGGGAGTCGATATTTATATCCAGGTTCTCCCGCTTCTGACTCACCATTAGGTAGTCGCTCCCCTCTCTCTTCGCACAAGCAGTCGTAAAAGGCGACTGCGCGTCACCATTCAAGAAAGGGTGTGCGTGGAAAAAGATGCGAATCCAAATGATGAGAGGGAGGTTGCGTCAAGAAGTAAATCACGCCTGCCAGAGGGAGCGTCGTTTAAATGGGCTTGCGTAAGTCGGTGCCGCACTCGTGCATGGGTGAAACTTTTGGAGCGATAAATAAGCTTCCTCCGACTTTGCGAAACCAAAGAATTTTGAGCAAAACAAAAAATTTACGAATTCAATCCAAACGCATATTATAGGCAAAAAAAAAAAAAAAAAAAAAGTCAAATTACAATATGCTAAACAAGTCACATAAGAGAGGAAACTATTCCAAATGGAAAATTTCTAGAAGATTAAAAATACAATAAAATACTCAGTGAAATTTAAAATAAAGATACACACAGAAGTTTAACTCTGGATAAATTTAATAAAGTATGTCGAACAGTAGAATCCAATGCATAAAAAATGTGTCCTAAATATCTTTGCAATTATATACAAAGCAGAATTTGTAAAATGGAGATCCTTTTTTAGATTTAACTAATTTCTCTTTAAGATTTCCCTCTTATTTGTTCTCCCCTATACACACCAAGGAAGCACACCTAAGTATCTCGTGTGTTCGAAAGAGACAAAAATAAACGGTTTTGCAAACATGAAATCTGTTACTACACACATCTAAGAAATCTTATTCGGATCATCTTATTTTTTTACATACTATAGAAGACAACACATAAATTCAACAAGTTAAAAAATATACCTAATTTTCTTGTGAGTTCACATCAAAAACTAGAAAGAAATTTTATTTTTGAAAACGAGAGAAGTTTCATACCCAAGAAGAGCTTTATATAAAAATAAAAGATAACAGTTACACATTTCATCATGTTAACTCCCCTACTAACATATTCTACGCTGAAAGACATCAGTCTTTTGGTTGCGGTGAATTGTTTCGTTTTCCCACCGAGTGAAGCATATTTCTTAATGAATAAACTCATTTAACTAATTGATCAGAATAATTTACTTTATACTAAATATTACCCTTTTACATTATGTACAAAGGAGCTACACCTTTATTACAGGTATATTCCTTTAATAGATGAAAAATGCAACTTCAATAAAACAATGAAAAACATTCACAATAAATATACACCCCGCAGGTTCGATCTAAGCAGAAAAGTTATCGCATAAAAGTTTCGATTTTGCTCTAAAGAACAAAGCAAAAAAATTCTTTCGTCTAATGATTGTTTTTAAACAATACCCATAAATCTCATAAAAATTAACCTGTACAATGAAAAACATGCATATTTATACATCAAAGTTACAGTCTCGATATTAAGAAATGGCACGCTACAAAACAAAAAGTCACGAGTTTGTACAAACTCTTGTAGCAAAAGGAATACAAAATTTTAGAGAGGAGTTCTTACTCCATTAAAAATACTATAACTATTCAGTAACAAATTAGTATTATGTAGTTAAAGAATTTTCACATTCAAAAAGCACGCGAGAAGAGAAAAATATACATATAACCAATACGATCCGAAAGGTTTCTAACTATAAGATCTGCATATTCCAATTCCACAAAAGTTGGAACTTTATTCTCTTCCCAGCCGAAGGAGTATAATGGCTGCAAAGGCGATTTGCAGGCAAGGAGAGAACGTGTTAGGCCGGAATACTGAATAGGTAGGGGTGACATCGGTGACAAATGTCGCCAAGCCACCACATTTGGTGACAAATCGAGAAGTAAGTAGAATGACAATTGGATGTGTATGAGTGACTGTGTGTTTCAATAGCCTCATGAGATATTGTGATTGCATACTTTGAATATAAGTTTGTGTTAATTGTTTCCTCTTGTTATGAAATATTTTTAACAAACATTTCAATTCATTTCGAAAAAACCTGGTTGTATATTACGCAAATCATTTCTACATATGAAAAAACCGTTCAAAAAGTAACGCATTTCATTTTGTTTGCGGTGCGTTTCAATAAGAATTACAGATGGTCTTCGACTATCATGTATTCTAATTTCACACAGTTCGCTAGCGATTGTAGTGCATTTAAAAATTAAGATTTTTATCGATATGCATCGAACTATTAAAGTTATGAGAAGACAATCAAGAATATGAATGAAACCATCCCACATGTAGATACACACGAAACAGCATATACCTCTGTACGATTAGCAATAGAAAAAGATAACGGGTTGTAGAATTTTTTAATGAGAAAAGATAAAAATGGAGAACATTTCAAAGATCTATTGATAAAATTGCAAAAGGAATACAAGGTTTTATAAATGAATTATTTTTATTTTTAAAATATAATTCTCTCTAACACTAACACACACACATTAACATTGCTTCCACATCTATATTAACATTGTTTTCCATAATTCCATGTTTTTTCCATTTTCCAAACACTATACCCAAAATGTGAAGCCTTTGCTGTGTTAAAACACTCTAAAATGGCTTTAATTAAAATCCAATGGAATTCTTTTGAGGAATTTGCAACAAAAACAAAGTTCAAACACGTTGTAACTTCAAAAGATTCGTTAAAATTAGTGACGAAAGAAGAAAGGAACAAATAATATCTACTCTAACAATCTTATGACAAATGGTCTGAATAAAACTAAAGGAACACACACACACTATATATACGTAGTGTATCCAATATATATGCGAACTAATCCAATATGAAGGCCACGCCACAATGAATCGCGACAACGAAGTGGGGTGTTGACAATAATCCAATCATTCTTCAGTACTCGTAGGGTCTCGAGACTGGTACAGTTTTTGAGTTGTGGCTGATTCTGCAGTACCAGTTCTTGTTGTCGAAGATGGAAATTGATGCGACCAACAAAGATCTGATGTCGAACTTTTGGAAAAGTTCATTAGGGAAAAGGATAAAATTTGGGAAAGAAATCCATTGAATATTGACGATCGTTTGTGAAAGATAATACACTAGGGAGGGGGACAATTCACTTCAAATAGATTAAGCGTTTCAGCGAGGGTAAAGACAGCAGAGATAATTCAAGACCAGGATAGCCTTCGACTTCCGTTGTTGAAGAAAACACCGAGTGTGGACTCTTGTATTTGCCTGTCACAGTTCGGATGATCGCTGATAAATGCTGCCTTTTACGTGAAAGTCCTAAAACGCTTGAGGGAACGCGTGCATCAAGTGCGGCTAAATTTGAATCACGGCGAAGAATGACTTCCGCATTACGACAATGCCCTTTCACATTTTACACGCGAACCGTTATTATTTTGCCTGTAAACATTTTGTTACGTAAAAGGACACAACTAGCGAGCGGAACTGGAAAAAAAAAAAAAATCCGTTGTAGAATAGTAATTTTTCACTTAGAAAATGATACTATCTTTCAAAACTATGGAAAATGTTTCATTATTAACTAATAGTTACAAATATAATTCAGGTTAGCACACAAATAAATAAATAAATAAATAAAAAAAAGACAGTATAAACACAAGTTGATATTCAAAGGGCAGGTTTTTGTATTGGAAACTCATATGTATTAGATCGCAGAAGATTAAATAGAGAAAACATTTTCAAACAGGATGGTTCCCAAACAACTGAGAAGGGAAATAAGCTTTCCTATCACCCCACCACGAAAATACTTTGATAATTTGCAAATGAGACCATTCACTTCCCTAAATTGTTTGCGCATGGATACAACAAATAAATCGAAGTTTCACAATACATGATTGCAGAGTGAAACCATCGCGACTGCTTATCTGCAAGCAGAACAGATACTAATTCAATTATATTTGATAACTGCACATATCTTCACTAAATACATGCATTCTTAATATATTATTTTACTTTTTTTAAAAAAAAAATAATAAAACTTTCTATTTCATTGTAACAAGGACAATAAATAGTAAAAACTTCAACCGTAAAGCCAAAGTCAGAGATTTTCAATTAAACGCTACTCCGAGAAACAAATATTTTGGTTTACTTAAGAAATTTAACAACTTGGCGGTTCAACTATAATTTTATCATAAAAAGAATCGATAGAAATTCATGCTATTCACCATAAAATTCGTTATGTTATTAAGCAGAGTGAGTCACCTTAAAATCTTTCGGAAACTACGGGCAAATAAAATAATTGATATAAAAAAAATTGTTTCTCTTTCACGCCCGCAACTCCTGAGAGAGAATGTTCCAACGGAATCGAATGATTCATAAAATGAAGATGGATAGAACGTTTAATTGGCGCAAGTGCCATATTCGACCGAGCTGAGCCAAACACTAGGACATTTACTTGTCATCGAGTATATCATGCAAATAATTGTTACAAATGCACATCCGTGATCTAGTATTTTTCTCAAATTCGCGAGCTCATGGCGTTGTTTATGTCGAGTTGTGGTATCGTGGCCTAATGCCCTTAAAGATTAGTTCTGCAGCAGAGTTGTCGATATTCAAAATCCTCTCGTAAGCATGTTGTAGGATGCCAGACAGCTCAAGTGTCGTCCTCTTTACTTAAGTTTTATATTACGAGGTTCGTCCACAACGGCTATCGCGTTGCTTCTAAGTGTGAAGTTAGTACGCATTCAATCAAAGCTAATGCATCTCGTGAGCCCATTACCCGTGTTTATCTAAATCAGTAAATCTCATGGAAGATTCATACTTATCTAAATAGAATAAGCTCCAGAGGGGTTACGAAATTAAACCGAAAGTTGAAAAAAATCTATCAAACTATCAAGTTATCCGGAAAAATAAAATGTAAAGGGAAAAAAAAGTATTTTTTTCCACAATTTAATTTATTAATAAAAATTAAAGTTAAAAATAAATAGTAACAATAAAATAAGTTTTTACCAATAATAAAATCTGAAGTCGCACTTAATAAGCCGTAAAAACAGCTGTCCAGTTTAAATTCCATTGCGCACCTGTTTTTGTTTACATTAAAAAACAATTCAATTACGCACTGTAAAACTAAAAGGAAATTCCAGTAACAGAATACAAATACATCTGAAACGAAACATTCGGCATCGATTATTGTCTAAAACGAAAACTCTTTTTGCAAAAAACCACGCAGACTGACATTCCCCACTATGCGTAAGCGCGGCGCGATATAGTTAAAACGAACTCTAACGAGCCGTAAATCAAAATCTCTCACCATGAATCTACAATAGACTATAATTGAAAAATCAATAAAGAAAAACACAAGGGGAAAAAAAGGAATTCTAAGAATTTCACTCTTTAGACACTGCGAAATCTCTTCCAATGATTCATCTTGTCCCTTCAAAGCAAAATCATTAATTATGCTCACTCTAAGATTTAAAATTACCACTCTCAAAAGTATTCACGAGAGTTTCGAGATAAGCGATTCTAGTGCACATTTAATTGCATATATTTCCGTTCCATGCATTAGCGACATTGATTTCAGTTTAATTTCCATTTTAAAAGCAAGACTCCGTTTCCTTTTAGAGAATTAAAATTACATTTCACTGAAAGGCTGTACAGGGAGAAAAATAAGCCAAATCATTTTAACATTATATATAACATCAAATGGAAAAATACATAGCTAGGACTTGAAAGATTTAAAAAACACACACACCATTATTATTATTATTTAATTGGATTTTGAAGTGACTTATAGAGAGCTTTCTAACCTTGTTTTCGGTTTTAATTCGAATTTTTCGTACAATATATTTTTACAACACAAGCGATAGTAAAAAGTAAACAATTTGGCAACTAACTTATTCTTAGTGAAACTGATGTCACTAAACAACAATAATAATTTCACATTTGATTTTGAGAAAAACAGAACACAAATTAGATAGATGAAGATGAAAACTTTTTTTGATTTCTGTTAGATAAAGTCGCACTTATCCGCAAAATGAGTAAGTTATTGATAACAAATCTCATAATTCTGAGCCACAGTTAAAAGGTAAACAACAGAATTATACTAAAAACATACGCTACATTCAAAGCTCCATTATAATGCTATTTAGAAATGGTCGAATCCAAAGAAAGGAAAGTTAGGTAGATGATGAATAACACAATAGAAAAAGGTGTAAAATTATATCAGTTTATACAAATCTGTAAAGAATTATTCAATACAATAAAATCCTTCGTCGGTAATATCAGTTATTTTCAAACTAAAGCACATAATTCCTTTTTAAAAAGCTGTTTTCTTTCTATAAAGATATAAAAATAATTTTTATTGAATAAAAAAAAAATATTCAAATATAAATAAGGAATTGCCCAATAGAAATTTCTTTAATTATTGCTGAGTGACAAGCTGTGTGGGATCTTGCATTGCCCTGGATAAAAAACACATTGTGAATCACAATGGAACATCTTTAGGACTGATATGCTGCTTTACATTTCTCTAAAAGTTCATAGTACTATACTGCATTGATTGTGTCGGTTACGAAGAGGATCGACTCCTGAGAATTCCAAAATAGAGCAGAGAGAAGTTTTCGAACCGAGTTTTTGCGTTTTAGTTTCACCTTTTGAGCGCCAGATGGAGCAGCTTTTGTGTCAGGAGGCTACGGACAGCAATAAATGAACATATAAAGAATAAAATGATGCCCAAACTTTCAAAAGCTTATCGTGTGGTTTTGTTACGGAAAAATATTTATAATCAGCTTTTAAAAAAAAAGGCCTCATTTATAATCGAATTCTCTTCGTAAACTTTTGAAATCGCATTTGGTTTGATTTCTTGAAATTTTCTTCGAAAACTGCTACTACTGCAGTAACAGCAGTAATGACAGTCTTAATAACTATTCTCTCTAAATATCTCAAGACTATTTTGGCATTGCAAGAGCTCAAGTACCGCATGCGTATCTGTTGCGAAGTTCACCCCCACGGTCTAAACTCTACATAATATAATTTACCTTTAAATGCTTATCGCGATGCTTTTTTGTTTTTAAACCGAGGCTCAACTCGTACAATTCAAAAGTTCAAATTAACATTTCTGTCTTAAAGGTACTGCAATAGTAATATTTTCGGAGAATCAAAGAATTTTAGAAGTTCTCGTAGTGATGTTGAATCCTGACATTACGGCCCTTTCGTTGAAAATTCATCATCATATTTGATTCAACAGCCCACGGTGGGCCAACACCTTCTTCTGAAGATTCCTCCAATGATGGCCTGTGTGCCTTAGTCTTCCAGTTCCTCTTAAAATTCCGATTCAATAGAATCAAGCCACCGTAGTTTTGTTCTTCTTTTCTTCTTTGGTAGTAAAGGGGCTTTTGTAACAAAAATCTTTACTGGATTTCTGGATTCTTTACTGGATTTTTCTCATCCATTCAAACAACACGAGAAGGCCGGTTCATTCGTTTCACTCTAATACATATAACGATATCAGGCTCATTCAATATTCTATAAATTGCAGAATTAAAACGCCTTCGCTAAAGGCCCTTTTCTTTGACGCTTCCGAGAATACTTCTGAGAACCTTTCTCTCAAAAACTGCAATTTTGTATTCCCCGTTTTTTGTTAGAGGCCCAGTTTGAACCAAACATTAGGGCCAACTTAATGAGAGTTTTATAAATAAGAAGCTTTCTTTTCATTTTGGTTTGCATTTTCAATTCATGATTACTGATTTCATACTTTTTATACACTAGTTTCAGCTACTTTTTCTCTTCTAAAACAGGCTAATTGTCTTCATTTCATATAATCTGCGTCTTCTTCATAATAACAAATTTTAAATGGTAAATATTTAATTTTAATTCAGGCCAATCCTTAAATGTAATTTTTTTCAGCTTTAGTAAAAGAGGAGCGCATTTTCGAGATGTAACAATTTTAATTGGGGCCTCCCCACTCGAAAAGGTTCCAATCATCTGGTACAGTTAAATTATAATTTGCATACAACAACAATTAAAAGTTTTCGATAAAGTCATAGATTCAAGACATAAAACCGTAATTTAACACAAATACCACGTAAACGATCCAAAATTCAAGAAGCAACTTCCCATTTCCTCACATTTACAAACTAAAGCTCTTCTCTTTTGTATTTCTCATCCCTCCTAATTCCCTAAGTAAACGCAGGTCACAATTAGGACCCAGCCGAATTACAACCGACCATTACCACACAATGACAGGAAACTAATTCCTTTCGAATCGATTATACGAAATGAGATGGCTACACATACACTCCAGGAAGCAAAGAAAACAACTCAATAAGTCGACGAATTTACGTCCAGACATGGTCTAGCTGCCTGCAAAAAGGAAACACAGAAGAGGAGAAAAAAAAAAAGAAAAAAAAATTGCTGTACGTTGTGCATATAGAAGCTTCAGTGTCCTGGACAGAAATCGATCGAATAAATAGGTACCTCCAGAGCTCGGATTTTCGGCGGGAATTTCGCAAGAATCGTCTGCTCCGAAAATCCGTTCGATTCGGTTCGTTTCGTTTTCTGATAGAAGGCGGACAAATGAAACAAATACTCCGCGAGAAAAATGAGACATTCGAATTAGATTCGTTAAGTTTATTTCAGGAAAATAACACGGTGTTGAGGATACATTTTTTTAGATTTTAAATTATATAATCTCAAATTATATAATTAAAAAAATCATGTTAAAGAAATGCATTCAAAGCAAACTCTACATTTTCAAGTCATTTTATTCGATTAATAAAAAGAATAAATTGGATATAATTGTTCAATGAAAAAAAATTTAAATAATTAAAGAGTGATATTATTCCGGAAATTCGTATTTTTTTATTACCATTTTTGCAAATAGAAAAACAATATTCATTTCATAAACTGATTTTCGAACAGTTATATGTTATACAGAATACTTAAAGATTAATTATTTCATTCAAAATCATAAAAAAACCGATTAAAATGAAACAAAATTCTATCTTTTTAAAGAAAACGTTTCCCCATAGCGAGGTAGGATTTTTCCTCGGAAATATATTTCCAGATGACAGAAATCTATTTCCGAATGGGAGAAAAGTTTCTACAGTTTCCGAAAACAACAACAACAGAAGGAATAACATTCATAGCATAAATTATCATTCATCTTGGAAAAAATACTGATGTATCCGACAAAAAATAAAATTTCACATTTTTTCCCCCTATCAAAAAGTAAGAAAAATGGTCTAATCATTCACAATCAAGCAAACTGTCTTTAGATTAGAACCGTAAATAAAAATGACTGCAGCATTTAACTCGCAAAATTAATACTGAAATGGAATATTAAATACCATAATAATGATATGCTCAAAGTATTGTGTTAATTTGACATCATCTATGTATTAACAGGAAAAGAACACTAGATTTAAAGATTGTAAATCAAGTAATTTGACTACAAAACATATTTAATCATCGGTCTATATCATGCTTGTCTAAAGTGCGGCTCAAAAGCCTATAAAATGCGGCCCAAACGCAAATTATGAAAATATTTAAATTTACATATTCAGTTGAAAAGTCTTTAAAAGGTAATTGTACTAATTTTAAATTTTTTTCGTTAGCCATGGACGAAAGCACTGACGCTTCCGATACGGCACAATTGGCAATTTTTGTAAGAGGAATCTATGGACAGTATAATATCACGGAAGAAATGATTGCTTTAGTATGGTTAAAAGACACAACCAAGTCTGTAGATTTATTCGATGAAAAGGTTTTCCTTATCTATGAAAAATTTATCAGCTATCATAACTGATGGAGCTCCTGCCATGGTTAGTAAAAATGGGGGACTCGTTAAAATGGTTAATAATGAAGCCGTCGTTGACTACAATGCGAGCTTGATGGCATTTCATTGTAATATATATCAGGGTAATTTATGTGGAAAAATTTTAAAAATGGAAAGTGTATGAAGCGTTGTTATAAAAACCATTAGCTTTATAAGAGCAAAAGAACTTAATTATAAACAATTTAAAGAGTTTTTTAAGGTAAGGGGCACTGAATTTGCAGATGTTATTTATTATACAGAAGTAAGATGGTTCAGTAAAGGGGAAAATGCTCAAAAGATTTTACGATTTGAGAAATGAAATAAAAATATTTAAGGAAACAAAAGGGAAACCTGTGAATGAATTTGAGGACGAAGATTGGATTTTAGATTTAGCTTTTTTTTAGTAGACTTAACAGAACATTTGAATGATTTAAATTTGAGACTTCAAAGAAAAAAAAAATCAATTTATTAATGATATGTTCCAAAAAATTACAGTGTTTGAAAGAAAATTGAAATTTTGACTTAATCAAATAAAAGTAAGATTTGACACATTTCAGTACTTTGGCTGCACATAAACCTGTAATTTGCACAAAATATGCTGCATTAATTTTTGATTTAATTCAAGAGTTTGAAAGTAGATTTCAAAATTTTTGGGAAAAAAAAAAAAAAAAAAAAATGAAGAGTATTTCAACATATTTTCTACCTTATTTTCTCTATAAATAAATAAATTGCCTTCAGATCTTCAAATGGAATGCATTGAACTGCAATGTGACATTCAACCGAAAAATAAAGTTGGGAATGTTTCTTTACTGGAGTTTTATAAAGATTACATACCCCGAGATAAATATCCTATTTTTCACAATCATGCTTTATTAATTAATGTCTTCAACTTTTGGCAGTACTTGTATTTGTGAACAATTATTTTCAAGAATGAAGCTTACAAAAATCAAAAATAGTACAAAGATCACTGACAAACATTTTGAAAATGCAGTAAGTATTGCAACCTCGTCTATTGAACCCGATATTGATTTGCTTATCCAACAAAAGCAAATTCATTCATCTCACTAATTCGAATTTTTTCCATCTTTATGAAATCCAAACTAAATGAAACGAAACTTTTACAAATTTAAAATAAATACGTACTTATACATATCTAATTCAAACTTTAAAAAATTATAATAAAAAGAAGTTATATAATTTAATTTAATAAAACTACATAGAGTTAATTTTTATTTCAATTTGTTGAAAAAATATTATATGTGCCGCCCAGCAATTTTTTTTTTTTTCAATGTGGTCCTGAAATTTTTGGGTTTTTTTTTTTGCAACGTGGCCCTCTTACGGTCATAGTTTAGACACCCATGGTCTATATCAAAAATCCACAGAAAACGAGTTACGAACCTTTAAGACTACAAGTTTTTTGGGGTAACCTCATCCCACCCATAGAAAACAAATCTTTAAATAATATTTAAAATAGATCAATGCTATAGAGGTACTTTATTTAAAAACAACTAAAGAGCTGTATTGCATTTTTTATTAAATTTTTTAATAAAATTAATATAATTTACTCATTAATAGTATTAACTTGGGCTCCAGGTGTTACCAATCCTTGGGTGGGTACGATTAAGGGCTGCTTATATATTTTTTTTAACAGAAACTGTTTAAGTTTACCTGTATTGATGCTATCTGCATTTAATTTGTATCTATATTTTGCTTTGGTTGCCACATAAATTAAAACAGATTTTTCAAGGAACAAAACAGCACCTCGCTTTAGGATTATCGCGGTCATACCAACTCCGTAAGGAACGTGAATATTACATACACATCGATTGAACAAATGTAATAAGTCCGGTGTAGCTTTTACACATAACGCCACAGCTGACGTCGCGTTACGGACGTCGGAAGCCCACTCATGAATCTCCTGATTAATTATCAATGGTAATTAAATGTATATTTCCATATTTAGTTAATAAATACTAGTCAACGAGTGCGGGTGTTCTATAATTTTCTTTTCGAATTTTTGTTTTGACTCGAGGAACCCTGGAGTTCTGCAGGCCCCAGGGTTCTACTACACATAAGACCACTGGTGTAAATGATTACGAATTCTACTGTGAAGCAGAGATTTCACATTTGATTTTGTAAGAAAATTATGCGTCCAATGCAAAGTTCTTTCACCAAATTTTATCAAAATGAAGAGAGAGGGTGGGGGGAGGTGTAAAAGAAAAACAATCGAATAAATTTTGTAAACTTCTAAATTAGTGACTTTTTTCGTAATCCTTACTACATGGTCGCAAACGTGGGTTAGTGGTGATGGACCTTGAAATTTTGAATCAGTCTCAAGAGTGACTTTATATATATATATATAAGTACCCCACTCTCTTAATTTCTACACAACACCAAGTAAGGACTGAGACTCCGTTATTTTTTTAAACTTGCAACAGACCCATTATTCGGTCCGGAAGGTCATCAGTGGCATCAGGACTCGAACACCACCAGTTATGATGTTCGTGACCAAATGGTTTACTGATCGATTAGGTAATACATTAACATTGTCCCAGGGGCAAAAAGAGAGTTTTTGATTATCTCAATTAAGTGACGAGGACGGTACTCTTGCTGGTGCCTTACTCTTTTAATTTTCATTCTGGCTAATGCAAGGACTTAGAGCTTCGCCTCAATGTGCATCAGTCTCTCTACATGATGGTCTTCGGCAGTATCAGACCGAACCCGCGACCCAACAATTAGGAGCCTATTATTCACCAACTTGCTAATACCTCGGCATGGAAACCATTTGCAGCATCAAGAAAAAATAAGCATAAATGTTCAAACAGATAAGAAATAGATGAAAGATTTTAGGCTTTCAGAAAAAACGGTGAAATAAAAAAGCATAGGAAATGAACATAGAAAAAGACTTTAGCACGGAGCTTATTATTATTTTATTTAATATTAAAGAATTAAAAAAAAAAAAAATGAAAAACTGCTTAATAATTCAAGATAACTTTAATGAATGAATTCGAGGAAAACTTTCTCCTTAATATTGCGGTAAAATTCATTAATATTAAATAACAGACCACAAAACCATATGGAAAAACCCAACTAGGATACGCCTTTTTAGGCGTGGTTAACGCATCTGCATTTTTTACTCTTTTGCGAGTACCATAGTCAACAAAGATATAGCAAATTCTACCTTTACAGTACCAAATATTACGGAAATATAACAGATGTTCATTTTCGTGTAAATAAATTATATACATTTCTTATCCCTTTTATTTCTTTACTATGAATTCACATTTTTAGATTCATAAAATGATTTTTTTACCCCTTAAAAGCTGTGCAAGAAAAACTATTATGAAGAAATTTTTTATCAGAATTAAAACTTTTTACAGACCTTGTCTCTTTACAGTAAGCACAAAAATTGTTTATAATCTCCGTATTAAATGAAAGATATAAATTTTCGAAGATAACGAAATATTCGAAAGATAAAAAGATTCGATTCATTTCCAAAAAAAAAAAAAAGAGCACGAATTTAAAATGAATTCCATTTAAAAACATTACAAGACTGTCGATTCTAAGGAAAATTGAATATTTACGATTTTTGTATTTTATCAATTGATCCTATTTTCGCTTAAATTGTAATTTTAATGTAAAATAATTATAAGTTTGTGCTAACATCGAATCACCCAATACGGGAGTGGAAAATCCTCGTGCTCTAAAGATTTTAAGTCCACGCGCTAACTATAATCAAATGAGGCTCTTTTTGTTAGAATTCAAACTTCACACACACAAAAAAAAGTTTTCATCGGTATATTTTGAACGGGTTTTCTTCTACTCACATTGTAACGTTGTCTGGGTCAAAACTTAAAAAACCTTTTTTTCTTCACATTTTAAAGCGCTCAATTGAGCCAAAATTTTCAAAACACGATTGTTTTGGATGACAACACAATAATTTACTTATAATTAATAAAAATTGATTCAAACTAATTATTTAAAAAATTAAATTTTTCGCCAAGTTTTTCGCCAACTCGCCAAATTATTTCCTTCTACCCACATTGTAACTATGCCCGAGTCAAAATTTTAAAAGCTTTTTATCATATTATAAAGGGCTCAATTGAGCTGAAATTTTCTATACACGATTGTTTCGGATGACAATACGATTATTTAATTACAATTAATAAAAATTAAACTTGAAGTAAAATTTAATTCTTTAAATAGTTAGTTTTAATCAATTAAAACTAATTATTTAAAGAATTAAATTTTACGTCAAGTTTCTCGCCAAGGTGAAGGGATCATTGCTTGAACTCTCTTTTCATAACTGGTGACATCTCTGGAATATAACATTTTCATCTCTTGTCCTTTATAAGAGAAGCGTTGAGGGCAGCATCAACTTATATTCGTAACATTGCTCCCCATTTTCAAGACAGGCGAATGTTATTTAAAATTTAAAGTATAAAAAATTATGTTACGCAAAGTTTGAAAGAAATCCATGTTTAAAAAACTCATTTTTTACCGGTGTTATTATTGTTAGTTTTGAATTCGTCGACAAAATAATGTAAGACAACAGCCAATTAAAGTTTAATTTCTTTTTTCGAATTATGCGTATTTATTTTACAGTTGTCTACATATTTAATCTTTTAATCTCTTCTGCACGATTCCAATAAGAATTAATATTCCTAATTCACAGATGTTTCTGACATTAAAAGCTGATTAGTAGTAAAGTAATTCAATAGTAATATCTATGAATTAATAGGTAATTATAAGATTAAAAACAATACATTTTAAGTGCATTCAAATGATTTATTTAATGCAGCTTTATATGATTTTATATCGATAAATATGATCTGATAAGATAGAAAGCAGCTTCTTCCAGCTCGAAAACGTTTGTCTATCCAAAAGATATTGATTGACTGATTGATTATTAACGTCGCACTAAGCACTCAAAAGTTATTGGTGACGGACCTAGTAATTTTGAACCTCCATTGAGAGGTAAGGACCATACTTGAGCTGGCATCCCTTTAGGAGCTTCAACGCCATACCAAAGTGAGGACATGGGGTCCTCGCAAATTTAACATGCATTACTTCATTACTCAACAGGCATACGAACAAGAATTCAACATTCGACGCCGGTTCTGAGCTCGCGACCATGACCAGTCGGCTACCGCGGCCGCCCACCTAAGACATAATTTGAAGGAAAAAAAAAAAAAAAAAAAAAAAAAGGATTACAATTTTCAGAATTGTACAAACTAATTTTGGAAAAAATAATAATTGAGCAAAAAAATAGTGATGAGGGAGTAAGAAGTCTTACTAAAGGTCCAATTAAGTTCGAAAGGATATGAAACTTGAGAACGACGTTCAAAATATATAAAATAATATTTTAACTGCCCGTTAATGAGCAGTGATTGCAAAAATAAAAGACAAAAGTCCAAAAGACAGACCTCCCAGATCAGATTCCTAGAACAAACCCCTGCAAAGAGAAATTTAAGAACTTGGAAAAGTTATTATTTACTTATTACCGAATCTGGCTTCTCTGATTATGTTTTAAGATAGTGGAGCTTTTTGACGTTAGCAAACAGTAGCTTGAATCACTGAATCAGCTGTTGGAGTTTGTCAACAATAATATTATCTTTAAATTTGATATTTAAAAGAGGAAATGAACTACAGAAAATTCAAATAATACACATATCCGTTGATGTTTACTTTCGTCGATTATTATAATTATATATTTTTTATTTTTTTGTGAGTCTTGAGTATTTCTGGAAATTCATTCTTCGTTCAGAGAGCTTTTGGTATTTTTTTCAATAACATTTTAGTTGCGTTATTTCTTAAGCGATATTTGATTGAACAGTTCCAATCAATAGAAAAAATTCGAACCAAAGATAAAAGAAAGCACATAATCGAATTTCTAAAAACACATTTTCTATACATAATTTAAACACGGAATTCTAAGTTACAAAAAAACCAGAAGATAAACCCATTCCTTGTTTTAACAATGCAGAAATTATACAAATCTGATCATAGCGGTAAATGTCGAAAGTGAAGTAAAAATGTTCTTATTTTTTTTTAATCCTCAATATACGGAATTCAATCATTTCAAAATATTCATTCGTGGTGGTAATTTTAAACTTTTTATGGAAAACTTTTAAACTATACAATTACTAAAATCCACACGTTTTTCAACCTAAAAATTTAACAGATCATGTCTATGTAAATACTTGAAAAATTAGAAATTGTCCGTTTTTTTTTTCAATTAACTGTGCGTAAAAATGTTCAATAATATATCAACGCACAGTTCCATGCATAATCCATATGGATAGAAGTGTTCTATTCAATATGAAACATGAAGTATAAAAAATAAACACACATCATAATCTTGGATAAAGCGAATTAGATAGAACCATCACACAAATAAATCTGAAGATTATTTACATTAACTATTCCTTTCACTTAGTTCTTCAGTCATGATATCTTCAAGAGGTTTTATTTTATATCTTCTACATTATAAGTTCTCCAGCGCGTTTCTCTTTTAACTAACCTCAGGGGCTACTTTACTATTATGTTAGAAAAAAAGAACTTCCCTTTGTGAAAGAACTGTGATTTGATTAATTAGCATAACCATACAAGAAGTGTAGTGAACAAATTAGAAAGGGAAAGAGAGAAGTTACTTAGACTGATAGGATCACTATATTGGATCAAGTAACGGTGAGGTGAAATATTTTAAGGGTATTTACAGGATTCGGATCCCTTCACTAGAAGCCCACTTGCATCGGTTCCAGTTATTTCAAATCTATTATGTGGAGTTAAGATAAGTAGAATTCTGCACTTTAATTTTTGGTAAAGGGGCGATCAAATAAATACTACACATTAATTTAATTTGATTTAGCTTATTCTAAGTGAATAAATTGGTTAAAGATATTTGACAAATTCGTTGTTATTATTATTATGATATCTCTTCATAATAATAATAATAACAACGAAAACAAGGCGTTACAGTATAACATCGAGACAGAGAAAGGAGGAAAAACCTTAAGACATGAGCTAACGTACTACCCTACCCCACCCCCTCCTTATATTCTCAAAGCACACACAATTATTATCAAGAAAAGAAAAAACTTTCTTCAAATTCCTAAAGCATTTTTATTTTCACGATGCCTCTGTTGGGAACAAAAAGTATAAAAACAGACGATTCTGCCATAAAAATCAATTATTAAATTAATTAAAAAATAAGAGCAAACGATAAAATATTTATTTAAATACATCTTAGCAACGTAACTATACTTAAAGCAAACAAGATGTAATTATTATGATCATAATGCATTATAGGGTTAATCTTTTGAGCCTAACACCCTGTATCATTTATTTTATGTCAATGCATTTTTGTTGACACCATTTTCTCAAAATAGCAACATGTCAGCACATGTTAAAAATTTGCACATCAAACCCGTAACTCTTTTAACACATTCGCACACATCAGATCTTGAAATACTTATATCACATTTCCGTATGCTTTTCAAAGAACTATTTAATTCCCAGCTCTTGTATATAGTACATTATTATTCAAGTAGATTAAAAAGACTCACTAACTATGACAAGGATGATAACGTGCAGCTATCTCATGCGTGCACGTACCCGACTCTGGTCACGACTAGCACTGTCATCAAAGAGAGTAGGCACGATGATAATAAAAGGGTAATTACCAAGAAAGCCTTAATGAAAGAAAAAAAAAAATGTCTCGCATACACACGGTATAAAATCCTGTTGTTGTTATTCTATCCCTTCTTATGTTCAAGAAGGAGGAACAATTAAGCTATCGTTTGTTGAAAAACAGGATAATATACTTTCAAGTAGTTCTAATTATGCACCGAAAGTTACTCGCACGTCGGCATTTCCCGGGCGTTTGGCGTTGTGTTTCCTATAATTCTGATGGAAATTTAATTTAAACCGTGGAAAATCATTTTTAATTACTGGCTATTGATCATCTTCATTCTGAGATGAGAAGGTAAATTATTTTATTGTAATAGGAACCTCGTAATTACGGTCGTTGCCCTTTAAAGCAGTTTTGTAAATAAATTTCAAATAATAAAGATTTTTAATTAATGAGATGCTTTGTTGGGTGATAATATACATTTACATTCCCTTGTGACAGCAGAAAGAGAAAAACTGAACAGAATCGGTGAGGATCGTTGCATTTTTTGGGACAAAATTCGATTTTGGTTATGCAGCTCAAATCGCGGTGGAAAAAATAAAGGACATAAGTAAAACGAGCCATTTATATTTGGTGCCAGAAATTATGCATTTTTGGTGCTAAAATAAACTTTACCCTCTTTTCTCATAACGAAAAACCATAAATAATTTCCTCTGAAAAGTTATTAATTACTTTAATCAAAATTAGTATACAATGGATTATATTTGTACATTCATACTAGATCTAAAAAAAAGAGTGGAATGCAAAAATTTAAAGAAAGAGAAGAGAGACCAGAAGGGGGGGGGACATTTTTTTCGTAAATAGGTACAATTTAGTCCCAATAATTTGATTTTAAAAAATGAGTTTTCATTAACAAATAATAATTTTTCAGTTATGAAAAATCAATTATTGACTATAAACCACATGAAAAAAAATATTATTGTAGTCAGAAGTCGACGCAATAATATGCAAAACCACTCAGAGATGATTAAATCTAAAATTTACTTTTTGGAGAAGGGAGGGCACAAACTTCTATCGAATAACCTCCACAAAGAAGTAATTTCCGCAATATATTATTCGTGTCAAAAAGATTTATTAAAAAACGCTCTCAGAAAATTAAAAATTTGCTGAATTATTCCTTTTCATACACATTCCTTTGTTTTTCACTTTCCTTAGGGAAAACCAAATTCTAATTTAATTTTCCTTAACATTGCTTTGATTGCGAATTATTAAAAAAAAAAAAAAAAGCCCACAAAACAAGCAAAAATTTTCCGAAAACAGCATTTTCTTTGACCTATCGTTTGCTAAGCGTTCCTGTTTTTGAATACTGAAGCCTTGAAACGAGTTTTCCGCAGCATAATTCACAACAATAAACGATACTATCAAGTCAGAAAAAAGTTCGCTACATTTATTATAATTAAACGTGTTGAAATTTATCAATATGTTGATCCATGAAAGGTCAAAGGAAAGAAAGGAATTTCGTTTAATTTCAAAACAAGGAAACCAGCAAAATTTCTTGGTATTAAAGAAAAATTTTACATTACTCTCATACTAGGCTCGCAATGAACTAGAAATTTAACCGTGATTGCGAGTAGGGATAAAAAGCGAGGGGCGGGGGCGCTCTGAAATCAAAGCGTACAAGTGCGTGCACGAAAGAAAGGGGAAGAAGTTAGAAAAATGAATAGTTCTCGAAGTCTACCCAAAAAAAGGAAAACATTTGATGGATAGACTCAAATGCTATAGAAAGAAAAGAAAAAAAATGAAACTAAATTGATTCGTGGCAGAAATTTATAACATCGAGTATGTGAGTAAATGAAATTCGGTTTATGGCGTTGGAGCAAAACATGGCTATGCTGCGCTTAGCGACAGAACGATAGTATTTGTAATGGCACAAAAGCCAGATGTAACCATGCTGCGTCAAACAAAGTGAGCGATTGTAAAACTGTGATTCAGACGTGTGAAAAAATTGAAATTTTTTTTTAAAAAAATTGGTTGACAAGAAGGAGGATCGAAAATAGAGAAGGATCGCAAGGGTATCCCGGGAGCGCGTCACCCGTGTTTACCAAAAACAGTCAACCCCATGGTAAAGAAAAAAGACCACTAAGGTGCCTCAGGGTCATGATGACCACACCTATTTAAAGAAGGCAAGCCCCTGAGGTACAATGCTGCGCAAAAACCATGTGAACTGTGATCTAGACGTTGGAAAGGTGGCAGCTAAAAACGCGTGAAATACGAAGAGGAATTGACAAGAATGAGGGTCGAAAACAGAGAAGGATCGCTAGGGATTCATTACACTGAAATAATGAAATTAATAGTGACTATCATCTTTCTAAAAATTAGCGATATCTTTGAAATTATTCAAAAGTCTAAAATTTCTTTCAAAAGAAATGAAACTTTAAAAAAAATAAATATGCATGATTACGTAAATTAATATTTAATACAACTTAAAATAATTACTTTAGCAATTCATCACACACTAAAGCAAAAATAATAATTTAAATAAGGACGAAAAGGAGAGAAATTTTTTACAAAAACGTACTTTTCAAGGACTTCAAATAATTAAGTTTCACAAACAAGTTACAAAAAGCAAGTTTCCATCTTTCGTAACGTGATACTTTATTTTCTCATAACTAAAACTGAAAAATGCTGTTAATGTACTCTAAACTACTGGCATTTATAAGTGTACAAAAAAAACATTTAGAATTTCCAAAGAAAACCCCTTTTCTGATATTAGTAATGCATTTACATTAACAATAGTTTTCGTATAAAACTTTCTGGCATCAGAAGATAGAATAATATTCAATCCTATTTTCTTGCTTATAAAGCAATGTTTAAATGTCTCCCTACATTTAAGGTGGATGAAACATAGTGTTTGAATGATTATTTATTAACATCGTTGTTCTTAGATGGTTGGTTTTATTAACGTCGTTCCACAAGGAACACGAGGGCTATTGGAGACGGACCTCGAAAAATCACATTTTTTTCCCCCAGCCATATTGAAGAGTGACATATTTTCAGCAAGGGCCTGTTTTGCTTGAAGAAAATCTTGCTATTTTTGTGAGTATCAATTTTGATACTTCAGGAATTCCAGGCTGTATGATGATACCTACCTTATCTATTCTTTGGCTAATAATATTTTTTACCCGTATCTTTGCATTTTTGTTGTTTCTCTGCTTGGTTTGGCGTTGGAATTATCTTTTTTGACTATTTCTTAATAGATATTGGTCAAAAATGAAGCTAAATCAAATTACAAATTATATGTTTTATGCTCTCTCTCAGGATATGCGAGAAGTTTTTAGGTTTACTCAGGAGCTAAGAATGAACGTTTTATTTGGCGAGCCAGACTTAGGAGCAGTATCAAATACAGTTATTCGATTGTTACGACCAGTCCCAAGACATGTAATTTATTTTGACAACTTTAATACAATATTCCTTTGCTACATTACTAAACAAAAGGAGGCATTTATTGTCTTGGCACACAGAGAAATAGACTTGGAAAGGCTAGCAAGTTGCCAAAGAAAAAGGAAACCCTGAAGTCTTAAGTACCAAGAGGAACATATGAAAATGTTGCCTCTTTTGAAGGTATGGAATTCTCGGCAACAAGCTGGAAAGTTAATAAGCAAGCTATATTGCTTTCCACCTATGTTGATGGTTAACCAGAAGAGACTATAACCCGCTAATGCAAAGAACTGAAAATGAATGTCCACGTATCATGTCCTCGGGTGATAAAAGAATACAATGCCCACATGGGAGGCGTTGATCTGATGGACAGCTTTATCGGTCGATATCGTATCCGCATAAAATCAAGAAGTGGACAACGAGGCTGTTCTATCATCTCCTGGACATGACTGTGATAAATGTTTGGGTATTGTATAAAAAGGGATTAGTACAATGAAAGGGAAACCTCAGGAGTACATTATTAAGTTAGCTGATTTCAGAACCGAGATTGCTGTCACCTTATGCCGGAATCTAAGTTGGTCTAATCTAAGTTGGTAAATAAAAGGGGAAGATCAAATACAAATAGATGACGAGAAGGGACCCCAGAACCCTTCAAAAGAACACGATCAGGTGTATAAGTTCTATACTCAACAGACTTACGTTACGATCGTGTTGGACGTGAAAAAGTATTTACGGAATAAATATAAATATAACAATTGTAGAAAGCTTTACTCTAAGATTTTCAAGAAATGTAATATTTCTTTATGCGATAAAAAAAAAAAAATGTTTTGCAGTATTTTATATCTACGTACATCAACAGTTTGTGCGACATATTTATGGCCTTAATGCCTAAAGCATCAAAGTTGATATCTGCTTTTTTTTTGTTCCGAAAAAAAATATATAAAATATGTATTGTGATTTTTTTTAACTATTTTTCCCCTTTATCTAGCTACTGCAATGAATACATTGATATTTTTTAAAATTTAATTCGGAAAATCTGGCTTCTAGGAGTTTAAATTGGAATAAAAAAAAGTGAATTCTTAAATTTAAAATTAGATTTCAGTTTACAAGTTAGAAATTAATATTTTTGCACGTATCATTTGGTTTTAAAAAATGAGCAGCTATATTGGAAATGAATATGTATTGATGAATCATTTAAAAAAAAACACCTGCAATTTCCTGGGAATAATATTAAAGAAATGCAACAAAAAATAGACACATTACTGTATTTTTCAATAATGAAAAAATAGTCAAATCCAAATACCTTTTAATGTCGAATAAAAAGCAATAGCTTATTACAGATCAATACTAGTAATGATTATGGGGAAAACAGTGTTTAAAAAAAGTATCAAAAACGACTTTTCTCTCTATTACTCGCAATAAAAAAGAACGATAAAAAAAATACTTGAACTACCAAGGCCAACTCTACTCCAAGGTTCTCACACACGATACAGATTTAGATCGGGCTAAAACAATAAAAAAGGTCATCCAGGTGTGTCCAATCAATAACCCAATCCGTCAATTGGCACAAAGAGTACTTTTATAGAGAGAACTAGAAATACTTGGGTTTGAGCTTATATTTCTTCAAGGGGGAGAGAAATGGCTTCTTCCTCTCCTGTAGCTAATCTTTTATTCAACACAGGCGAATAGGAGTTGAGTTCTCCTCCCCCCCACCCAGTGCAGAGGAGGATTACATCGTAGGAATGAAATCACGCCGTCAAAGGATTTTCGAGAACATATATATTAAGACTTTCATTCATCAGAAATTAGTAGCGGTTAAAAACGCCAATGCGTATTTCCATTCCACCAAGCGATTTTGAATAACCTAATCCAAGAGAGGAGTGATTACAGTATTTTAATAATATCTAAGCAATAATAAAAGGCAGCAAACGACTAGAATTTAATCGCAAAGCAGATATCTGCAATATTACACAAGAATTGGCTACACTGAAACTATGTTTTTAATGAGAATATATTTGCAGTAAATAAGAACAGAATTAACACTAGATTCATTAGCGAAATTATGTGAATTAGCGAGAGCGTCATTGCTAGATTTTATTTATCGTCTTGAGAGTTCAATTTAAGTGTTAGGTTCAATAAATAATTTTTAACTAATAAATTGAGCATTTACTTTTACACTGATATTCAAAAATTTTCAAAGACATCTCACTTCTTGATTTCGTTTAGCTAGATATTTAATTAAAATTCATTTATCTTCAGATAGAAATATACTTTAATACATTAGTATTTCTCTCGAAGCTATGGTAACTCTCTTCTACGATAGTGTATTGAAACACAAAAACCTATACCAATTGTAGATACGCTGATGATACCGGAGCATATACTCGTACATATAACTGTCCAACTATCCAATTCAAACTTTCTAAATATCGCATTGCTCCCATACGTCTATTTATCCCAAGGGAATTTCGCTAAAGCCCCAAGACACCTGCTTTGATAGTTGTTATCATTCAGGCCATCGAGTCTATCTAACGTATACTTTATCTGCCTAATCCAAGGACTCGACACAACAATAACAATGTATTATTAACTGGAAGGAAAATATTCCAGAAAAATTTATTTTAAAAGTTGCAAAATGTACGAAATTAATTTGATTATTAAGTTTCTTTTCTTTAAATGCTTTTAATAGATTTCAGAAATTATCAAAGATATTTTAAAACAATGACTAATAGTACCTCAGATTTTCCTTAATGACGAAATGATTGACTGTTTATTCACTTCGCTTTTTAGAAGGAACACGAGGGTTATAGACGACGAACCTCGTAAGTTTGAACAACGGACGATACCTGAACTGGAACACTCCACATTCTCCAAACCTTCACACGATCCCAACCGAAAGCATGGAGCTCTGACTGATTTCAAACTGATCACTCCCTCCATACGATTGTTATACGGGAAAGAACAGCCTTGTCACGTAATTTATAAACCAATCAAATGACAAAAACGACACATGAATTAGAACCTTTATCATATAAACTTTTATTCCACAACACGTGAGGATATTGAGATTCATACAGTACAGAGTTTATTCAAATAAGAACGGAAGAGCTGGTGTCAGAAGTTTTGTAACTTCACAAAAGCATTGTCCTAAAATCTAAGAACTTCTGTAATGCAGTAGACGGAAACAAATTTCCATTCTGAAAAAGAGCAGCAAACAAGACAAAATCGTTTTTTGGTTCCCCATTTTCGTGTGAATCAAACAATGACTATCTAAAATCAAAGTACAGATCTCGACTAAGCGATGAGCATTTTGATGAGCAGGAATGTAATCAAGCTCTCCTACTTGAGAAGCGAAGACCAAAAGAAACGCAAAACCAAAGATCACATTGATTTTTTGAGTAACATTTTTTACAAATAATTTTTATACCAACGAATTGTAAAGAATTTGCTAGCTTTTGTCTATAATTATTTAATAATTTATTTTGCATAAGAATACAATCAATAATTTCTTACCTTAAAATTATATTTTTGGAATAATTTTTTGTTAATTATGTGTATTATTAACTATATTAACCTATAAAACTAAATTAAAAAATAAATGTGTCCACTGCTCCGTTAGTATTCTAGAACATGCTCTAAAGAACAAAAAGGCAGGGGACCCCAGAGCTAGCTCTCACATAGCGAGACGTGGAAATTAAGAGTCAAGTACCAACACAGATACTGATCTTGTCACTTGATCGAGATACAAAAGCGCGAGATACGCCATCAACAGGCTCTAAAAATTTACAAATTTGACTTCTTTCAGGTACGATAAAAACAGACATATCACAAAATATAGAGCATGGTTCTGAAAAAGGAAATATCCCACTTCTCTACTTGTACATTAAAATCTATTTGATGTGCAGTGGCTAGAGAGAAAATGGGGAACATCTATCCCCGGGCGCAACATCCAGGGGCGCCAAATCACCGGTTTTCCCGGGGCGCTGAAAACCCTAGCAACGCCTTTGTTGATAGGTTAGTTTCTCGACTGATGCAAGAAAAATAAATATTTGTGCAAAACTGTTAAATTAGATTGGTTGGCCAGATTTCTTTCATCCATTCGAAAAAAACTATTAACGATTCCGAGTTGAAAACTAAAGCAAAATAATTGGTCTAGCTTAAATTTCATCAAGTTTGCGCCCACGACCAATTAAAACTTTAAACCGGCACAAAATCCACTCTTTATCTAACAGTCTTTGTACGTATCTTTTCCAGTTTTATTCAAATAAACCCACGCCATTATCCGCATAAATCAAATCTAGTAAAATCTGATAAATCTCACTTCTTTCATCTACGACGGGGTAAGAAAAACACAAAATAAACAATATTTAATCAATTATTCTATCTTATAAATATTTACAATTTATTTAAAGGCTTTTAAAGCTTAGGTATGTGCAATGACCTCACTTTCAGAAAACCTCGAAAAATTAATGAGAGAAAAAACAAAATTGCGTTTATCGTTCGTTCGCTCGTTCAATTGAAATTTTTGGAATTATTATAATAAGATTTAATTAGAGATTTCTAAATATTACATGAGGAAGTCAGTGAAACGATCCATTAACAATTTTTATGAACTTTGTTTACCAAGCTTTTATAAATTAATAGCTATTAAATATAAAAAAAAAGCTTTCAATTTATGAAAGAGCCGAAATTAGTGTAATTTTTTGTTTGTTTTTAGCAAGCTCGATTTTAAAACAAGGGAAGTTTTTTTTTTTTCACATTTTATTTCATTCTGTAAAATCAGCATTAATATAAAGCAAGCAAAAATGTGTATTTATATATAAATAAAGTGTTTTAGGAATTCATTTAGAGCTTTAAAGAATAATTTTGATATTACTTATGAAGTCTAACCAATTCAAAACATGAGAAGATTCAAAATAAGTTTTGAAAAGTATTTATTCTATTTAAACGTTTTGCAAAAATTAACTTTCAAAAAATAAATTTAAGGCTCCTGTCTACCCGTCATTTTGATTTCGTGTACGCAATGTTAATCCTATGGAATTCTGACTTTAATTCTCATATCTTTACAATTTGATCAATTTGAATGTAATAAAGTGCACCTGAAAGAGCAAAAAGTAACGAAGGCTTCTGCAGAATTTAATTTTTTTTCTCCAATTTTTAAAAATATTTTAAAATACTTTTTAAAGAATAGAAAACTTACAAACGAATCATTAAAATAGGGGTAAAAATATTTTTAAAAATCGGAGGATAAAAGTAATTGCGCAGAAGCCTTCATTATTTTCGGCTCTTCCAAACGTACTTTATTGCATTCAAATAGATGAAATAGTAAACATTTGAGAACGGTAGTCGAAATTCCATAGGATTAACATAACGTCCAAGAAATCAAAATGGCCGAAAGACAGAAGTTTTAAGAGGAAAAAAAAAAGTCTGTTTGCTCAATTTTCCCTACAGAAAGTATTAATAACGCATTATTTTATAACTTATGAATTCATACATAACGTGAAATTTCAAAAATTGCGACAGAAAAAATTGTACATAAAAATGCATAATAGGACGAGAAATGTATTTAACACTCCTTGAAATTCAAAATTTTAATTTTACAAAAGATATTCAACTTCCTATTTTTAAGTATTGATCAAATCCGAATAAAAATATTTGTTATAATTAATGTCATAATCATGATACAAGATCAAATGAAATCGCATTTCAAGCTAGCACAAAAATTTTCAAATATATTCACATTACTATGTTTAAAGTCCAGTTGCATTTTTTTTAAAAAAAGCACTCTACAAAAAGAGTATCTCGTGAATAGGGATTTCACACTTTTGCCACCGGCTTAGTGTGTCATTTTAATACAAATAATACTTTTTTTTTATGCATCGTAAAATCCCTTAATCAACTTTTCCAATATTGTAAAATTTTTGAAATTATTAAAAGTGAGTTTATAAGCAAATTTGAAATTACAACTTTTAAAAAAAAAATCTCCAAGAAATATTCTTTCTGTTGTTTGAAACTGACATATTATTAAATTTAAGAGAGGTTCGTAACGGATACTTAAATTTTTTATTCACTGAAAATAGGAGTAAGTAATCGAATTTGGCAGGTGGTGTATTTTTAGGAATAACAGAACATATTAAAAAAAAAGTTGAAAGCAAGAGAAAATGGAGGGATCTTATTTTCGAGGGTAGGTCAAATCGTTAGTATCCAACAGAAGTTAAAATAAATTGAACTGGTGCGGAGTCGATAAGCATAATTTCTTTTAATCGAACCTCAGCCAAGATTAATGAAAATCGTATGTTTTTATAATTCATCTACAACAGCAAAGGAATTATATATATATATATATATATATATATATATATATATATATATATATATATTATATTCCATGTAAAATCTAGTTTTTTCAACATACATACGTAATACAGCATCAATAAGATAATACATTAGAATACAATCATCTTCGAAAACTACAATAATGAATATCGGTTAATAGAGTTTCGGATGGTTGGTTTGAATTGACATCACTCAAGAGCCACTAATATAAGCGAGATTCACCGCAATTATAAACCTCGATTAAGTAACGACGACGATTGAGATGGTACCTTTCTTTCCTAATTTCCCCACCCCATTACACAACTATTTCGAAGCCTAGCTCTATTTAATATGCAGCAACCCATATTATTTCACTAGGCAACCTTAGATTGAACTAGGACTAGAATCAAAGACTCGAATGTCGCTACTTTGGAATTAGGAATCATAATCACACTTCACATCTTCGGAACTTCATATTGTTGTGAATATATTCAACACTGAAACTTATTAAAAATACACATCGGTCTGTCTTAACTGACCTTGTGCGAGCTAACCTTAACAAGACATCAACCAAATTTCCGGCATTTCACAAACAGTTAAATTGGACAACATTCGTAAAGCCTTCACAGGCAAATTTAACTTTTAAAAATTTTCTATACGATATTAATTTGCAGAATCATCACAAAAATTTAAAAAATTTTTTTAACAATATTACGTTTCTTAATTCCATAAATTACATACAATTACTTAAGACATTGATGAGTTTAAGTTAACTATTAACTTAATAAAAATAAATGAAATAAACTAATTACCTTTGAACATTGGGGAATTTTAGTTAAACATATTTCATACATAAATTTTATTTGCATAACAGCCGCACCTTTCGCCTGCGAGAGCTGCGCTATGGCTACCCTTGCCATAAAAGCAGTTATAGTAAAAGTTTCATAGAAATTCAAATTTTAATTCTTTTTAAGTCAATCAGAATAATCTTTTTATATTATCTCATTAATAAAAATCATTAAATATGTATGGAACACAACGAACCTGCTTTAAAATTAAGGCTATATTTACCAAAAATCAAAGAGCGTAAACCAAAATCGGAAAATATTTTTTCATTTTCAGACAGAAAAATATCCCGATCTTCACGTAAATTCAAGACGTAAATTTTCATCTGTTTTCTCATAATGTGTTTTTAAAATTTGAAACATTTAGCATTATGGCACAGGAGAAGAAATGTGGAAAATTTCACATCTTGAAAAATGGAATGGTTTTTTTTAAAACTGATTTGAAAAAGAGGCCCGAGTTCAATAATTTAATGTTTATTTTCGAAATTAATCAAAAATAGCAACAGTGATTAACAAAGCAATATAATAAACGTAGCATGATATAAACAAAACTTGATCAAATACTTTAGTACAATATGCAAATTTCTCTTTCATTTTTTTCCACATAGAGCTATGGGAAGGAAGCGCTATTTTAAGTTTGAAGAGAGAAATACTATTCCACACACGCACAGGAGCTATTGAGAAACTTCAGCATGGTATTATAGCGGCTATCGGTAAAGAATACGAGTCCGCTCAAACTGTAGACGAAGCCATAATATCTAAAGAAGTATGTATTAGAACATCCAATTACGTTGTAAACTTCCACACAGTTTTGACTTTAACATCTTGGATTTTGGATTCTTTAATGCAGTACAAGCATTAGAATATGACATTGTGTTAACCACAACAGACCAAATTATTCAAACCGTTGATACTTCATTCAATGCATTAAACATCACTTTGCAACATATCATGGAATGCACTATGCAGGTTGGTGGGGGGAAATGATTATAAGCCACCACACATAAAAAAAAGGCAATGCTCCGCAACCAAAATCCCGGAATTCATTCTTTGTGGCAGATAATCCATTAATGCGACCCATGAAGATATTATTTTAAAAATTAAATACAAAAAATTAAAGTTAAATAAATACTTATTTTACTTGTCTTGTCGTATCGTACTCAATAAATTATATTTGTGCCTTGAAATTAGATAGACAGCAGGATGAAGAAAACACCCTTTTTTTAATGGAATTATCATTCGAAACAAATAATTTATACAAATATCACAAGCCTTTCAATACGGAGGGAGCATTATGTCATTATAACATACGTTTTTTAAACAAAATTTAACCTTATTCAGGTACTAGAATTCAAAAATAACTTCCTCTACTGAAGTTTACATTTATGAAAATAGAAAATGAGAAATACATTATTTAGCAAAATCCAGCAAGAAGTTTAACCTTATTTAGAATGTGATGTAGGCTCAAGTGCTTAAACAGTTCCTTCGGGTACTCTAAGGAATAATTACTTCTCAAGGATCAAGTTTTTATTGTTGTTGTAGCTGACGACGAAAAAAATATAGAGTTTAGTAGAAGGGGTGTCACAAGCTGTATCATAAAAAAATTATCATATATGGATATATTTAAAACAGAATATTTTTTGAAATATGTGTATTTCATTGGATTAAAGATTTATTAAAAAAAGAAAATTACAGAATAAATACATCAAGCCGAAGAATTATATTCAAAACTTGTTTTCATTTTTTAATTAACTTCAAACTAATTACAGCATTTTTTTTAAAATTAATAAGCATAATAGTTTTTTTTATATTATCTTTTTCTTTTTTTTTATAATTATTTTGAGTACTTTACTTCCATCACGTATTACTTCGTTAAAAATAAACAGAATGAATGTTCAGATAAAAAAATCTTACAATATATCAACATAAGCAAAACTAGTTTTTAATTTGTATTATTACCTTTCTTTATAGAACATATTTGGTTATAAAAATTCATATTTATCATTTAAAACCTATTTTATACCACATACTAAAACATATTTATACATCATCAACACCACATTTCTTACCTTATGTAAAAAACCAAAATTTTCACTATTTGACTGGAATTTCTTTCTATAATAATCCCCCTTTTCAATTATACATAAAACAAGATTTGAAAATTTCAGAAAAAAAAATTAAACTCAAAGAACTACGTGATCTTACAAGTAACAGAAAATTTCCATTTGGCTCTTTTGGAGAACTATTCTTATTTCCACGAAAATTCCATTTAATTTCACAGTCAAATAACATTAAGAGATAGAAAAGAGCAAAATAAAAACAAAATAGAAACGCTTATTTTCATTTAAAACACATTTAGAAAGTTGAGTACATTAAATGTTTTTCAATCTCGTAAAACTATCCCTCTGAAGAAAATCGTTGCAGCTAAAATAGTTTTTAAAAAAGCATGATAACCAATAACCATTTACTGCATTTTTTTTTTAATTCGCGTGCAAAGGGTAAACATACAAAGCCAAACTCAAAACGTTTAAAACAAAATGTAAAATCGTTGCCTTTTTTGTTCAATTATTTGAGAAAAGTGTATACTTCATCTATTATTTTCGTTCCCCAGAGAAAAACATCTGCTGAATAAGAAAAGAAAAAGGGAACAGGTGAAAGAAATCATAAGAATTCGAAAAAATTGCTTTTAATTTCTCATGAAAAACGCAAAAAAACAAGCATTGCAAGAGATAAAATTATTATTTTCTCAAAAATTCGGCGAAGAAGAATAAGAAGTACTAAGCTCAGGTATCCATATGAAGACTATTGTTAATTATATTTATGTAAAAAAAAGGGAAAGAAAATAATGCTAATGTTAAACTGAAGAAACTTTCATAACACTATTACGGCTCAATAACTTTCATGGACCTTTGACATAAAATGAATTAAATTATTAACAATTTAAGTAACATCTTTTTTACAACTGAAATACCAGAAATTAGAGTACTAAGCCTTTGACGTTCAAAGATAATTTTTTCCCTCTACGAAGTATCTGCACTGTCTCGGGAGTAGAATGCGCGCTAGTTTATCTTCAATTGGTTGAAAATTCTCCTTTTCGTGTTCTTGTTTGAATGAATCTCGATTCCAAATCCAGCCAACTGCGAGTTGAAGATCCGATTTTTTTTTCGCGCTGTTCCAGATTTTTAGCAAAATAAAACTATTTACGGAGATAATTGTCATGTGTTTCGGACAAAAAAAAAAAAAAAAAAAAAATCATGGTCTCGTCATCAAAATTACGGAGGATGATACAGAACAAAAGAAGATAGCAAATTTGTTGTATAACAGTGCACATCTCCATACAGTCAATGGCCCTAATCAACTCTTGGACATACGACAGGGACATCACTGGCTCTGATCTGGCACCTTCAGATATTAATTTTTCCACTTTTCAGATGTAATTTATGGGTAAAAAGATTTTCGACTATCGATAAGGTGCAGAGTGCCGCCAAACAATGTGCTGAAAAGTGGCGGGAAACTTTTTTGACTTCGGCTCAAAGAAGTGCATATAGAAGGAAGGCGATCACCTAGAAAAGTAGTGTTCCATATACGTATACAAATTCGCAATTTTTTTCAAAAATATATTACTTGTTTGATTTTTAAGAAATTGGGAATTATTACTTCCTGCGTACATCTTGTATTATAAAATCTATTAATCCACACAAGAAACCGAAAAACATTTTTTTTAAAAAATTTCATTGGTTAAATACATCATATTTGAACCATTTAAGAGATCTCGATTCAGAAAACAGTCGCTTAGGAAATTTAAAAAAATTTAATGGAAATATTAACTACCACTAATTAAATCAAAATAAAAACGTTTGTCTGTAATGTACAAAGCAAAACGAAAAACTTTACCAGTTAGTTAGCCTCCACAGTTGTAGTAAAAAACACGATGTATTCATAATCAATTCTTTAAATCTGAGATGATGATTTGAAAAATGAACTGGTTAAAATCGAGTTGCTTGTATACTTCTTATGAAATGAGATTAGACTAATATTCTCTAATTCTTGAAATCAGATTATTTAACTAAAACATCAGCTATAGTACACCACAAACCTTGCAATAATAAAACTAAATATAGTAAATTCTAAATTCTCTCTTAAAAGAGTAGGAATGAATAAAACGTATAAATAATAAAAATATTAATGAAATAACAATGAAACATTTATTTCTTTCACCAAACAACCAACTCGTCATCCTAAATTATTCTGCTACAATTTCAGAAAAATTACCAAGAAAGTGAATAATTTTGGCAAATATCTGATCACCCATTATTAATTTAACAACCAACAGAACAAATATTTTGAAGAAATGCCTTAAGAAGTTATAAACTTCCCCACATCATCAAGCATTCACTTTGTATCAAGAGGGCTTTTGTATAATCTTATCTCAAGAAAAGTAAAACCAGAGTAACTGGTATTGAAAAAGCAGTAGTGCACATGTAAATAACAACAGAAAATTGATAAGTTTTGCTTTTGGCCATTACAATAAACTTCAATACATTTCTTTCAAATTATTTTTGAATTCTTTTTTTTTTACATTATTTTTAAAAAAATTTCAGTATAATAAAATATATATGTTCACACACACATATTCCTTTTACTTTTATTCCTGGTCATTGGAAAATATTAAATAGCACTCAAATTTACAAAAAATATACATTTGAATATAATTCTATAGTTGAAATACCTGAGTTATATTTAAAATATTTTCAATGTTACATCATTCTTTATAGAAATATTCATAAGAATGTGATTGAATGAGTTTTGAAGTGTTAGGTACAAGAGCTTAATCTGACAATACTGTTCACCTAAAAATGAACATTTGCAATCTAAACATTAGAAAAATGGAAAAAAATGAACTGGTTGACAAGAAAGAGGATCGAAAATAGAGAAGGATTGCTAGGGCATCCTGGAGGAGCATCACCTGTGTTTACCCAAGACAGTAAGCACCATAAGAAAGAAAAGATCACTAGAATGTTGCCTCAGGATCATGATTCTGGTATCTACGTGAAGAAGATAAGTCTCACAAGAAAGCCTGAAAGTTCTAGTAGTAATTCATACAAAATTTCATTTTTTTCAAAAAAATTTTAAAAAATTATTAACAAATGTTAACATTCTTTTTTTTGCTCAAATATAATATAAATTTTCATTTTTAAAAAGCTAATTTATCAAGCTCTTTATCCAAATTGTTACAATTTTTTTAACTAAGAAATATTCATTTACTGTTAAGAAAAAAGGCCAAAAATAATTAAATACTGCAACCTACAAATGCTTATAATAAGTTTTTAAAAAAAATTGTGAATACATGGACATAAAATTTGCCATATAAGTCCCCCACCCTCAACAAGTATGATGACAATTTCCTTTATATTTCTTGCTGAATTCCACATCTAGCAAAATGATACATATATATACTGGCAATATAAATATACGCAACTAAATTTGTTTACATATTCATTTAAATAAAATCTTAAAAAATAACATAATTAAAATGTTATGGATCATCAATATTATAAATAAGTTACATATAAAACATGAATTAGTATTTACAAATTCATAACATATAATTAAATAATAAAGCAAATACATAATAAATACTTAAACTATCTTGAGAATATAAAAAATATTTAACATTACAATAACAATTAATAATTACCCTTACAAAAAAATGAATCTTTTTTTTATGTTAATAAGTAAAAAAATGAAACAGTAGGTTTGGTAAAAGTAATGAAAATAAAGCAATTACAGTAGGTAATTCAAGTTTGGTTAAATATATAAGCATTTCAAGAAATCTTTTACAAGAAAAATTTTCAGAAGAGAAAATATTATGTAAAATATTATTAAAGCAGAGAATTTCATCATGCACATGGATTGAACATCAGGAATTCTTTAAAAGAATGTATATATGCTGAATACACACACATACACAATCACACATTTTTCAGAAGACAACAAAATAGAGGTGAAATGCAGAAAAGGTTATTTTTGAAAAGTTCTATCATTTAATGAAAGGAAAGCAATTCTTCAAAGAATCATTACAAAAATTGCATCCAGATTTAAAATTTTAGGAATATTTGATACATGTTCATCTAATTAAAATGAGTGAAATTAGTGATTATAAAACTGTGTAAGAGATTATCAATAAATTATTAAAGTTAAAAGTTAACTTTATTAATTTGCCTAAATTACGTTTGAAACAATGAAAGGGCGGAGGGGAAAAAAAAACATATACAAAAGCAAACTTAAGCTATCAGAAATAATTTCATAGCCATGAAAACAGAAGAAAGTGAACTTTGTTTTTCCAGTCTCTGTTACAAAAATTTCGAAAAGTGTTTTAAAATTTCCTAAAAATATTGGAAGGAAAAATTTTCCTAAAAATTAGTTAGAAGCTGATATCTCAGCAAAGTTTCTCCTCCCTTTGTTTTTAATTTATATACAATTATTACATACAAATTTTTAAAGAAAACATGTCAAATAACAATCTAACTTCACACTTAAAACAAATTTAAACATTTACTTCTACTAATTTTTTAAAAATCTATATTCTATGAAAATATTTTTAACTGTTTATAATTTTTATAATTCTTTTTCAATAAGACACTCGTTTCCTGAAAGTTATGTGAAAGTTTATGTAGTTTAATTTGTATTTGTCTTTCATGTCTCAAGAGAAATTTTAGAAGTTGTATCAAATGAAATACCCTTCAAGGAAAAATCTATAAAAGACATTTCATTTGTAGGTCTCAATATGATACAAAAATATCGAAAAATCAAACAACCATATTTCATGCTCTATGGGAAGACTTTTTTTGCAGAAAGTGACTACATCGAATAACGCAATTTCAAAGATTTCTCAAGGCTTTTAAAGAATGCTTCTCAATCTGAAATCTATCCCTTGATTATTTTAACCTTATGAATATACTGGAATTTTGATAACTAATAAAAATTGTTCATACGAAAAGGAAGAAAAGATAAATATTAAACAATCCTTTCTTTTTTTTTCCTTCAAAAAGAAAAAAAAAAGTTTTTAGAAGTAGACTGTTATATAAAGGAGAAACAATTTCTGTCTCCTTTTGAAACAAATATTAATCAGTCATTGGAAAGTTAATTTTTAAAAATAAGATAAAGTAAATAATGGATTCTTATTAAAATGCCTAATACTCAAGCTTAATTAATAAAATAGGTATCTGGAAATAACCACCTTCTTAAAAAATAGTTTGAGAATATTCTGAAATATTGTAAGATTCTAATATTTCTTTTCAATTGGAAAAAAAAATCAATATTTTAAAAAATTATAAACTTTTAAATTCTTAAGGTATTCACAACCTTTTTAGTGATATGCAAATTCCTACTTTAGACTTAAAGCTCATAAATTTAGACATAGACGAGGCTGAAACATAGTTAAAGCATCCTTAATAAAAAAGAAAAACTGTTCCAAGATTTTGAAACATTTGTTTAATTTAGCCATATTTTTTTAAAAAATTTTGAATTCCTGTTCGTATATAAATTAAAATAAAACATAAAATGGAACACAAAAAATATATTTTTAATTTTTCATGAAATTAGTTTGTTTTTACAGTTTATAAATAGATATAAAAAATTATTTAAAATCAAAACCAAACCCATACAAGCCTAAGAATTCAACAAATCACTAATTATTTCACAAGCTTTATCTACAAAAGAACATGCTATATATTTTTTTAAGAAAAAAAAAACAATATTTTTCAATAATTATGACATTGTCATGTAGATATTTTGTAGAAAAACATGAATGTTGGAAGATAAATGATATTTAAATCCAAGGATTATTTATATATCCTTCCTTTTAAGTTACAAAATAATTTTATCTAAAGCAAAATCATTGAATCAAATTTTGTCTGAATGACTTTCAGATCTTTAAACAAGCTGGTATCCTCAAAGAGAAAGATAATTTTTTTTAACTGCAAGAAACAATATGGCAATTCTACAATAAAAAAACTTAATGTTCGATTTGAATATTAAAAAAAAAAAAAAAAAAGAAGGAATACATTATAAATAGCTTTTAAAAAGTATTATACAATTATTTGTGATAATATAGTTAGAAAAATAGTTAATCTGCTCTATTAAATAATGAATAAATTAATACAGTAATTATATTATATTTTTTCTCAACTCGTAAATACTAAGATGCCACTCAGACATCTGTTTAAAAATGCCACCTTGAAATATCTGGGAAAATAAGAACTTGGCCATGAATTATAAGGCTTCAGACACCAATAAGTTACAAATTTACATTTTTAAAATGTAGTAAAATATATATTATGACAGATGCCTTAAAAAGTAATAATTTCTCTCAAATTGTAAGATATATAAAAAAAATCATACTGAGTGTAATTGTTTGAAAAAATATAAAAACAGTAAAATATGTCCACTTTTTACACACATTTTAATATAATTTATTTTTTAAAAACTTGTACATGGTTAGATTGCCTAATAATTCATTTATTACTTAAAAATATTTTTAAAATTTGGAAAATAAAATACAATCGATAGTAAATATTTAAATATATGTAAGAAGAAAAAATTGTTTATTTAGTTAAAAAGATATTCTGAGATATTTGATTTAAAATAACCCAGATTTGAACTGCATATTTTTTAATATCAAATTACAAAAGTAACAAAGTTTTATCTTTCATACTGATTAAGATAACAGAAATATGGCAATCCAACGATTTCGGTATAATTTTTGAGGAAAATTAAGCATTTCCAATAACACAAAAGCTAAATTTGAACAAAAATCAGTTATAAACTGATGATATTTAATTAAAGTTTTTGATCCCAAAAGCCGAATAATCGTTCTCGTACGTTTCTGAAAAATATAAATGAAAATATACACAAAACCGTAATTGTCGAGTATGAGACAACGATCAAAGAAATAAAAAAAATGATTTTCAACATAAATCATTAACTTTTTTCATCATGTGTAATTTCTAATATTTTTTTATACTTCACCATACAAATACATTTAAATACGAAGGAAAGCATTTTTTTTTTCCCTGTAAAGAAATTTATCGATGCATTTGGCGACGAATTTCACCTAACATAACTCTTAAAAATATTTAATTATTCCATTAAATAAAACTTTCAAACGGTCTTCAAAAATAAACAAATATTTTTGATTACAGAGACGCCGTGACTGATTAAAAATCTCTGGCAACAAACCCAAATTTTCAAAGAAAGCCATTACATATTTCGTTAAATTCAACGAGCAGCTTGTCTGATGATAACTATAAAATTTAAGTTTTTAAAACACTTCAATTCCATACGTACCTGTCAAATACAAGAGATATCAATCTGTCAATATCAGTTCGCGATAAATATGTTGAAAATGCATTGAAATAGACTTACCGGAGTTCACAAGTACAATTTTCTGGATGTTAATCCCAAAAACAGATGCCCATGCACAATACTAAGATGCATAGCCACAATTCATCCACAAATACGATGACTCATCCAGCACAACACTATACTTGTAGGGCCATTTTATATGGGCGACGAAACCTTCACAAAAACTTCCTTCAAATCGTAGACTTTCGTCTCCTACAAGATTCCATGTGCAAAGACCACCACAGCCTCTGCAAAACACGCCGCCATCACTAACGCCTGTATATGGTTGCTGTGAAAAGGGAATTGGTTACCTTTCTGTTTGGCGAACTTATCGCTCTTTTTAGTATCGAAGGATGAACCAATTGACACTCAGAATGAAATCATGTAAAAGACTTTTTATCATATTTTTAAGCCTAGGTTATTTGAAGAAAATAGATTCAAAAAAAATTTTTTTTAAGCGTAAGTGACTTACTATAAACATTTAAAATATAGCAAAAAATAAAAAGGAATTTTAAAAAAATATTAAATGTAGAGTATATCCAAAGCGGACTATATTATTTTGTTTATTTATAAATACTCTTTGCCGTGGTGTATGCGAAAAATAATATTGGTGTATGCGGGGGGGATGGGCATATCCTTATTGCCATGACAAAAGTAATTTTTTAGTTTAGAATTACCACTTGGTAAAAAGTAAATAATACTCAAAATCAATTTTATTTCTCCTATTTAAAACTATCCAATTACTGATATAATTTATCAAAATAAAATTAAAAAATAATGATCATTTAAGAAAAATAATTAAGATACCATGAGAATAAAATCTGCATTTCTTTTCTTTCTTTTTTTTTGGGGGGGGGGGGGGTTTTTTTTATGATGAAGCTTCTCCCTCTTTTTCTACAAACACTGAATCAGTAGCACTATTTCAGAGATAGCAGACTTTTTTATTCTTTTCTCAGGAATTGGTTTAGATGAAGTAATTTTTTCTCTTCGTGATGAAAAAAATTTGAGCACGAGGAAAAGACAAGGCATTTTTTTTTCAAAAAATGTGAAACACCGATTACAGTATAACAAAATAATTGTTCTGAAATATTTCAATTTTGAGAAAAAAAAATCTTGGGGGAGGTAGCATCTGTCCCTTTGCCCACCCCCACCGGGTACGCCACTGACTCTTTGACTCCTCATTTCAAGAAAAGGAACTAAAATAAAATGAAAATTGTATTTAAAATATTAAAATTAAATGAATTATTTTTGCGAAATAAACTGGATATCTAAATTAAAAAGACTTAAAACAAAATTGAAAGGGTGATTGAAAAAATGTGAAGATTCAAAAAAAAAAAAAAAATTATCTACAGGGGGGGTGAGTGGAATAATGATAATATACCCGGAATAATTTTTTTTTAAATCGATGGGAAAATTATTTATTGCATTATTATTTGAAATGAGATTATTTTTATTTTTTAGCTCTATTGTTAGAATGTACAAAAATTATTCAAATGATTATCTTTCTTTAATTCACCATATTTTTGAAATCTTATCCTTTTTCCGATCCCCCTTTCAATTTAAATTTTATGATTCAAATCAGGTTAAAGGAAGATTAAATTGCGATTTAAGAAAGAAAATTGTATGATGCCTAAATAAATAATTGTTCTAAAGTAATACTAAGTAATAAAAGTAATCTAAAAAATTCTGCAGTTTAAAGAAATATGGGATAAATGATTAATTGCAGATATTCTTTTCAAACAAAAGTTTGAGGCTGATTCAAAGCAATCCTTTTCACATTTCTAATGATGATCGATTGCTCATAAATTTAAAATGTCAAGCATCGTCAAACCTTACCGTTCGTACGTTTCTTTTCTTAAATTCTGGCACATTCTTTCCTGGGCTCAAAGTACGAAATATTGTAAGAATATTCTATAAAGGAGTATTAATGGGTTTAAACACTGTCTTTTTCCAGTATTTAGAAAAACTTCAACTTGTTTGGATATATTAATGTTGCACTAGAAGCAACAATAGGGTTTTTGGCAGCGGGCCTGGTAATTTTGAACCTCGGTCAAGTGACGAGGACAACACCTGAGTTGGCACACCTCTCCTAACTTCCACACCACGCCAATGGGAGGACTTTGAAACTCGGCCAGATTTAAAATGCATCATCTCCGGCTACACGATGGGTCTTCAGTATCATCAGGGCTCGACCCCGCTATGAACCATTGAAACAGCTAAAATGTTTCATGGTACAAATTTTTTTATTTGCTTCTGTGTCGGTCTTCTGTAATGTATAAATTATTGGTCAATAATGTACAAATTATTTTCAATTTTAGGCAGTTTTAATCAGAATTATACACATTATAAGTGTGTGTGTCATGTATAATCATACAAGGTGTTATACGAAAATTAAATAAATACAATGAGTTTAAAATTAATATATAGCTAAGTAATATTTATAATTCATTAACTTTATTTAAGTGATATTGATTTACTGTTAATTGGAGCTTTAAACATACAATAAAAATTAACTTAATTATGTTAAATATATTGTCAATATATTAACACGAATTAAAGTTGGACACTCTCAAAACAGTTTTTCTACTTACGAACTCTGAAAATTCTCTTCTCAAGTATTAAAGAAAAATTTCTAAGATTACTCTTATTATAATGGCACCTAAAGTTAGGGAACACGTATGATATAATTAAATTATATCTAAAAAAATAATTAATTTAATGCGCTCTAGCAAAAAGATTCGTCAAAGTTACGTTGTTTAACAAAATAAAAATACGGAAATAAATTATAATAACACACATAAAATGAATTGTGAGTAAATAAAATATGAGGTAACATTTTTCTTGGAAAAAGAAAAAGAAAAAAAAAAGGGGGGGGGGAAAATTCATAATAGTTTGTAGAGTCCGGCAGTTGCTTGTTCGGGCAACTTCTAAAAAAAAAAAAAAAAAAAAATGAAAAGAAGAGTTCAAGGATCGAAACACCAGACTTTAACGAACACTAAGAGTTTAAATAGTTATTTTTATTTAAACAAATTTTTATTTACTAATTCTCTACTTCAGACATATTAAAAAAGAAAGCCATTTCTAGAGAGAAACAAAAGAAAACTGAATATAAGAGGGAAGGGGTGATGTAAGAGATGCGAGTTGCAACTAAAATTTAACTAAGTTTTAAATCTAAATTTAGACTATATAGATATAATTCAAATTTAATACAGTTTATATATGAATTCCAAAATCTCTTACACCCCATATAAACTAAGGGATCTTATTTCTTTCCTCTCAATTGCTTATGAGAGGAATCTGGTATACAAAAATTAGAACATGATCACCATGATCACCCCTGATCGAGGTTTCTTTTCTTCTATCAAAGAATATACCGAAATATTAGGAATTTCAAGTGTGAGTAAAGGCTTGAGATTTATTGAACTTGGGCTGGCGAAATAGTGTCAGAGGAAGAAAGTTCACTATTTATGAACTTTGTAGCGTCACAAATGGAATATTCATGTGTGGCAAATATCTTCTGAAAATAATATTATGACAGTATTTCGGTAGGCAGGAACTTTGACGCAAAGAAGCCGACTTAGAAAAGGATGGATGAGAAACATTTCAACTGTACTCACATTCGAGAATGGCGCATAAAGTTTTCGTAACAGGAATGGGGTAACTCACAATATAGTATTGATCATTTTTCCTTTTCTAAGAAATCCGTGTGTGTGTGAATATACTCCCATAAAGTACCCAAATAATGTTTCCATAACTTTTAAGGCCGATGAGACCGCTTTCGCCTCCTTTGATACACACACACATTATATATAATTTTTTAATTATAATTGTTTTTATTTACTCATAATAAGAGATAGAAATTTTATTTATTAAATTTATTTCCTATATTTTCTTAATGGTGCCCTGATCTGCAGACATCCTC
Source organism: Nephila pilipes (assembly GCA_019974015.1). Classification (NCBI taxonomy): domain Eukaryota; kingdom Metazoa; phylum Arthropoda; class Arachnida; order Araneae; family Nephilidae; genus Nephila; species Nephila pilipes. The sequence goes on along the minus strand of BMAW01007012.1, from coordinate 940,376 downwards.
ACGAAAAATGGAAAGAATAGCTAAATATGGCTTTTATTTATCAACGCAATACTTAAGAGCAATGCGAGGACCATTAGAGACGAACTCCATAAATATGAGTCTCGATCAAGTGACGAGTGTGTGAGCTGGAACCCTACTCTCTGAAATTCCACACGCTGCCAACGTGAGAACTTTTCGTCTAGACAGATTTAACTTGCATCAGCCTTACTACACAACTGGTTTTTAGTGAAACCAGGTTTCAAACTCGCGATTTGACGATAACAACGCTGGCCTAGAGCTCTAACTATATCCACTTTACTACCGCGGCCTAAATATGGCTTTAGTTTAAACTTTCGAAAAGTAGAAAAAAAATAATCTTCGAAAATTAATTCAATTTTTATATATTTGCATTGAACTAAATTCTTGAGAAACTTTCCTGCAATTAAGAAAAGGTTCGTAATTACCAGACTTTGATAGGGTTTGAAATGACTTTAACTTACATTTAATGCATTTAACGTAATTTTATGTAAAATAACATATGGAGAGGCGGGTTGCTCGTGAGAATTAATGGAAAATTATAACGTCTTTTATCTCTAATGAATCCGACGGTTTTAATAAATGCAGATATTGATTCGGGGAAGGATCAGATATTCACTAATGATGCAACATATTCGATCGGGTTTGAATAGGAATTCCGAATTTCATTTGATATTTTAGAATTTTAGCTCATGACTCAACCTTTGGAAACAAACAGAAAAATGTACTGAATATTTTCTTACATCATATTTTTTTTTTTTTTGAAGCATCCTTTGTTTAGTACAGCAAAATTCATCAGAATTTTATATTATAATCGAAGCTTTAGTATCCAATTCAAAAGCCATAGCCGGTCTTAAAAAGTATAATCAAAGGTAGTTTTTATTTTTTTAATGAAAATTAAGATCGAACAATTTCAGAAAACTGCGAAAATCTTGTGTTAATGCAGAAAAAAAATTTCATCAATTTCTTAAATCGTGTAAAATATGTGTATTTCCAGAATGATATGATTCAAATATTGATTCATTACTACTAAAACGTTAACAAAATATTAAATTCCTATATTCTGATTATGTGTTAACATGAATAATGACAAATAATGCTTTATCATTTATCATACCATTAGAAACGAAATGTGTTTATAAAAAAAAAAAAAAAAAAAAAAAGTTCATTGCAGACGATTATTACTCCAAAAAAAATTAACATACATATCAATTGTGCGTAGAAGACATATTATTTTCCTTTTATATTTTTTGTTTCTTTTGCGTAATGTATGCTAAATTTTATAAAAGATTTAAGATGAAGGAATTGTGATAAAAGTATGCTTTTATTTTTTAAAACTCTTTTTAAACAATTGTCTTTTCACGAAGGTATAATTTGTGTTATTTACGAAATATACTCTTCCATTATGTTAATATTAGCATGAAAATGACCAATATTAGCCTTGATGAGCTAGACACAGGGAATAAAAATTACCTTGACCATGTTTGAAGACAAATACAACTGGAGCTAACTTTTCAACTCTTATGAATGCATTCTGTTTTACCAAGTTTTGCTTCACAAAATCTTCTCTTTTAAAAAAGAAAATGTGTGGGTGGCTAAAAAAACATAAGAGATCTGCTGTTATTCTAACCGCCAGTAAAAAAGTGTTAAAAAATTCAGTCAAGGTGAGAGCAAAAATCTGCCAAATCCAAACGAAAAAAAAAAAAAAAAAAAAAATTAAGTAAACAGTTAAATAGAATAAAAAGAGAGTAATAATATAAGGGATATTTTAAATAAAAAGTTGTTTATTGTTTACTTACTTTTATTAATCATTAGTTTATCCTGGAAGATGGTTTAAATATTAATTACTCTAACTCATTAATTGCTAATCTCTACAAATTGTTCTTAAACTAAGCAATTTATTAATTACTTCAGTTTTTGTCAACTAATTTTAATATACTTTTGTTTTTAATATATGAATCTTGAAATTTATCTTTCATTCAAAGTAACAATTTTTTTTTAAAATTCCTATTATTAGTTCACACTCTTCCTATATATATCTTGTTCAAATTGTTAATCGTTAATAAAATACTTTTTATTCATCCACTCAAGTTCAAATACATTTTCTTAAACCTGTAGTGGATGACACTTGATGTTAAGACAGTTTTTTCAAATATTAATTCATTTAATTAAATTTAATTGGTGAAAATGCCCAGCCACTTGGAGCGATTTCAAAAATTGCCAAACTTGGCATTTTTTTTTTTTGCCTAAAGTCCGCGAAACGGAATAGGGTAGCCACATTTGGTAAAATACCGCCAAACAATTCCTGTTGCCAAGGGTGGTTGGACTAAACTGCATTCCTACCATTTAATTTACCGGATGAATTAAGAAACAAGCCAATGCTTCTACCATGTCATTTGTCTTGCAATGGCAAAGTTGATAGAGCGTCGGCGCAGAATTTTCTTGCCTTCGAATCGAATCTCGCCGAAGCATAATTTTTTTTATTTGAATTTCAAATAATTAATTTTAGTTTTAAATGGGAGAAAAAAAATTTCTCTTATATAAGATATTTAGCAGGATATAAATTTAGGAATAAATACCGTCAGTGACGAAGCGTGTAGAAAAAATTTCTTTTGCCACTTAATATTGTGATTCTGTCATATATATATACATATTTATATTAATTGTAATTTTTTAACAAAAAGTAACTAAAAAAATTTTTTTTTCTTTGTTGACCTAAATAGGAATTGACTTTCAATTTTTTTTTTTATATATTACTTGTTCAATAATTGATAAACAATCCATGATTTCCTAAACATTTATTTTAAAAATGTTTTAATCATTTGAATCAGGAAGCTTAAAAAATTTCTTTGGATGCTAAAAATTTATTTTCAAATCTCTTAGAGAAATAAATTATTTTAAATTAATCTGTTCATCATACCCGAAAGTAATTTCATTCTGTGAAGCAATCCTTATCGAAAATATGAAATATCTGCATCCGAAGTATATGGTCAAAGTAACAGAAAAGCTATTTTCAAAAGCAAAGTGAAATAGCAATTTCAGTTTGAAGCAATATTAAGCAACAAACTCGAGATTAGTTTCTAAATATAGTTTCTTGCTGTCAAATAAGCGGGACTGAAATTAATTTGGGGAGGAATTTTTAAAGGAAAAAAAAAGTTTTCTGAGCGTATGCTCAAAGACCACAATTTCTTTCAGGAAATAATTAATTCTTAGGATTAAAGTAGCTGTAAAACTCAGAGCACATCGTCATATCGATATCAATCCGAAAAAATAAGTGAATAATTTAAAAAAAGAAGGAAATAAAAGTAAAATACTTTAAAATATACAATAAGCCTACAACAAAGAAAAATGTAAAATAAACATGCAAAAAAAGAAAATATTCTTTACAAAAGAATGACAGGGTTCATATTTCAGTGCATCGAAATAAATGACCTAAAAGTCATATGAAATAAAAACTATTCAGATTTTGTTGCCACATTTTTTGATGTAATCTTATATTTTGATTTCATTTTATATATATTTTTATAAAAAAAATCTACTTCGAGAAGATATTGATAAATCACGTGCCGAATTAAAAAGAATTAAATTAAAAGCGGTTAGTAATCGTCTGATAATAGATTATTATTGACTTAAATACACTGATTTTCAGTTCAAAATGGGCAACGAAGTATTAACAATATATCATCAATCAAAGACAAATAAATTCCTTAACTTTAAAATTATTAAAACTTTTTCCGTTCTTACATGAAAGTAATTTTAAAAATTTAATTCGAATTACGTGAGTGCTATATTAAAAAAAAAAGCATAGGGACTTTTATATATGTTTTCATCGAAGAATAACTTCATGTTTAAAAAACTCAAAAAAATTTCAAACAAACTTGAAAATAACAAAAGTAGTACTTTTTTGAAGAAAAAAGAGCCAAAAAAAGTTTCGTATTAAAAACTTCTGAAAAGCAATGCATATTCTTATAAAATATTCAGTTGCTTGTCATGTTTGTTGGGAGTGTGGCAGTATAAAACATGTATTTTTTATCAGTTCTCTTTTGTAAAGCAAACTCCAAAATAAAATTAGAAGGGGAAAAACTGTCACCTGTTTATTAAGTTTAATTCATCGAAGACTTTTTTACAGGATAGGAAAAAAAGGTAGATTCAACTTTATACTCATTATCTGAATAAAGCTTTCATTTTTCTCCACCTGCGAGAAAAATTAAGAAAGAATTTTCAGAAACCAAGCAAATATTAGGCAACTGGAATTTTTCTTGTTTATCATGTTGTGTCACTAAAGCTTTTTTTCCTGCAATAAAAATACAGCATGTGAATCAGTAATTACAGCTTACAAAGTGAAATCTAAGCATCTGCTTTTCTTTCCTTTATTTTATTTTATTTATTTATTTTTGTTATTAAACTATTTCCTATGTTTTAAACAATCATCAAAAATTTTGATGAAAAATTAAAATTATCAAGTCATTTAAATGTCTAAACTTTCTTTTTTTCTTTCCTTAATTAGCCCAACTTTCTACTATTCTGTTTCCAAAATACAAAATTTCAATTATGCTCGTTCATAATTTTTTTACCCTTCAGAAATATGAGCAAGCAACATAGCACTTAGAAAATAATAATATTTGTTTTTTGAACACTATTTCTGGGGGGGAAATGCACGTGATATTGTTAATTGAAGATGGGGAACATTCTTGCTTCTCGATGCTTTGAACCGACATGCTTCATAGTAGTAAGTGGGGGGGTCTGCGAGACGGAAGTGACGTCATACCTCAACCACCTCCCTCTTATCGCGTCATGCTGGATTTCACGATAAGATTATGATATGTACCTACTACTGGAATGTTATCGAAAAGGGATCCACCCCGCTATCTTATCTTTTTGATTATTATTGACATACCGATAAGCTCGTTGATATACAAGAAAAATTAAAAGTTTTTTATTCTAGGAAAATTAGATGGTATGAATATATATTGAATAAATCATTTAGAAGCTGTTATTTTTCCGCACAAAGTTGCTTAGAAAAATAGTATTATTTTGCTACAGAATCAACACATGCGATGAAATATCGACTTAACTGATTTATACGTTTTTAACTGATAGAACTTTTTTGATCTGAATTAAATGGAAGTTTTTTTTTCTTTTTTTGCATAAGATTGTTGAATTATATATGATTATTTAATATACTTGTTTTTCGTTTTAATGCATTGAATTAATATATTTTGATTGAATTATTTGGATTTTTCTCTTTTTTTGTTTGTTTTACGCGCGTATTTACAATGTGTATATAAGTTCCTAAATGTTCACAAAGTTATTTATACTTTATTAAGTATAATTTAGTTGAAGTTTAAAACCTTCGCCTATATACATTGTATAGTTATGAGATTATTTTAACAGTTGAAAAGAAACTCTTTTAAACACAACGTTTTCTTGAAATGCATTATGTAAACTTTCTCACGAAAACATTGTTATATATTTTTCAACATTTTAAGAAATTCTAACATGGAGCAAAAATTTAACATGAAGAGGAAATATAAATTAGAAGCCTTTTTTAAACTCACTGAGTGGACTATATTCTTTGAAGACTAACATAATATTGTTTAGTATGAAATTCTAGAAAATATTCACTAGGTGTATTTTTTAGTGTATACATATATATTTTTAACAGCATTTTAGTTTAGTTAAATGAATTAACTGAATAAATTCTGATTGATTTAGGTTCAGTATAAAAATCCTTAAATTATAAAGCAACTACATTTGATCATCAATAAATTTATTGGAAAAAATATTTTTACTGTTAATATTTGAATATCAAATTAGATTTTCTTTTCTAACAAATGTTATTAATATTATCTGAACAGGAAAATGAATTCAATTCCTTTTTAAGACAAAATTCCAAAAATATTCAGTAGATTTATTATTTAAATTATTTTACCAATTTTTTTTGATTTAATGATTACACCTTTTAAAACTTTTTCTTTTATTTAACTTTTTGCCAACCCATTTCTTTTTTCTTACGTACTTTATGACTAACAATCTTGCTTAATATGAAATATTCAATATTTTTTTTATGTCAGTATCATTTTATAAAATCGTTTCGTTTAGTTAAAGGAATAATCTATATTAATAAATTCTGAATGAAATAAGTACATTGACTTAACACATGGATCAATATGTCCCGAGACTGTGCGGTCGTTTTTTTGCGATTTCCTCCTTCAAACGCACCAGCAAGTCAATATAATAATCAGTTGATCGATTTACCTTTTTCGAGGTAGTCAATGAAAATCACGCCATGCGTATCCCAAAAAACTGACGCCATGACTTTGCCAGCTGACTGCTGCGTTTTCGGACGCTTCGGACGGCTTTCGCCAGCTGTGCGCCACTGCCGCTTCGACTCTGGAGTGTAGTGATGTATCCATGTTTCGTCCATGGTCACGTAACGACGCAAGAAATCTTTTTTGTTGCGAGTAAATAGCGATAAACAGCTTTCTGAATCATCGACTCGTTGCTGTTTTTGTTCCATCGAAAGCAATCGCGGCACCCACTTGGAAAAAACCTTTATCATGCTCAATTTTTCATGAAGGATAGTAAATACACTTCCATATGATATCTGTGTCATCTCAGCAATCTCACGGAGCTTCACTTTACGATCTTTCATTATAATTTTTGTCACTTCACTCACATTTTCCGGTGTAACGGCTTCCACAGGTCTACCCGAGCGTTCCGCGTCATTTGTGTCGGTACGACCACGTTTAAACTCAGCAAACCACCGACAAATCGTTGCTTTTGATGGACAAGAGTCCGGGTAACATTTTTCAATCCATTGTTTCGCTTGCACGGTGTTTTTACCCATTAAAAAACAATGTTTTATCAGAACACGAAACTCGGTTTTTTCCATTTTTTAAACAAACTACAAAACGACTTTACTCCAACCTCGATAACTCAGCTGTTTCTGGTCCGATCGACTTAAAATTTTGACACGTTTCAAGCAAAGGTTCGTACTCTAGAAAGACCTGCTTACTGGTTTACTACGAGCGTCCTCTCTGGGTTAGTCTCGGGAGTTATTGATCCATGTGTTACAGTATATTTATTGAAATATTACTTATAATATTGCTAATTTTGAACCTCAAGTTCGAATTTCTACAACAACTCTTTTCTAAAGAAATTTTACATAAATAGGTAAATTAAATGTAAGACTTTTTTTTTTTTTCTTTTTTTCAACCAATGAGTTTCCATTACTTCTTTGAAGCTAACACTATCTTGTTCTAAACTAATTCGGCACTTTATTTTTTAGAATTATTTTCTGATTTACAGAAAAAAAATTGATTTAAACTATGAATATTAATGATAAATATTTGTATTTTTTGCTTAAAATGTATGGTATCGAATTGATTATTACTTTTACAATTGAAAAGATACTGCTTTTAACACACAGATTTTGGAATTCACCGTGAATTTTTACTTTCTTATTATTGTTTTATACTTTGTCATTTTAAAAACTGTCTATTGAATACATTATTTTGCCTGTGATTTTTTTTAAAACTTTGTGTTACATTTTTTTCAAAGTCTGAGTATTTTGCTATTTAAATATGTTAGATTTTTTACTATATACTTATTATATTTCTTTAGAAAAAAAAATATTTATCTGGTTCCCTCGGTTGTGTTATTCGTTCAATAATATTTAATAAGAGTTTTAAATTAATAATGAAGAGCAAGTTAATATGCATATCTTTTCTGAATCGGATATAAATTTAATTATATATGTCTGCTTGTACTATTTAAGGCTACCTTTTGGGTGCTAATTCAATTTTTTATCATTAACAATAAACCCTGCAAAACTTAAAGGAAAATAACTAGTTCATGTTGTTCTATTACGCATGTAACGATGTGAATTTCGCTTTTCGTAATTTTTTAGCTCTTGCACTAACTATCGAATAATTCAATTAAGTCCGAAAACTCTAAATTCTAGTGTTTGTCAAATAATGAATTTATTTCTTCTGCTAAATGCTAGTACAGCTGATAATCAAAATTAGATTTTTTTTCTAGTAATAATTTTTCTGCGATTTCTTTAACTATTACTTCTTTGTTTTTAACCTCAGCCTTTTGAAAATCCACACCTCTTTTTCTACCATTCACTATATTGTTTAGATTAACAATTTATTTTATTACTAAATTCCAGAAATATTCAATAAGCTAATTTATTTTCAACAAAGTTTTCTGAGTGCATTTGCCTGGAGGCAAACACATTCCTTTATATCATTGACAACGAAACCGTATGAAGCATATGTGATTCGAGTTTATTCTACTCCTATCGCTTTATAATAACAGATCAATTGAAAAGTCCCTGGCCTACCATAGTAAAACACATTTTTTTGGCAAAATTAGTTTTTTTTATTCAACATAATTCCCTTCAAGGGTGATACACTGATTATAGCGACCCTCCAACTTTTCGATACCATTTTTGTAGTACGATTTGTCCTTTGCTTCAAAATAGGCCTCAGTTTCGGGGATCACCTCTTCATTCGACGAAAATTTCTTCCCAGCGAGCATTCTTTTGAGATCTGAGAACAGGAAATAGTCGCTGGGGGTCAGATCTGAAGAATACGGTGGATGAGGAAGCAATTCGAAGCCCAATTCATGGATTGTTGCCATCGTTTTCACTGACTTGTGACACGGTGCATTGTCTTGGTGAAACAGCACTTTCTTTTTCTTCAAATGCGGCCGTTTTTCGGCGATTTCGTCCTTCAAACGGTCCAATAACGCTATGTAATAGTCGCTGTTGATGGTCCTTCCTTTTTCAAGGTAGTCAATGAAAATTATTCCATGCGCATCCCAAAATACAGACGCCATAACCTTGCCAGCCGACTGTTCCCACGCTTTGGAGCGGGTTCATCGTGTGCAGTCCACTCGGATGACTGTCGATTGGACTTCGGACTTTGGAGCCATGTTTCATCCATTGTCACATATCGACGCAAAATTCTCGGGTTTATTACGCTTGATCCTCTTCAAACACTGCTCCGAATCATCAACTCGTCGTTGTTTTTGGTCAAAAGTGAGCTCGCGCGGCACCCACTTTGCACAGAGCTTTCTCATACCCAAATATTCGTGAATGATATGATGTACACGTTCAGTTCTATTTCATTCCATTTCAATTTACGATCATTCAAAATCATTTTGTGGATTTTTTTAATGTTTTGGGCGTCCACCGTCTTCAGTGCTCATTTCACCACGTCTAAACTTAACATACCAATCCTTGATGGTTGATTTTCCTGGGGCAGTGTCCGGAAACTCGGCTTCAAGCCAAGTTTTGGCTTCAACTGTATTTTTTCCCTTCCAAAAGCAATATTTTATCAACACGCGAAATTCCTTTTTAACCATTATTTTCACAATAACAAAGTTGCTTCACTCAAAATGTTATAATTCACAAACTAATGATCCGACAGCTGTCAAATTTATTCACGCATCTTTTGGGGGTTGGGGCTAACTAAAAAACATATGGATTTAATTCTAGTAGCACCATCTACGTGTAAGGCCGGGGACTTTTCAATTGACCTGTTATGTGGAATAATAAAAAAAATATTTCATTTAATTCAGATTTAAATAGTTCCATTAATTAAAACCGTACAAATTAGCATAGTCGATATTTCATCGAATGTGTTCATTCTGTAGCAAAATAATACTATTCTTCGAAACAACTTTATGCAGAAAAATAACAATTCCAAACTATTTATTCAGACTATATTCATTCCACCAACTTTTCCTAATATAGAAGAACTTTTAATTTATCTTGTATAATAACACAATGAGCTTATTGGTATACGTAAATAATAATCAAAAATATATGGTAGGTACACATTATAACCTTATCTGGATATCCAGCAAAACGCTGTAAGAGGGTGGTGGACGAGGTTTGACGTCACTTCCATCCCGCATATACCCGCGCCTACTATTGTTCACATGAACTGTTGGACATAAATTTACATTTTTAAGACTGTCCAATTTAATAAATAACACGGTAAATGTATAATTTTTAACAAGTAATATAATTATATACCTTTCAATATCAAAAATAATTAATAGCTTATATTATAAAATCATATTTAAATTATTGTAGATAGCTTATATGACGTAATAAATGAGCAGTTAGTAGTTATAACGCTTAATTAAATTCGGGTTAAATTTGAAAAAAAAAAAATTAAAATATCCTTTTGAAGATCATATTAAAAATATATAGCAAATACTCAGTAAAGAAGTTGAATTAATAATGAATTAATATGTAGTTAGAATAATAAATTAATTTTTGTTTTGCATTGATTTCAACTTACAGCAGCAGAAAGTTGCTCTACAAGCAATGATATTATTCTATTTTTTTTTTTTTTTTTGGAACAAAATATTTTGAAATGTAATCTTTGTCAAATTCTTCAGGTGAATTTGTGATGCTTCAGTTTCACTACCGGTACGTATTTGATCCATCACATATTAATTGAGTCTCTACAGACAGGTTCAGTATTGAAAATAAAACTAATATTTATCCTCCATTTAAGAATAATAAGACATCAAGATGCTTATCACCCCAGAGGAGCATCCACTACAAAAAATAAGTCAGAAATGAATACAAATGAAATTGGGTTTTAAAGTCACATCCGAGTCTGGAACCAGTATCATTTCAAGCTGTTCAAATCTTCCTATCTCTTTCTCTCCCTCCCCATCTTTATTTCCTATCGGCTAAATCTCCCATCTATCGTTTTACACTTAAGTTGATACAGTAATGATGATTGATATTTTTCACCAATCTAGGCTCTTCAATCATCAATCAATGTCTTCGAAATGTTCGAAAGACTAAAAACTAGTGGGGGGGGGGGGGTTGGAAATAGGCTTGAGAACTTCGTTTCAAAAGCATAAAACTTTCTGAAATCTTTAATTAAATATACGCCCTTGTTATTTATATTACTACTGATGGTTCAGCAAAAGATGATTCCAATGATTATTACATTTTCCATTATGAATTACAACAATAAATAAGCAAATGACTATAGCACAAACGGATAAACGTATATAACTAAAGTCAGGATGATGAACTGTGAGTAGAACGCTACATTACTTGGATATATATTCGTTACACGTACTTTTAAATTTGAATTGCAAAGATAATGAATAGGTCACTCTAGTTTTGTCGTACTTCCAAAATAATGGAACGCACCAGTTATTTCTCTTGAGACACACGTTGAAGAAATTATCACGTTCATAAATCAGGAAAGAACTATAAATACAAAAAGTAATAATAATTCATGTACAAAACTATTAGATGAGGCATAATGTTTGAACTTGTAAGTCTCTCAGGAAATACGCGGAGGCTAATAAAGGTTATGTTCGGTATGACAATACTTCGAATGAATAATATCCCACCTATCCGTTTCCAATTATAATCACTCCCTTAGTGACAAAGGACTCCCAAATGATTTAAAGTACGAGTGGTTAGTGAAGTTCGCTTAACATTTTTACATGATTGTTTTGAAATGTTTATGTCGTGTAACCATTAATCATAAGATGCGTAATATTCAGTACTATTTTTTCCAACCTAGTTCACAGTACGGTTTCCTGTAACAAGCTTTTCCATCAGCTAAAGGATTTTATCGAGCGGATGAAAATCCTAAGAGATGATGTTCTCTTGACGACAAAACTGGCAACACCTTCAATAGCCAGAAAAACGAATTGGGTGATCCATTCTTATTCAGATGTATTTCATATTGTAAGCCTGAGTGGCCAAAAGAAGTTAAAATAATAGAATAAAAAGAAAGAAAATATTTTCTGAGAGAACAACTGATCTCTATAATTATCAGTAAGAATAAAATGAAGCGTATGATTAATCCAGACTGAATAGCTCTCGAGTTCGAATTTCTCTGTGAAACGACATTTAATAAAACTAGTCACGTTTCAATATATCCGAAGTTAAGTTGCTATTATTCATCATGTCACGTGTTCACAAATAAAGTATTTTTTTAAAAAAATCTGTATGTTATAGTAGATTGTATAACTTTTGTCTATCAAAAAATGAAAATCGAAAGCTATTGTCATAGCGTGTAGTTCGACATTCGTGCAGCTTGGGAAAATCGGTTACTTTTTATCGGTATCATCGTTTATACATTTTTTGACATGAACATACATTTTAAGGACATACCACACAATACGTACAAAAAACTTACTATAACATAAAAAAAATTCATATAAAAATTATCATGTCATTCTCTTCAATGATTACATAATCCTTCGCGGTTACATCATCCTCTGGCTCGCTCAATACTTCAGTACCCGTTTATTATATTGAAAAATTATACAAAGTTTGACAGCATCCGGACCAAAATCTTGATTTAGTTTCTCCATCAACAATTTTTCTTATTTCATTGCATAACATCCACCTTGTTCGATGTCTTCGCTAGTCGGCCGCCATGATACTCTTTCTGCCTTCTTATCTTGTTAAAACCATAACTTTGCAGAACATTGTTCAACCTGATTTTCATAATCCTTTCAGAATCTATCATTTCTGTAATTAAATTTAAAAATTCAATAGTTTACAAGCTTCTCCTACTTGGCGCTAGAAATACCGCCCATGAAAAGGAAGAAAGAGAATACTTTGTATATATGGAGAATCGAAAGTTCGATAGTGATGGGGTGAGGGCAGCAACAATAAGCCTTCCTGGGAGCATTACAAGCTTTCTGGTTTTGGAATAAAGTTTTGTTATATTTCAAATGTCGAAATTCATTTCGTTATATCCCCGAGTCATAAGAGAACATCACAAAGACAGTTACTAGTAATATTGAAGCAGCAGATAAGTAACAAAACCACCCTAATGTAAATTCTTTTGGCAAGCACCAGTAGTGAAGCTTCCACCAAAATATTGTCTTTGTAAAAATAAAACCCTTTTATGAAAAAAAAAATGTAAAATACAACTATAATAATATCGAATGCTGTTTCTTAATAGAAGCTCATACTTTCTTAATTTAATTTACTGCACACGGAAACACACATTTGGACCGTTATTACATTCAGTTTTATTGAATCCACACTCGAAGATTCATATAACACTTAACACAGATTAAAAACAATCCGACTCCGAACTTCTAAGTGACCGCGGTAGCCTAGAGGTCATGGTCCCGGACTCGCGGCCGGCGGTTTACTTTGTCGGGGGTTCGAGCTTTGATGCCACTAAAGACCCGCCCTGCAGTTGGAGCTGATGCACATTACATCTGTCGAGGCTCAAAGTTCTCCCGTTGGCATGGTGTGGAAGTTAGGAGAGGGGTCAAGTGACGAGGATCAAAATTACGAGGTCCGTCGCCAATAGACCTCGTGTTGCTTCTAGTGCGACGTTAATAAAACCAATCCAATCCGAACTTCTACCACATGGAACTGTGAAATGAAACACATTTGCCGCTTCATGCATGCATGGATCACAATTGGCGACGAATCATGGCGCACGCATGTGTAAACAGACATCTGGAATGGTATAACATTTACATGAACGAACATTCCGTCCCTCGTTGACCAAACTCTGATGAACACAATTTTCATTACATTGATAATCAATCAATAAAAAAAAATTTAAAATGCATTCAATTCACATGAACATTAAATTATCATAATACTAGAATATATAATTTGCGAATATTACACATTCTAAACAGGAAGTAAATTAGTTCAAATTGGAACAGGAAGAATACATAGCCTTGAAATGGGTCTTTCAAACACACCTTGTTTAGTTTTCACCAATAGGACAATTGGAATTATATATTTACATGAGCGGACACTCATTATTAAGAAACTATTATCAGCAATACTATATATTTTTGATAAAATTTTCGAAATCTTGCCAATAGAAAACATAGTCCATAAATAGTAAGAAATTAGCCGTAGATTCTATTTCACTGAAAGACGTATAGTTTGAGATTTACAGTTATTATAATACAAAGTCACACAAATTAAAAGATGTACACATTTCGAAATTTAAAATTTTTTTTCGGTCCCTAAACATTAGTTTTCTTAGTTTTCACTATTTTTGATCTTTTATTCGTTATTTTTATTTATTAATAGTCCTGTTAAATATTAAACAATAGATGCCACATTTTAAATAAATGTCATCTCTTAACTAAATCGTATCACAACAGATGTCATCCTACACAAGTCTTATTTTAATTTGAAAAACGGAATGAACACACTTGCTTTTTCTATTCTGAATTGTCTTTGTGTTGCTTTGAAAAGAAAAGATAACTAGGAGTTAAAAAGCATCATATATCACGAAGCCATCTAACAATAATACAGATAATAAAGGAGAAACCGAATTAAAAGAGCAAAAGAACTTTAAAATAAATAAAAGAATAAAAATGCATAATTAAAATGGGCTTGGCAGACCACCCCGACTGGCACGTATTAATCTGCTATCAAACGAGAAATATTCCTCTCCCTGTTTTATGCAATATAATGCAAGCACGATGGTAATGATAAGAGCTTAATTTAGAAAGATGCGAAAGATGGTCTCAAATTTCATTTTTTCATCGACTTATTTTAACTTCATTTTTTCCCTTAATATTCTTTCTTGGATTCTAAAAAATACTTAGTGATCGTTAGTGAGGTCTTTAGTTGGAACAAAATGAACATTTTTACTGGAAACTAGGTGATTAGACTCGTCGATATTGAAGAAAAAGGAATATTATTATCGTCTGAAGACATTCATTTATCCATGTCTGAAACATAAAATTAAGAAAGAGCTTTTTAGAGCATTTATCCAGGAAAAGTGAAGATTTCGATTTTTTTTAAAAAATAATTACTAATATTAGAGTTGACATTTGGAAAGGAAGAAAACGAATGTTAAGAAAATGATTTTTAAATAATTTTCCCTTTAAAGTAACGGAAGCTTTGAATAATTTTATGAGGAGGAAATTTAATATTTAGAATTTTCGTTTAAACAGAAATATGTATAAAAATTAAGCTTTTGAAGTAATTCCATTACTTCGAATTACTTTATCAGTTCTTTTTGTCAAGCAAGAATCTGAGAAAACTCCTTAATTAGCACCTTAAAAACTATTTATTTAATGAATGAATATGTTAATTAGATATTTTCAAATGTATTGTGCTGATTATCAAACTTTGAAAATAATCTCATAATTCAAAATAAAATTACAGATATAGAACTTTCTATCAGTTAACACTAATTAAACTTTAATTTTACATAATTTTAAGTAACGATTAGTTAAATCTGTTAGATTTGAAATTAATTCCGATTCCTTCCACCAGAGGCTGCATAAATAATATCGTTTTGAGAATAAAATCATTCAAAATGAGTCGAAATTTCATGAAAGGTAAATAAAAATATAATTAGTGAATTAATAAGAATATATGAAATATTTCATAGCGGCCGGCGGTTTTCGTTCAGTCACGGGTTCGGTCCTTGGCCGCCAAAGACCCACCGTGTAGCCGGGGCTGATGCACGCTAAATCTGTTCGGGGCCCAAAGTCCTCCCGTTGGCGTGGTGTGGATGTTAGGAGAGGGGGGTGCCAGCTCAGGTGTCGTCCTCGTTACTTGACCGTGGCTCAAAATTACGAGGTCCGTCGCCAATAGCCCTCGTGTTGCTTCTAGTGCGACGTTAATAAAAAACTAAACTAAATGAAATATTTCATTTGAAAGAAAGTATTAGTTATTAATTTTAAGAGTTATTTCATAATTTTTTAAAATAAAGCATCAATATCGTCTATTATATATGTAAATGAGCTGGACTAATATTGTGAATGCAAATCTAGCTATAATATTAAAAAAAATTGGAGTAAAACATTAAAGATCACATCTATCAAAATAACCTGGTAACTCCTAAATCAGTATGGTTTCATAAAGAAACTTTCAATACACCCTCTATTAAAATTAACAGAATTAATCTCTTCGAGACTTGAAAATCATAAATCGATAGATGCTCTCTTTCTAGTCATACAAAAGGACTTCGACAGAGTCTGGCAAGAAGGCCTCGCATACAAACTCATAAAAAGCTCCTTTCCCAGACACATTAATACACTTAATTTACTCCTATATTACAGGGAGAGCGTTTCAGGTCTAAGTACACAATACACGCTCTCCACCCCTAGAAATATTTCTGCTTGCAGGGCCCTATTATATAATTTTGCGCTTATAACATACCCACATACGCATTAACAACACTAATCATGTACGCAAATGACACGGCTGCGTTTGCTACTTTCCAAAACCCCGAATCAGTAATTTACGCCCTTTTTGCCCATGAAGCTGCTGAAAAAAAAATTATTTAATAATTGTTGAATTAAAATTAACGTAGATAGATCAGCAGTAGTCCTTTTCACCAGAAAAAAGAAAAAATTCCTTCTCCTATCCTCTATCAAACCGAAATCTCGTGGTCCATAATTTTTTTTCATATAGCCAACGTTACACAGAAAACGAAAATGTGACCAATTTAGAAGAATATATAACCCGGACAAACTTTAAAAAAAAGCCTAAAAGAATCTACTAGACTTTTATAGGCCTCCTTAAAATTAATTTTCCTACCTAAGTTTTCGCTGGGAAAAAATTCTAATTATTCCTACTTTTCTTTCAATTCTATTAAAATCTCTTACAAATTCAATATTAAACCAGCCACCAATCCTACACTGTTTGAGTGCCACCCACTCAATAGTTCCCCTCCAAGGAAACCAATAGAAACTCTTCTCTCCGCACTTCAACAAGCAATGGGAATAAAGCCACTCAACAACTCTCTTTCCGGACTTCACTTAGAAAATTTCTCCAGTAAGACCTGTTCTCCACGTCCAAGACGCAACAATCGTTGGTAAACTAACTCCTTATTCGAAGATCAATAAAATTCCAGCCCCTCATACATTTCAACAGAGAAACTCATAACCCATTCTTCTACAAAGTCTAATAGAAATCACTCCGATACGAGCTTGATGGCCGCTTGCGCGGTGAACTGGTTTTTTGGGTAAATATTCAGAGTTTTTTTTATCTTACACGATTTTTTTTTAGTTGTGGAATATATCCCCAAATTTCCTACACGTCGCATGTATTTTTTTACATGATTTTTTCTTGCTCGGTTTTCTGAGGAACGTATCAGCCATATAAAGAGTTGCGTGTGTATATATATATATATATATATATATATATATATATATATATCGTTTGAAAAAACTCTTGTGTCTTTTTAGTTTCTTTGCTTTTTTACTTCGAGTTATATGTTGTATCAAGACATTGAGTGATTTGCAAATTTTTTGCATTCACAAGTTTTTAACACGTAAGTGAATAATTTTCTAAACTTTCAGAGTATATTTGAAAGTCAATGTAGACCTGTTTATTTTGTTTTGATTGTATTTTGTACAACGTGTTGGTTGATTTCCAACACGTGATGATATGTACAAGCAAAAATTTCTCTTTTGGTCTATTTTTTTGTTTTTAATAACATTTTTGTTCTATGGTTAATTTCGTTTTTGTTTTTAAGAATTTATTTGAGCTTGCATCACTTTTTTTTTTTTTTTTATCTTGATTATTTTTTAAAGATTTTGCTTTCGCTTTCAACTTCTTTTCAACTGTATTTTTAGTTTTATAAACATTACTTTAACAATATATTTTTGTTGATGGGGATAGTTTTGCCAATAAAGTCTCACGTCTGTTGCAACTTCAGATATATTATTTTCCAATCTTTTGTTTCTCTTCAAATTTTTGGTTTTAAATTTTTTCAATTTCAATTTTCCAAATTTTAGTACCTTTTTGATATTTCTGGTATTTAGTCTATTTATTTTTCATTTAATTTACTCTCTTTTGATTTTTACATAATTTTTTTTTTGATAGTAAAACTTGAATAATATATTTTCATTCACTTTTCTATTTACAATTTTTATCTGTCTGTTTTCATGGTTTAGTTTATGTCTTATTTTTTATTGATTCAGCTGTAATTTTTTTTTACATATTGCTATAATTTTAATTTTTAAAATTATATCCTAGAATATTTACGGTTATATATATATATATATAACCGCAAAATCGTGTAAGAGGAAAAAACTAAATATTTTCCCAAAAAACCGTGCAAAAAAAGTAATAATGTAATCCATATTACATATTTATAAAACAAATACAATTCATTTTTGTTACAAAAAAAATTAAAATTAGTGTACTGTGAAAATTCTCTCAGTCTGTAGGTACATACAACATATAACAATTCAAATAGAAATTGGGAATGAAATTACTAACATCTATTCATCGCTACTTGATAACAAGAGTGCACGTTTATTACGAACAGGAACAAAAGAGCTATCATCAGTAGATGATTCAGTTATGTCTAGCACAACTGTCGGCTTTGATTTAAATGAAGAATTTCGTTCGTTATAAACGACGTCTGTTAGTTTTTATTGTTATTACAAAGTTTGTTGTTAGAGGCAGTTTTTTTTATTTGGTTTCTTATGTTGCTTTTATAATTCTTGATATATTGCTACACAAAACTTAAGTTTATGTTGAAATTTTAATGCACGCTCCATGTTAGAATCATGAGTAAGAAAATAATGTTCCATACTTGAAGCAAATTTCAATCCCTTGCGAATTAAATCAGCCATAAATACACTCTATAACAAAAAAAAAAAAAAAAAATGACGCACCAAGGAAGAGATGCTCGATTGTAAAGATATTTGGACCAGACATGCAAATGATCAAAATTTGGTGTCCACTGAATGAATAGCAGGAGCTACAACGCATCGGAACTGCGCACTCAGCAGTGTATAAAAGAAGCGATTCTCAATCGGATGATCAAATTTTCTGTTGCATTGCAATTTAGGATACCTTTCAACGACTGAAAAATTGTCTCGCCGCAGGATTTGAGCTCATTACGAGCAACTATCAGATTTTGAAAGAGATCGTATAATTGGATTGAAAGAAGCAGGTTGTGCAAATCGGAGAATTGCTCTTCATATGGGTCGAAGAGATGCGGCGATTAGAAAATGCTGGCAAAAATGGGGGACAGTGGCAGATTTCAGCGTCATGATGGTAGCGGTCGACCTAAGGTCACAGCAAATCGGGAGAACAGAGTGATTGTCAGATCAGCTGTCACAGCGCCTGATTCATCGCTATCAACCATCAGACATGCAACCCGCACACAAGTGTCCACCATGGACATTCACAGATGTCTGACAGAGCGATATCTACACTCGTACCGACCGCCAGGTTGGAATGACGCTGACTGGGACGTATAGTGTTTAGCGACGAATCCCGTTTCCAACTGTGTCCTGACGATCATCGAAGACGTGTCTGGAGATGTTCAGGGCAGCGTGCCCATCCTGCTTTCACTATTGCACGCCCCACAGACTCTCAACCAGGAGTTACGGTCTGGGGTGCCATTTCCCTTGATAGCCGGACCCCTTTGGTCGTCATTAGAGGCACACTCACAACACAGCGATACGTCAACGACATTCTGAGACCTGTTTTGCTACCGTTCCTTTTGTAGTACCCTGGCCTTATTTTTCAACAAGATAATGCCAGACAACATATGGCGCGTGTTGCTATGAACTATCTTATAGCTTATCAAACACTTCCTTGGCTATCCAGATCTCTCTCCAATCGAGCATGTCTGGGATATGATGGAAATGCGACTGCATTTACCAGGGAATATTTATGACCTAGTCCGACAACTGGAGCACATTTGGCAAGAAATATCGCAGGAGATCATCAGAGAGCTTTATCACTCTACGCCACGTCGTGTGGCAGCTTGTATCCAGGCTAGAGGTGGGTAAACACCTTATTGAACTCGTTATTTTATATAACCATGTAACTCTGAAATAAATCATTCAATTTTTCTGAAATTTTAATCATTTTCTATTCTGTACATAATTTTCCTTTCCGCCAACTTCTATCTCCATCGGAGAACTCCTTCTTGGTGCGTCTTTTTTTACAACGTTTT
Source organism: Nephila pilipes (assembly GCA_019974015.1). Lineage (NCBI taxonomy): Eukaryota > Metazoa > Arthropoda > Arachnida > Araneae > Nephilidae > Nephila > Nephila pilipes. The sequence goes on along the minus strand of BMAW01007012.1, from coordinate 920,421 downwards.
TCTGAATTTCACTTGGTGTGTGTGTCATCAAATTTTCGATCGTTAATTTAACCAACTTCCCATCAAGCTAGAGCTTTGAAATTTTGGGAATTGTTCGCACTCGCCTAACAATGCAATATTTAGACGTTTGCGACAAGTTTTAACTCATATATTTTTTAAATAATGCAGTTTAGCCCAATCACTTGGCGCAATTTGAATAATTGCCAAACTTGGCGAATTTTTTTTTTTTTTTTTGGCTGAATGTTAAGTCTGCTTCGCGGACCAATTTAGCAACATTTGGCAAAATACCGCCAAATAATTCCTGTCTCCAAGAGTGGTTTGACTAAACTGTATTCCAACCACTTAATTTACCGGATTAATTAATTTTAGTTAGTTTTAACGTTGTTATGTATTTCACTTGGTGTGTGTCTGCATGTATGTGTACCAGTGTGTCACTAAATTGTCTATTGTTAATTTAACCAACTTCCCATCAAGCTAGAACTCTGAAATTTTGGGAACCGTTCTTATTTGCCTAACAATGCAATATTTAGATATTTGCGACCAGTTTTAACTAATATTTTAATAATTTTTTTAATAAACTTTGCCACCATATAAAAACGTTGTTTTTAAAAACGTTGGTTTTTATTTCGAATTATTTGTTATAGAGTGTAGCTGAGCTTCACTTTCTACTTCATCATTATCGACTTGAATTATCGAAATGAAAAAATGCATAGAAATTTGTAAAAAGAATATCACACATGACAGAAATTTTGAGTGTTTAGATATATTTCAAGTTAATAACATATTTAAAAAATAAATTTTTTAATCAAGCGAATGAATATAGTCGAAAAAGTGACGTGATGGATTTCCAGTTTGACTGAAAACCGAAATGCTGTGTTCAAGTTGAAGAAAAAAGTAATTATACAATTCCGGTATTATCCGTAACTCCAAAATGCAAAGTAAACAAGCCATGAAATAAGCCTTGTCATTCACACATGTATGGGCATAGACCAATCGTCTTCTGATTTCACTCTCAGAATTTGAATTTTTTAAAAAAAAATGTGGGGTCGGAGTAGAGCTGGAACAAAAAATTCCTGTAAGAAGATAGATTGGTGAACCGAGTTATTTCAAAATCGTGTAAAAAAAGAGTAGAGTGTATATATATATTTTTCATTTCTAATTAATACCATTTATATCCATATAGATTATATTTTATAATCCGCACGACAAGTTATCTGTTGATGATTTGATTTTTTTGGAGGTGATAAACCGATAAATTACAATTATAACTCAAAAGAGTTGTACCTTATAATTATATAGATAAAATATCAATAGATAAAAGAATAATTGATCTAAATATCAATAATACTTATCTAATATATAAGGAATTTATCTAAATACTAGAGTTAGCTACGTAAGGGCCATTGTCAACAATTTGGAACCACTCCAAAAAAAAAGAAAAGAAACGCTGAGTGTATCAAAGAATTGGGAGGAAATTTTTCTGAATGGTTTTTACAAGAATAAATGTTTACATTTTTGTGGAAACATAGGGTCTATAGTAAAATAAACAGACTTCCATATTTTTAGAGAATCGCTTATGTTTAGATGTAATAAGCTAAATTTGACTAAGCCTATGATATTGGCTTCTGCCGAATGTAGAGTGCGGCAGAAATATAACCCCAGTTTCAAATATAAGTAATAAAGGTGTGATTCGATATTTTATTTCATAATTTGAAGCAACAATATTTATCATTTCGTTTTTCTCATTCACCTTCACTTCGTTTTGAAACTGATATCGTCCAAATGTCGACTTTCACCAAATGCATTTCTGAAGTCTCACCCAGAAGTTTCTCATTACCCTCCTGGTCATTTCTAGAGGCATTGCCGCAATTTCTTGGCGGATAGCAGCTTTGAGTTCCTTGATCTTTCGTGGTCTATTCTAGTAGACTTATGACTTCAGACGTCCATAGAGAAAATAGTCTCAGACTATGAAATGTTATCTCATAGTGAGATCAGACGCTCTGGAAACATTTTTTCAGCAAGTCCAGCAATATTCTGGCTTTGTTGTCTGCAACACCATCTTGTTGGAACCACGCAGCCAAATTGCCATGCTCGCACAGTTCCGGAAAAAAATTACGTAACATATCTACACTGGTGTAAGAAATTAAGAGAATTTTAATATTTTATTTACGATCTCCAGAACTACAGGACAGATTTTAATAAAATTTGGTGTGAACATAGGTTGATATAATACAAACAAAATAAACATTCAACAGTTATAATAGACACACAAGTTTGTGCGTAACACTCATGGGAGTCTGAAGGTCTGAAACAGCAGTTGCAGAATACACTAAAGAAATGGGTTAATAGGGGGTATGGTCCCCTCTTACAGCTATACACGCCTTACAGCGGGATGTCACACTAGAAATAAGGCAGTTTATCATTGCCTGTGGCAATTTGTCCCACTCATTCACCAACGCTGTTTTCAGTTCCTGGGTGGTGCTCGGAGGGGGTTTGCGAGTTACTATTACCCTCCCCAGAGTGTCTCAGACATGCGCTAAAGGATTGAAGTCTGGAGACCTGGCTGGCCAATCCATCCGGTGAATATCCTCACTCTCGAGAAATTCGTTGACCAGAAGAGCTCTATGTGGCCTCGCGTTATCGTCCATTAAGATGAATTCGGGTCCCACTGCACCCCGGAAAAGGCGAACATAGGGCTAAAAGACCTCATCCCTATACCTCACACCTGTCACAGAGCCTCTGTCAAAGACGTGGAGAGGTGTGCGGCCATACAACATGATGCCTGCCCAGACCATTACACCGCCATCGCCATAATTGTCGATTTCGCGGGCATTGGAGGGTAGGTAGCGGGTTCCAGGCTCTCTCCATATCGTACTTTCATATAAGTGTACAAAACCGGTAGAAGTTACCGTAACTGCTTTGCAATTCTCAAAAAATTATGGACCTATAATCCCAAAATATGCAACAGCATACAAAATAGAAGTTCGATTACAGTGGAGTTGTCGTTCATGGATTTGTTTTGGATTGTTCTGAGTCCAGTAGCGAAAGCAATGTTTGTCCACACATCCTGATAAAGGGAAGTGAGCTTCATCATTTGTGAGATGAATAACTTCATGTGGAACATTTTGCAGAACAGCTTCAGAAGATGCACTGCGGTTAGCCCAATCACGGTCATTAATTTCCTGCACGACCATTATTTTGTAAAGATGGAACTTCAGATCTGAGTGCACATTTCTTTTTACACATCGATCAGAAATCCCCATATCATTTTCATGCCTATGGGCTGAACGTTGCAGAGATCGGAGAAAAGTTTGTCTCACTGATTCGATTTGATGCAGGCTATAATAGCTTGAGGTCTTGCTTTAAGCTATGAGGTCTGCAGAAAGATTTACACTTTAAAGCCTAACTTGTTCTTTGGAAATTTCGGGCCTATAACAAAATGGTTTTCAAACCAGGAACTATAACATTTCGATTAAATTTCAGTGAAGTGATGACAGACTCCCCTTTTTTGAAATACGCCTCTATCACGAAAGCACGAGACTCACCACTCCACACCATGATGGCTACTGAAACGGTAAATCATTTGTTATTCAAAGCCAGTTTTCAGTTTATGGCGCGCAATGAGCGCAAGAACAATGATAGTGGGAAATCGGGGAGTTACTTCTGCCTACTCTGAAATAATTAAATGTAATTGACGTTTTAACAAAGTAGTATTGATAGCTGGAATAAAATCCTAAAATAATTTGAATCTAATGAATGATTTATTAGAACAATTTATATATTTTTAATTATGATACTCAAAATTTAAAAGCTTAACTCTAACTTAGCTGTAAAAAATCCTCGACGCTTATTAGAGGGGAGCCAGTGACCATCATTGTCACGGGATTGGTATGTGTTTTAATACGATCCATTTGTGAATCAAAGAAACAGGTCAGAAAATGCTTGCCACTATATGAGACTGGCTTAAAAAGTACCCGTTTTAAGAATGGGAATTGTTATAATAGGAATAGGAATGAATTGTTCACTGGAATAAAATCGAGTGATCGTTTCCCACTTTTATTAGATATCTAAGAGTATGACATCCTTAGCATTCCAAAAAACCATCGTCATAATTTTTCGGAAATCTCCGCCTTCTTTGGAGCAGATTCATTGAAATCAACTCATTAGTTTCCGATGTACAGTGGTGAATCCAGGACTCATCGATGGTGACAATTTGTTATGGCAGCAATCAAAACTAATCAATTTAACTTTTTTCCTTTTTCAGTATATATATGTGTGTGAGTGTGTGTTTGTGTATGTATATAGGATTTTCCATCTAATTATCAAAGAATTAATTGTATTTTTCAATGTGCAGTAAAACCAGTTACTCGGTTACTCGATAGATGGTACCACGAATTAGCGTCATGTGATAGCTCGTGCAGCGCCACCTATTCCAGAACAAAACTGAGCGACATTTCGTCCTCATTCTCTTTTCCTCTTTTTTCCGCCTCTCTTCTCCTTTACTCTTCTCCCGATCTGAACTCCAAAAGCCAGAGCGCGTTCCAATGCCCATCACCGATATAGGATAAGATTAGTTAGGCCGAAATATATCTGTCTCAGAAGAAGTGTTTATTCCTAATAGAGATAACTTGTATATAGAATTAATGTGTATATATTTTCCTTTCAACTCTCTGTTTAATAAACGAAGGAAAACAAGTTGAGCCTCATCTCATGAATTCCTTCGAAATCATCATAAAATCAGGTAATGGAAATACTCCCCTAGACAAACCAACCCTTTGCGTAAGAGCAAACCAGTGTAGATTCGGGATGTACAATCTCATCGCTCCCGTTCTACACACACACACACACACACATATATATCAAATAGTTTTAAATACTTTAATTTTTACTTGGTGTGATGATAAAAAAATTATAAGTAAAATTTTATTTAAGGAGCGTGCTCTCGAACAGTCTGAATTAGCAGTTCGACGGATTTTATTTAATTCTTATATGATTTAATCAATAAACATATTTATCTCTAAAGTATTAATGTAACAAATCATTAGAAACTTTCAATTATTTTTTACAAAAAAAAATTAACTTAACATAAGAAATAAATAGCTTTAAACATTTCGAAGTTGATGTAAAATTATTTTTTAAAAATAACTAGCGTGGCATATTTTGAAAAGAAGAAAAAAAAAAAAACTTTAATAAGTTCCAAATTTTTAAATGTATTCTTAGATGAATAAAAAAATTATTTCAAAAGGGAGGTAAAAGGTAGTAATTTTTTAAAAAAATTACAATACTTTAGTTTTATTATTCAAAGGCTTGACGCATTTATTATTATAGTTCCATTGTTTCAAAATTAACCATTTAAGTACCTTAACAATTATACTACAATATTTCTACTATTACATTAGATAAACATTACAACAAAAGCCCCAGTTGCTTAAAATTACATTGTTATGCGGAAAAATGTTCACTGTTGTGTTCGAATAAGCTGAGTGAAGTTGCAATTTAATTACTGCTACAGCGTATTTGAAAGTTTTTGAGGTAAATACTAATTAATAAAGTAATGACAATGAGGGAAACGTTTTTTGGTGCCTTTTCTCTCCTGCTTCTTTGGATTACCAACATGTTGCAAATGATATATTTTTGTGACATCACTTATATGTGTTATTCTGTCGGATACATCTTACTGTTGGAACACTGCAAATTCACGCAGAAAAGTGACGCTTCCGCTAAAGTGGACGCCTGTGTCGCCACTGAGGACATCGAAGCCTTTTACCACGGCATAGAAAATAACTGCTGAAAATGCATAACTTCTGCCAGCACTCTGAGTGATTTTCCAATCTCTTGAAGATGCCAGTAGTTGCGATGATGTACTCAGCGCAAATCATTTTCTAATTCCAGCTGAAAATCACAAATATTCAAAGAAACTTGAGGATCTATTAATGAATTATGTCTCTTTGCTGCCGAACAACCCCTATCAGGATTCAGTTGAATGAGGCCCTCTTTTATGAGAAGTATATCTGTTTTACAAATTGTTTCAAATTCTAACAGTAAGAAAGCAACCACTTGACGAAAATGGAAAATTCTTTGCAGAAAGAATTCGATCTCAACAATGCCTTTACTGCAGTTAAACCCTTTTCCTGAATCAATTCTGCCCATTCTTTTCCAACAGGAGATTCCCCAATTTCACTGAAATTATTTCAGAAAGCAAGGTACAAAATTCAGGGCACATATAGAAACAGGAATTTCAAGAATGGCTTCTTCAAAATACTTTGCAACATCAACTTCAAAGACATCAAAAAAAGGAATATCATTTAGAACAACAAGAAGCTCAAAAGCAGTTTCATGGAATTATATAAATTGCTTCAATAAGATAAAAAGGGGAACATCTCATACAGCATCAGGAATTTAGAGATTGGTTTTACAAAATATTTTGCAAAAACATCAACTTCAAAAATGTCCAAAAAAAAAAAAAAAAGGAACATCAAATGCAACAACAAGAAATTCAAATTCAGTTTTATGGAAACACTTGAAATTGCCTCTATGGTGTCTGAAGAAAAGGAGCAATATAATAAAGGATAAAAAGAATTTAAATAGCTTCATCAAAACATATTCAAACTACTTCAGTATTGTTAGAAAAAATAAAAAAAAATGAAAGAAAGAAAAAAGAAAATCACATACAATAAAGTATTTACAACTTCACCAAAAAAGTGTCGAGGAAAAAAGAACTTTTTTTACAGCAACAAGATTTTCAAGAGCAGTTTCATGAAAACAAAGTGAAGGTTTTTCAAGAGAAACTTTCATATTTTTCAGTAATAGTACGCATATTTTACATTTTTTCTCATAAAACTGGGGAGTATCAGTCGTAATGAAATTACAGATATAGTGATTCTTATTCCCAGAGATAGTGACTCTTTATCAAAGAGATAATGACTTTTTATCAGAGATGCTTACCACAGAGGCGGAATTTTTTTTATCACAAAGTTAGTCATTCTACATGGAGATAATGACATATTATCAAAGAGATAATAACTCTATCACAGTGCCAATGATTCTTAATCAAAGAGAAGTGATTCCATATCGCACAGACAGTGACTCTTCATCAAAAGAGATAGTGACTCTTCATAAAAAGAGATAGTGACTCTTCATCAAAAGAGATAGTGACTCTTTATCTAAGAGATAGTGACTCTTCATCTAAGAGATAGTGACTCTTTAACTAAGAGATAGTGACTTTTTATCTAAGAGATAGTGACTCTTCATCACGAAGTTGGTGATTTTTAAACAGATGCTCTGAAATAATGAGTAATATTTAGGTCATTTCCGATAGCTGTAGTGACTTTTTTAAACCATACATAGACTTCGTTAAAATAAAAGCGAACATGATTTGAATCTTAGCGGGTACTGAAATATCAGGGAGTGAGCAGTGGCAATGACAAGTCGACGAGTCAGAAAGGTACGAAACTGGTGGCACTGCTTTTTTTTTTCTGGTGAATTTTATTAAATTTTTGCGATCAAGATGCAAATGAAAATGGTCTCTTCCTTCTCAAGCTGAAAGTTAGTCTCATCCTTTCACAGTAAAAGCAATAATTCAGTGATTTTTTTCTTCAATTGTCAATAGCTTCACCTCAATAGATTTTTTTTAAAAAAATATTTGTACTTCTTTGGCTTTCAATAAAATAGCTTATTACACCTTCTTCAGTGTTATTTTTATTTAATTTAAAAGAACGTATTACTTCATTTTATTATTAATTAATTACTTTATGATCAAGTTGTCACATTAATACAATTATGATTGTGTTTAAAACACTGCGTAGCATTTACGAGGGAGTAACATAAAGTTTTAGTTGCTGTACATATGCAAAAAGAAGTAATCGAGACTTCTGGGTGAGATTTATTGAATATCAATTGATTCTGCATATTAATGGTTTGGTTTCAAGAAACCGTAGATTGAAGTAACACGTAGTTTAGGAGAATTTTAGTTATTATCTGGGGTTTTCTTACAGGTTTAATTATAATTGAAAAATATCAGAGACTTAATTTTTATTTATTATTCTTAAAACTTTTCTACATAGCCTTCCACCAGAGTAATATATTTCCCCAACGTTCCTTGGCCTTTCGAAGGCCATCATTCTAGAACTCAGTAGATTGAACTCAGTCGTATCCATACTGCGAGTTGCTTCAATTTACTGTTTTCTGAAACCAAACAAATCAATACGAATATCTGTTATTTACAACATCTTTAATATAAAGAAAAATTAATGTGCATAATAAATTTTATCTAGATAACTAAGTAATTTCTTCGTAGAATAACGAAAACTTTACGATACTCCCTTGTATGTCCCTTAACTGACTTTGTGTGGAAGATTGAATATTTGTGCAAGAAATTCTATATTTCTTCTAGGTTAAAGTAGGGATTAGAGTGTCCCCTAGGTGATTGCCGACTTTTTGCGAACGTTAATGATTTAGGCGTGGCAATTTAGGTTATGTTAACCCTAAGCATACTCAATAAGTCACGCACGTTTGGCGACCTATCTAGGAAGTCGCCAAGTTTCGTCGCCAATTTGCCTGGGGACACCCTATTCCCAACTTAAACCTTTCCTCTATATTTGATTGTAGCTTAGAATCACAGGTTGCATTGCTGAATCCTCTCTTAAGTATCTTGTATTTTAGGAGAAATATACATTGACTCGCGCGCGCACAGACACACACAAAGAAAGGCTCGAAATCGAAATGCTGTGTTAAAGTTTAAGTAAAATGAAATAAAGAAAAAAGTGATTATAAAATTCGGTTATTCTTCGTAACTCCAAAATACAAAGTAAATATGGTATGAAGTAGACAATGTCACTTACACATGTATGGACATAAGCCGACTGTCTTCTGATTATGCTGTCAAAATAAGAATTTTAAAAAAGGGGGGGGGGCTCGTGCTAGAACAAAAAATTCGCGTAAAAAAGTATATTGGTGAACCGTGTTATTTCAAAATCGTGTAAAAAAGAGTTGGGTATATGGAGAAAATTGAATATTTCCTTGTCTAATAATTTTGAATTGTTGCTTTCATCAACAGTTGTATGTAATTTGAGTTGATTTTCTAATTTTAATCGCTCTAGCTCAATTTTGTGTTGATCTTGTCGTCGTTTCGCATCCATAACAAGGGTTTCTAGACGCAATTTTTCTTCCAAAGGGAGAGCTTCAAGGTGCATTTTTTCTTCTATTTCTTCTTTTGTTTTTCGCTGCTCTATTATAACTACTCGTAAACAAATCTTTAGTTAAATCCTCACCATAAATTGTCTTTAACGATTAACTACTTAAGCTTTTTAACTGTCATTGAAGAATCAGGCTTTTAATCTAATTCTTCCGCGAGAATAAACATATCTTCCCGGGGTCCTTTAGCAAGGGTACGACATTCTGAAACTAATATGTGAGCAGTTTAATAAAATGAATTTGTTTGAAAATTTATACTTTAATCACTTTTGCGTAATGATAATTGCAAGTGATTCGAAATAAAACATGTTGATTATGGTGAACTTCAATTAATTGATTGATTTGCTTAAATCTCTCTCTCTCTCTCTCTCTCTCTCTCTCTCTATATATATATATATATATATATATATATATATATATATATATATATATATATATATACTGAAACAATCATGTAAATGCAAGGATATTTGAAATAGACTAATTATAAAAATGATATAAACATATCAATTTTCTTTCGGATTATTGCAATTTTTATGATTTGTGAAAGAACTTTTAAAAAAGAATTATATTTCATATTATTCTGATATCCCTTCGTTAAAATCTTCAACAAAAACATATCGTGAGAGAATATAAATTAATCAATTATTTTAAAACAAACAGAGAATAAAAAAGATAATGAAACCATCTATTTTGAAAATACATTTTCAATTTGATTTCTTTAGAATTTAATAGTCAGCAAAACTTTTTTTTCTACATACTAATAAGTTAAGATTGATTGATACTCATTGAGACAAAGCATCGAACATTGTTCAGGCGAAATGCTGTAAGTTGTCTCATGAGAAAGCCAGAATGCTTACGTTCTTTGAAAGAGGCAGTCTAATTACTATGCATTTATTTATTTGTCGTGTGAGAACGCTGGCTGATTTGAGATACCATAACATATTGATCCACACACACTTAATAATAAAAAAGACGCTTCTAGATTTTGAACTCGAGTATCGTAATTTGAAAAATATATATGCACTTAGAAAATAATAAAATTTTTAATTCGCTTTTGCTTCAGACCAAATTTTTTATAGCTTAATACTATGAACTTACAATATTTAAGCTAGAATATATATATATATATATATGATTTCAAAAATTATTTGACATTGTTCTTCGAAAGAATATTTTATTTTATAGTACCTGGACTCTTGTGACGAAATGTCGGTTGACTTTTCCCATTTTTGAGCACTAACACTTAGCTTTTAAATCTTTATCTCTCTCGGGAATCGACATCTCGAAAAGAACATAAATGCACACTCAATATAGTCGATTATATGAAGATCACACGCATGAATGAAGAAATGCGTTGTCGGTGTAGCTAGAATAATTCACTTTCTATCTCTCTCGGGAATCGACATCCCGACTAAGAGAAATAACACATACGATGATCACAAGACACAAACGAAGAAGTAATCAATGCATGTTGATGGCAATATTCTTTTTATCATCGCATAAAACTGGTAGTGGATCCTAGAAGGCTGTTTTACATGTAACATAGATGAGACACACTCGTCGTCGCAGAAAACTAGTAATTGATTCTGGATGTTTGTGTTGTTTTTCGTTGATCGAAGTTATCAGGGGATCATCCTCCGCATCTGGGAAATTTTCTTAATTCGCTGAGAAGGATGTGCCAATTCTGAGTGGATCTGCAAAATTCCTGTTGTGGATGTGCGTCCGGATCATGGTCGCCAAATTATCTTCATTCGGGCCGGAAATTTTTCTGATCTCTGGGCGAGCTCCCAAATATTTAAATATTTGCAACAGTTAATTCCAAAAGAAGCTCATATTTTTCTCGTGGATGTTTATCGTTGTTTTCCAGTGCTGAGAATCAAACTTTTCACTGCAATTTTCTCTGCATTTCAGGCGAATCTCCCATAATTGTAGTCCTCCCGGGCCGAACACCCATAAATTTGTAGATGTATCTCATGGACGAGACATCTCCTGGTGTTGCGGAGTCTTTGGAATTTTCATTCGTCGGGTTCCGTGATGAATGTGACTTCTTTGACTTAAGGGGACTTAGTACCTTACGAAATCAAAAGTAGAACATTTTGACAAATTTTTTTCAATTCATCATAAAACATCAATTTTTGCTCATTTCAGTATGAAACTTTGCCAGTTTGTGAAATAAAGTGCATAGTTTAAAATATTGGGTCAAGTGTTGCTATTAAATTAATATAATTTCTTATACAACATGAAATATGCGTACAAAAATTTGAAAAATAAATTAGCTTACCTTACGTTACCCACAAGATAACTTTTGAAAGATGTACAGTAGAACCATAATTCTTATACCAAATTAAAGCTAAATAATGACCCTATTCTGTAAACCTCAAATTTTAAACTTACCTTACATTAAAAAAATTGAAAAATTAAAAACTTATCATGTTTGTATTTAGTAACTTTTTTTTCATGTATCATGTTATAAAATAAAATCTAATCATCCTATTAACAAAATTGAGGTTCACAGAATACAGATTTACAAGTACAACACTCATGTAAAATTTTAAAGTTCTGCATGCAAAAGATTTTTTTTAATCTTGCGGGAAAGTGTGAAAATAGCAAACTGAGAAAAAGAGGTTTGTTTACATTGCATTACATAGAACAAGCCACTTTAGACATTTACATTTTTTGTTGCACAGGACGTAATAATTGTCGGATTTTGACGCGGTTTGTTTTAAAATGCTCCTAATATTCAGTACTATTTTTTAAAATCAAATTTGAAAAATCGAACTTTTGAAGGTGCAAAGGTACTAAGTCCCCTTAACTGAAGACGCGGTTTTAATACATAATCCTATTTACTGGCTGGAGATAGAATTGTTGCTATGTATAAAGTTTCTACTTACATAATAATTTCTATTTAGTGAAGTAATTCCTCAAACACTTGTTGATGGCGATTGAAAAATGACATAATATCGATAAGTGTTGAACAAGCTCGGGCGTTCGGAGTGTGGCATTCTGTCTACTGCATCAGGAGTATAAAAGAGGCGAGAGGAGAAGAGCTGGGAGCGAGAGCTATGCGCTCCTCGGTTTTGATCAAGATTCGGGGGCGCTGGTTGAGCTATCACATGATGCTGATTCGTGGTGCTATCTATCGAGCAAAAGAGGAACTAGTTTTGCAATATCATTGAAAATGTAAATAATAAATTGATAATTAACTGGAAAATCATATATATATATATATATATATATATATATATATATATATATATATATGGATTCTTCCATATATATATATATATATGGAAGAATCGCTTGAATGCTCGAATCCTTACGATCACAAACTGTGGCAGAAGTTTCAAAGTGAAAGACATATTAACCGATGACCAATACCTGGTCGTTGAAGAGTTACAACCTTTCGCCAAAACCAATATCTGGCAATAGCTGCAAGATATCAGGGAGATGACAGTTGTGCCAGAGAACTGGAATTCAGTGCTCCGAGGAGTATGAATTCCATACAAACTGTTTACAAGAAGCTCAGTTATGTTTATCTTTATGTCAGACGACCAGCAGTTTGCATTAGCCTCACATCTATACCTAAATGCGCCCATTTAAACAGGAGTTTCGATCGAACTTCTATAAGGTCAAGACTTGACCTCAAATTTCATGTGAAACAGAAACGTCGTTAGACCTTTCACCCGATTCCAGAAGTATTTAATGAGGCTCTTGACATGATGCCAACGGGAACCATTAAAAACTTGTTACTATTGATATTGTTACTTCACCACGTACTCCCGCATTAGGGGATGTTTTTTAATCTCGTGGCGGATGAGGTCTGTTGAGTGATAAGGTTGATTCGAACTCTTATCCAGAGAAAAATTTTTGGTCGGTTTTTGCGGTTCTTTTAACGTCTAGGCCAAAAGAGAGGGGAGGGGACTTGCGCATGCGAACCCGTTATAGGGTATATTTAAAAATTCAAGAATCCAGCTAGAAAGATATAAATACTTTTAATGAGAACCCATGTGTGAGTGGTGCGAAACAACATACTCAGAAATTTATAAAATTTGTACTTTCTTCTGAGAAGCAAAGAAAGCTCTTAAGCAAAGCCATGCATGATCAACAAACTGTTCCAAAATGAAAATTAAACAATGCAAAACATCCTCTAATGAAAGTATAGCTTAAATCCGTAAATATTAAATAATCATAACATTAAACTATGTAGGAATATTGATAAATAATTTGAAGAGGTTCTCAATAAACAATATTAAATGCCGTGCAGAGTAAAGAAGAAAAAAAATTCATCACTGTTGACTCTGAATACAGTTTGTAAAAGGTCTTCCTCGTATGAAGGAATTTTATTTCTAATATTTTCTATGATTCTGCAGGATTGTTCTTAAAGTAATTTTACAGTTCTTGTTTCACGCTGAATAAACGGCAGCAATCGGACGAAAAGTAAACAGAACAAATAAACCCTGTAGCCAAAACTAAAATTTATTTTTTGAGATAATACTTTTTTGAGATGAATCATTGGAGACAGAATCGTGATTTGCTACAAAGAATAAGCAATGAATAAATGTAACAATTTCCCAAAAAACTCTATTAAATTTGAATTGCAAGGAGCAAAATAAACTTCAGCGGCAGTGTGTTTTCTCTCCACTTTATGAAATACTTTTCTATCCCGTGGTGGAGAGGGGAGATCAATCGGCCTTGATTGCCCTCGGTGATTGGAACCCTCGATTTGTCACTCCGGAGAAATTTCATCATGTCTCGATTTGCAATGCTCTTAACAACTAGGTCAAAAAGGACTTCTCCTCGCGTAAGTTATCAAAGCATTTTACTAACTAGTGTCATCTTTGTTGAAGAGAGCTGTAGCAAGACTGTGAAATCACGTGATTTGATATGCTTCGCGTCAGAGCTAAGTGTAGTGGAGTCAAAGATAGACGATGGAATCATGGGACGTATATGAACTAAGATTTTGCGCACTATGTGCAAAATCTTGCTCACCGGTCACTTCCACATTGAATTTTTAAAAAGTCTTAGACGAATTTCGAAGAGAAAAATCTCTTCGAGGTACATACCATCATGTGAGCCATAGTTTCAGAGCACCAAATTTCGTGCTTCTGCTCAATTCCATCTTTAGTGCTATGCCGTCTACACACACAATTATTTTCATTGATATAGATTTGGCCTGGAACAAAACTAATATGGTCCCGTTATTTTTTAACTGATTTTATAAATTCAAATTATATTACAAAAAAACTCATTTTTTTAAGCGGATAAAGTTTGAAGAAAAAAAATTGTTGCATCTGCTAGAATAAGGGGGGGAAGGGGGCGATAAAGGAGACGGGGTGAAAATATCACCATAAATAGTTTTGATGATTATTTTGGCGAAAATACGTTTACGACTCCTTCCATCCATCAGCGAAGCACCTTAAAAATTTGAAGTGGTATGATCAAGCTTGTGGATTTGTTCAGACAAATAAACAAACGAAAAGGCTTTAAAATTTACACATAAGAAGAGTTCAAAAAATGGAAAAGAGTACTAAGTGTATGTGCATTTAATTTAAGCTTGTTAGATACATGTATATTTCCATTTCTAAAGGATAAGTGCTATCCAACACCGAGATCGAGAATCAGTATACTTAAAGAAAAGCAGTGACTGAGAATCAATGCTTTCAACTAAAAATAAATATAGAATGAAAAATAAATGAATTAAAATAATGAAAATAAATTAAAACTAAATATAATAATTCCATCATAGGTTGGAAAAACCTAACATGGGAAACATTAGATCCATCCATAAATTTAGTGCTTTGCAAATATTTTATATAAAAATGGAAACAGTAATGAAACAGGAATACAAAATAATGCCGATGCATAGAAACTTTTAACGTTTTCTTCCTCAAAGCATGCCAAAAAAGAAGCCAAATGGATATTTGATGAGGTCCATGAGACAAAAATGGTGCTTCCATAACTGTTTTAAAAATTTGTTTCATTTATTTTACTCACAAAAAAATAAAGATATCCATACGACATTATTCTTTAAAAAACTTTACTTTGCATTATTTTTATTCCAATCCATTGAGTGATTTTAAAAGAGATTTTTATTTTAAAGGTAAAGCTTATATATGTAAACTATATATATATATATACATATATTACAGAAAATCGGTACTTCCCTTGGCGCTTGGTTTGGCTCAGTTCATAGAAATAATTTTGCCAATGATTTCATTACTTAGGGAACTTGCCAGAAAACTTGGAAAACAGAAAAGCATAAAAGGAGAGAAAAAAATTGAAAAAATAATGTTCGGTATTAAGCCAAAGGCTTTGCGATAGTAATCAACAAATACGCTTGTTCTTTGCTAACCTAGGCACTAGCAACAAGACTTTGAAAAAGATAATAAGTATGAAAGGTTTGGAAAAAATAATTCTCAGTTCTGAGCCAAAGGCGTTGCACACACATACATACACACAAAGCAAAATGCGACAAAATGAAGTCGAAAATACCCGATATGACTTAAAATAAAAAGAGTTTGTACAATAGTCTAAAATCGATACCCATTTAAATGAATTCTCGTTTTCACAAGAACATATTCAAAACTAAAATATTGAATTGTACAGTTAAATGTTTAATTTACAAATTATTTGCATTGCATTTCAAAAAAATGATACAAGGATATTTTTGTTAAGTTATCTTATAGATATTTATAAAATTCATAAGAATATGTTATCCTAACGTACATATAATTTTATAAATTTCAAAAAAATTAGTTAAATATTTGGGAAATTAAATCGAATCCAACACTGAATCAAAGACCGAACTAATGATGCAGACTAAGGATCGAGCAACTCTAAGCAATGTCTGGGTTTCTTTTCTGGGTCACATTCTGTTATGTCTGCGAATGGAGGTTCATGTTTGCAATTATTAGAAGGATTATAAACAGAAGCATATAAAAGCGAAAACAATTAGCTCATTTTAACAAAAAAAGTAACTCTAAGTAGTCATGCAAAACTATAGGAAGGCTAGAACTTCAGAATTTTACAACGTTAAATGGTCGAAAGTTTGGATATTTTTAAATAACTTTTATGAAAACAATGTACAAAATCAAGAAAACAATTACAGAAAATTTTAATAAAATTTTTTTTGCCGATTATTAGGAAGCGTATATTCAATTTTAAGTGTAAAATATATTTTTTTATTTGTGCCGTCATCGGGCAATCAAAACTGTATTTTCTTTTGATTCATTTTTTTATGAAAAATACTTCAACGGGGGAAAATTAATAACAACAAAAAATCCAAAAAATATGGACGCAGAATTCGGTATTATTTATACTTGTATGTTGCAGAATAGTAACAGATATTTAAGACATAAAAAGCAGTGGATATGTATAAAAAAATAGAAATGTTATAGTTTTGAATATTAACCAGATCAATTGAATAAGTGATATGAAATGAGCGGTTAGATGTAATAGACGCCCTGATGCCAAGTTTGGTTTTTTTTTTTTTTTTTTTTTGAAAATTTGGAGATTTTTGTTGTGTTTTAGGTTTTCTTTTATATGAAGTATACCTGTTATTCAGAATTCTCTCTGAATTCTTTTCCTCTAAAAGCTATTTATTACTCTGAAACAGCTATCTATCTTACATTAGTTATTTATTACTCTAAAATAACCTTTTTACTCATACTCTAAATGAAGAAACTCAAATTTACCGACAATGAATGCGGTTTTTATAATATGAAAGAAACAAAGTTACAATAATTCTAAAACATATTTTGTCCCAGCACAAACAAAAAGCAATGTTTCCATTTCTAAAACATAAATTGTATAAAACATAGATAACAATATGAATAGATAATGAATTACAAAACCTACACAGTAAAGAAAGCGATAACATAATCAACCACTTGAAGCTCGTGCAATATTACTCAGAAGCTGCAGTTAGAAAAACGTAAACAAAAAATATTAGTCAAAATATTGTTCACCTGTTTTACGAAATGGGACATAAAAAGCTAATCGCTAAAACAAAACAAAAAAATGTTGCTAACCCAAGCATATATTGCATCTGTTCTTAGAAGACTCCTCTACTGCAGCACATATTTCAAAAGGTTATTTTAAATGTACTTTTCATAATTATTTTTACATGTCATTTTTGAATAAACCTCCCCTCCCTCATTCTGATTAAAAACCGAAACATCTTAATATTTACTTTGTACATTAATTATTTCTAGAAAGCAAGAGTAGACTCTGTCGACTGGGCTCTTATTGTTTTGAGCACTTTTTATATTATTATTATTTGGTTAAAGTCCATTTATACGGAGCATAAAAGATTTTTACTTTTTCTTTTCCTAGAATATTTGATACTTTAAGTTATATAGTGGGCCTTGACAAGTTACATTTGGAAGGAGTCAAGTCAAGTATGTAAACTTGTATCGAAAGCACAATCTTAATGATTTTACTACATCTATTTGGGGATTAAATAAAGTGACCGTTTTATAGTTAAAATCTATTGTTTTGCTTTTTTTAAATTAAAATATAATTTTTCTTATAAGCCAATTACTTAAAGAATTAAGTTTAAGAGCAGTTTTCAAAATGTTTTCATTTTGGCTAATATGCGATATAAGCCATGACGCGAAGTATATGATGATTTTTGTTGTACATGAAATCAAGTTTTTGCAGTTCAATTCAATTCCATTTAAAAGAATCTTGTTTTCATTAGGCATAATAGAGTCTGGAATATATGCAAACTGTGAAAAAAGAAATATTTTACTGTGTTTGAAATCAATTCTTATTTTAAGCCTTCTTATTTAATTTGGGTTAATTTCCTATTGTTGTGTAAGTTTAATCTTCATTCTAAAGTAATTTTTTTTTCTTACAAAGAAGAAAATACATCACACAAAACGTAAGATTAATATCTCAAGAAACAAAACTCCGCACTTTCTCTCCGACTGTTACCAATTTTCAGAATTTCAAAATCAAACAGCAGTACTGTTGCCAGAAATAAAGTATAGTTTTACTTAACTGCTATATTACATGGAATGCATAAGCTCAGAAGGTTAAAAATTAGTGATGGCCATAGTAGATGCAGTAGTCTTATATTAACTAAATGTTTTAATTGTGTAAAGGTTTATTTAAGCTGCTAAATTCAGACAACGAAAAATAAATTTTACATTCATAAATTTGCGCACGATAACTCTATGAATAAGTTACAATATTTTGTTTTTTAAGAAATTGTATTCAATACCAGAATATCAAAAGAAAAAAGTTCGGATAGGTTTACCAGTTTTTTATATTCTATACAAAATTTGATAAAAAAAATTCCTGCAGGAAACAATATCTACAGGAATCCATGCTGCAAACGTCGTCAAACTGTTCGTGCAGAAACTGGTTGTCTTCTAAACGATCCTATATCTTGACTCAGGGCTTGTGGACGTAGCTGAACGATCCATTAAGGTCATGCGGATAACATGTCTGTCTTCTCGATTGTTAGTGATAGCAAGCCGTTGAGATCTAGCACGGCGTTCCGTATGAGCATCCTGAACCCATCGACTCCATATTCTACAGACAGAATATGGAGCCGAAGCAAGCGGCAACGCTTCCATACAATAAATCATAATCTCGGTGGGTTACAACTCGACCTCTATCAGTCAGAAACGCGCTAATAAGCATTTCTCCTTCTTACATGAGGCATCACAATTTTTCACTTGGCAACAAAGTTCGAACGCAATTTGTGTACGAGAAACCTACTGTACAATTTCTTCATTTAAACACAATGTACATGTCGCTACCGACGCCTGCTGTGCATTAATGCGTTGAAAGATAATCATTTGCATATAACAGTATCTTCTTCCTGTCGTGTAAATCTCCCGTTGTTGCGTTTCGTCTTCATGGTGTAGGAAGTGTATATATATATATATATATATATATATATATATAGGATTTTCCAGCTAACTATTAAACAATTAATTTTACTATCCAATTTACTGTAAAACCAGTTCCTCCGATACTCAATAGATGACACCATAAATCAGAGTCATGTGATAAGCTCATGCAGCGCCACCTATTCCAGAACAAAAACTGAGTGACACTTCGTTCTCGAGTGCGTTCCAGCGCCCAGCGCCGATGTGGGATAAGATTGATTAGATTGCCATCTATTCGTCTCGAAAGAACTGTTTACTCCTAATAGTGATAACCTGTACATAGTTCAATGTGTAAATATCTTCATCTCTCCAAATATTAAACGAAGTTAAACAAGTTGAGTTTCATCATTGAATTCCTACGAAATCATAATAAAGTCCGGTAATGAAATACCACCACCCCTAGACAACCAGCCCTTTGTGTAAGAGCAAACCATTGTAGATTCGGGATAAACAATCTCATCACCCTACTGTCTACATATATATATATATATATGTGTGTGTGTGTGTGTGTGTGTGTGTGTGTGAGTGCGCGCGCGCGTGTGCGTGCGTGCGTGAGTGGCACGCGTGCGTGTGTGTGTGTGCGTGCGTGCGTATGTGTGATTTTGATGTCACTCAAGTTTTGACTTCGTGATATAGCGGAGACGTTCGAAAATATTTCGGCTGCTTTGCAAATTATTAACATTGCTTATTTAAGCAGACGATATTTTTTCGCAGATGCAGCACTTATAACACATCGCAGAGTGGCAACGCAAGTAAAAAAGTAGTGAAGATGCTAACAACATACGTGAAATAAGAGCAAAAAAAAAATCGAATCAATTTTAATTCTATACCTCGAAAAACTTTGATGTATAAATAATTTTAATGTTCTAGAAAGACTTCCAAGAGATCAAGTGATTGGATGCTGCAACTTGATTGATTGATTCCCGTTTGGCATGGTGTTGCTTCATATGGTATATTGCGGTATCAAATGGTCACTATACTAATTGTTAATTCGGCTAGAAAGATATTTAATAATAGAATCGCGCTAGTGTTATGCATGAGATGGCTTAAGGCCTTTATATATATATATATATATACAAGAAAGAAACACGTATAAAATAAATGCGAAATTGTTGCTTGACGAACGATAATTGTTGTTCCATGATCTTTACAAAAGAATCTAACACTGAATGAACTCATGAATAAAACCACAGTTTAGATTTTGTATATTTTGGGCTCTTTTCCGTACATTAATCAAATTAAATATGGAAATGTAGAGCAAAAACAACGCCTAAGCCTTTATTCTCTTGGGGCTCATCAACATCGTCAGCCGTATGCGTAATATGTCAAGAAACTATGGGCACAGTTTTAACAACATGCGCATCAGATTCTCCATTTTTTTTCTCCCAAGGTATACATTTATTGCTACTGTTAAAAACTTTTAAATGTTTATTTAGATAATTATATAATTGAATTAAATAATTTTAACAATAGCTTTTTAAAACGTTTTTATGTGTTTCACTTGGTGTGTGTGTGATATCAAATTTTCGATCGTTAATTTAACCAACTTCCCATCAAGCTAGAGCTCTGAAACTTTGGGAATCGTTCTTACTTGCCTAACAATGCAATATTTAGACATTTGAGACAATTTTTAACTAATATTTCAATAATTTTCTTTAATAAACTTTGCCACCATATAAAAATGTTGATTTTAAAAATATTAGTTTTTATCTCGAATTATTTTATACACACTGTACTGTTTTAGATGAACATTTTTTTCCTCTGAACTATACCGTGTAGTTTGCTTCACTTTCAAGTAATTTCCGATTCGTGAAAAGGAGTTCATCGTACTTGCTCCCACAGTATGCATATCAATGCGGGTTATTGTCTCAAACTCCAGACTTTGTTAATAAATCTAAATCCCCTCAGTCATTACCCTTTTGACACAATAGAAAAAATTAAGTTGTGATTGAGATGGTACAGAATATTAGTCAGCTCAGTCGGTGCATTGAATTGTATTACTTTCTTAATGCAATGCACTATTTCGAGAATTTTTTGTAGTTTTATGTACTTTTTAATGTGTTTCCCCTCCAAGGCAAACAAATGAAATAAGTTATTTATAGGATATGCAAATTTTATTGTTAATACGGCTATAAATATCTTTACTCTTTTTAAAAGACAGCTATTCTCAAAATGTTAGAAAAGCAGTGTATTCGTCAATACAGTATTTTTTATAAAAAGCTTCAAAAATTAGTAAACACGAATATGACACGAAAGAAAATGGAATCTAAAATTAAATAGATTGCTGAATACCTAAATTCAAAAAAAAATTCTTGTTCAGTAGTTATTTATGCACAGAAACTACCTTATTTTGAATTATCTGGATATAAGAATAGATTTTGATCAGTATATTAAACGTAAAATATGTTTTTCTCCAAACTAAACTTCACGACTAAGCAAAAAATATTCCCATTCTTACAATAACTTCAGAAAGTTGACTGAGAACGAAGTACTACTGTAGTCACTGCTGCTGTTATTAGGATCGAAATAATGACCTGTTCTTTTATCCAACAACAATATTCAGGGAAAAGAACAATCTAATATTTAGCAATTTATAAATTCAAAAAATTACAATAGAAACTCGGAGGAACATTGATAAAATTATTTACAAATAATTTGTAACTGTTTCTATACTTGAAGATAAGGTGTGTTTTCGAATTTACATTTATGCCTTAAATTCCCTTCATACTTTTCGATAGAAAAATGATTTTAAAATCTTTTTAAGCAGTATTTACTCCAGTTTATTTGTTTATCTTGAATATATAAATATATTAAAATCTCGTATTGAGACATTACCAAATATACGAGAACTTTATTTTCATTATCTGCTAAAAAATTTTAAAAAAATATATTCAGCTTAGTATTGGTTTAATATACAAAACATGATTGTTAAAAAAATTAACCTGTTTGATATTTTCCCAAATGTGTGTATAGTCAAATATATGTAATATTTTTGAAGTGTTAAATTCATTTGTGTGTGTGAATTCATTTTAGGTTTTTTTGAGAAATATAAGGACAAATGAATCAAAGAAAATGTTAAAATGTATTTTAATGCACTGGAACAGGAAAGAACAGTTCATCTAAAAAAACAGACGTTTCCATTCTTAATTGTTATTGGTATTGAAGCAATATGCCCCCGGATTTTCGCCATTTTGTATTTTTGGCGATGAGGCTTTTGAGGCCAAATTTCATGTATGCTGGTTACCATGTTGCTTTACATATTAAGTTAGTGGGGATAAAACGATCATGGCATCCAGGCGTATACTGACATTGGGTCACAATTTTTATTTATAAAATAATAATATTTTTTTTTTACTTCTGGTAATTTTTTCAAGATCATATTTTCTTTTCATTCATTTGTTATTCGTATACTTTTTTTTCTTAAAGATAAATATAGACTTCCAGCATTTTATGTATCATTAATTGTGCCAGTTTAGAATTAATTATAAGCTCAAATGGTTAGACTTGATAACACAAAACGAATGTCTATTTTTTGAGAATCACACAAATCACCTAGCCTTGTAATCCTTAGACTCTCATGTTCCCTAGTAATAAGCGATCAAGAGAGCAATTCTCGCCAATTGATGTACCCTCCATGTTCTTAATCTAACCATGGTGGAATTGATAATAAAAAAAAAAACTTTAGTGAAAATAGCTCAAGGACATTATGAAAATTGTCAGATTTATTATTTTATATATGTCGTTTCTTTTTCTATTCTTCCATCTAATTCACTTCTTATCTCACTCAAAAATATTTCTGTTGATACAATATGTTAAAAATATTTTGATTCCGGTGCTATGATTTGGAAGTGCTAAGTATTTTGATTCAGTACAAGGCTGTAGTACTATCACATTTCATACAATTTTATAAAGTAATCATTAGCACAGAGTCCATATTCATGAAATCATAGTACAGAAAAATATAACATAGATTTTTTTTTATAACTTTCCTATCTTGAATAGATCCAACTTATTTCGTAATTATTCTCATAGATTTTGATTATGATATCTTATATTTCATGTATACCTCAAATAGGTAAATGTCATTCATCTATATTTTTTTCAGACTTTTGTAGAGCTGTTTTTTCTTTTAAAAATGGGATAACGACATTTTTCCTAACTTGATCTAATCGATTCATATCACTAATATGCGTAGAAATACATATAAAAAATAAATAACTTTTTTTTGGATGGTCTACATTTCAAATAAGGCTCATTAGATATCATATAATACAAAAAATTTTCGTTATTGTAACTGGATCTGACTCATGCTTTATATGGACTGAAAAGAGAATAAATCGATAATCCTTCATTCAATATTGTTTCAAAAATCGTCTTGTGGATGTACGGTGAAAACAGTCCTATATGGAACATAATGGAGAATGACGCCTTATTTAGAAATATTGAGGAAAAGAAGTAGCACAGGTTGCAGAACTTGTAGAGATTAGCAGCACAACTAGAACAAAAGCAGCATATGTTCAGATAAGCAACCTTAACAGAGAGAAAATCATAGTAAAACAGTAATAGTACTTTCACTAACATTCAGCTTACTTCCTCGTACTGCAGACAAAATTCCAGTTATACTTTGCGTTTCAAAGGTATACTTCCATCTTTTCAATATCACACACATTTATAACTGCCCTATTCAGGTGAGGTGCCACAGGGAACACTGCAGAAGAATCCATAACTTCGCTCTCAATAAAGGTATCTGGAAAATTCGAGCATTTCGAGGAACCTTTAGTTTGTCGCCAAGTCACCGAACTATCCCCAAATTTGTCGTCAAACTTATTGCTTAGCGCATTATTGCTTAGCGCATCCTCGGTATCAAACAAAATCTTTTTCGGGGACGCTGTACCCTAGTTTTTATGATCTCGAACTTGCAAACGGCGTTGTTTCCGTCGAGTTGTGGGTTTGAACCCAGCTTCCACTTAATACCCTCCGTGTAGAGGGGCTGATGCACATTAAATCTGTCAGTATCCCAAGTCCTTCCGTTGCGTGTTGAGGGAATTTGGAGAGGGAAGTGTCAGCTCAGATGTTATCCTCCTCTCTTGACCGAGGCTCAAAATCATGAGATCCATCAGAAAAAGGCCTCGTGTTTGTTCTACGCGCGACGTTAACAACAAACCAAACAGAACCAACAAAACCTCTGGAAATGTCTCTTTCCAACCAAAGGAATAATAATACAGGAAAGTATCATTGTAGATTCTTAACACTAAGAACACTGAACGCTAACCAACGTTTCAGATGAAATTAAGCAGAAACCAGATATAATTTCAAATTGAAAATGATGAAACTGAAGAAGAAACAGATACCACTGAGATAAATCAAATGCCGTGTATACATTTAAAGGGAAACTAGGCGGTTATTTGTGTTTATTGTGCAATACAATTGAATTGGCGACAATAGATGCGTTTGTTGTTTTTATGCTTGTAAATCCATCTTACACTCAAAACAAGTTGACAAAATATACCTTTTTCAAATGGAATTTGGACAACAGCTAACCTCACCTCATAGAAATATTAGAATGGAAGAATATTCCCCAGAAAAAGGACAGTGGCTCTTGCCATAGTTGAAAGACGAGAACATATCACAAACGACTTTATCTCTCCGACTCCCCCCCCCCTCCAATGTGCCGCACTGGGCAAATGCTAGTATGTCCATACTTAGATCTGGGTCTGACTGGAGCCTCATTACTAATATTGCCATTTCGAGGGAACAATTTTGGTCAAAAAACCATAAGACAAAGCGATCGTAAAAACGATTTCAAAAATTTGTTGACATATAAGATACTTCAAATTGCACATCACTTATAAACAGTCGTTCATGACTTGCTTGATAAATCGCCACAGGTGTTATATTGTTCCAATTTGAATCTCTCTCTCTCTCTCTTTATTTCACTAATTTTAACTAAAATGTATACATCTTTCAGAAAACCTTGGTAGACTTAAGAATACATTTGACCATTTCCACCGAACAAGAAAAATGTCGACAATGATTGAATCCAAACAATGATTGGATTAAAAATGGTGAAGGCTTAAGTGGAAAAAATTGTGCCAATTTTCATGGTCAACGGATTTTAGAAAAGTAGCGACTTAAGAAGTCGCTTGAAGAAGTGTGCTTCAGGTTCTCACCCGCCACGCAGCGGGGCTGATGCACGTTAAATCTGTTCGGAGCCCAAAGTCCTCCCGTTGGCGTGGTGTGGATGTTAGGAGAGGAGGGTGCCAGCTCAGGTGTCGTCCTCGTCACTTGACCGTGGTTCAAAATTACGAGGTCCGTCGCCAATAGCCCTCGTGTTGCTTCTAGTGCGACGTTAATAAAAACTAAACTAAACTAAGCTTCAGGTTCTCTTCATTCGTCAACATGGAAAAATCACTAATGGAGAACAATGTTATATCTGTTTCGATAAATCATGAAGTTCATTATTATTTGTCTGAAATGTATCAAATTCTTTTAAAATAAAATAAAAAATTGATTTACATACCTTTCAATAAATTTAGGTCTAGACCAAGTGATGTGATCATTTCTAGAGAAGCCATTGTTAGTTGTTTCTAATCTCTCTAATCTAGCCACAGTAGAGCAGTTATATATATCTATTGATTACAATTCTACTAATATCAAAAATTATTTATGTTCATGACTCCAATTTTTTATTAAAAGAAAAAAAGATAAGAAATCTGATGTAGTACATGTCTGGATTGAGGTCTTTACTATGGTCTTTTATTAGGCTTTTCATGCCTAATTTTGGGCATTAATTATGTTAGGCGGAACATGTTAGGCGGGAAAAAAACACATAGTATATATTACCATTATTATTATACCTTTGGTGATTTTTTTTTATTTAGCGAGTTTGATTGGATTGCATATACTATTCTGACAATCTACCTGGTTTTAAGAAATTACTTGATGAGTTAGGCTCTCTTTTTTGAACTAATAGGGAATACTTTCAAATCTGTTACACTTCATGTTTGATTAATTGTTTATTAACATCGCACTACTTAAAAACAAACATGGTCTATTAGCGATGGACCTCTTAATTTTGATCATCAGCCAAGAGATGATGACACCTGTGTTGGTACCTCTCTCTTCAAATTTCCACATCGGACCACCGGGATAACATATTTGACATATATGACGTGCGTCACAACACGGTGGGTCTTTACTGGAATCAAAGCTTGAAACACACGACTCGATGGAAACAGCGCCGGCCGCGAATTCGCGACCATTACCACTAGGCTATTGTGACCATCTGTTACATCTCAAGTAATGAAATAGAAAATAACGTTGGAATGGATGCAGTACACACTCAGAAGTCAAGTTCAGCGTTTTCGCCAATTTCGACGATTTTTGTAGAGGATTAGCATATACATCAGTAGGTTAAAATCGGGAATAGGGTGTTCCCTTGGCGATTGGCGACTTTTGGGAGCGATAATGATCTAAGCGGGGAGACTTAGGTTATGGTAACCCCAAGCATACTCAATGCTTAAGTCACTCACGTTTGGCGACCTATCTAGGAAATCGCTAAGTTTCATTGGCAATCGCCTAGGGAACAACCCTATTCCAGACTTTAACCACATCGGCATACTGCTTTTAAATTTGGTATAAAAAAGCCTCATTTTCAGTAAAACAAAATGATACCAGTCCGAACGCATACTGCATTAGCTCCCCAAAATTTAATATACATTTTAAATTTTAGCTTTATTTGTTATGCGATTTAAGAGATATTTGGACGGGTCAAGGATAACATGCCCAAGCCTGCGCTTTTTTTTTTTTTTCTTTAGTGTTATGTTTGGAAATTTTCTTGAACTGTTGTAGTATACGCCCGGATCGGTGCCATTTCTTAGAAAAGAGCTTTTCATGCCAAATTTTGTGCATGCGAATTATCATGTTAGTCCCTAATGCCGCACAAGTTAAGTCGGCGAAAAAGACCAAACTTGGCTTCCGGAAGTTTGCTGCATCTGTACCATTCTCTTTTAAAAGTTACCAGAAGAAAAGTCATGATAAGTGAGGCTAGCCTATATTTGAGGGTGCCCCTTGATTCTCGCCAAGATGTGATCGCGGTTGATCGCCAAGCTACGATGGTTTTTTTTTTTTTTTTTTTTTTTTGATAATGTATGTTTGGGGATGTATACTTTGACCGCCATTTGCACGGTGTTCCGCACGAACAGCAATGGCGCCAAACAAAAATCGCCAATTTCGCCAAGGGAGCACCCTCAAATATATTTTTACCCTAAGTGATATACTTAGTCGCCATAAAACCAAAAAAAAAAAAAAAAAAACACCAAATTTTTTTTTAACCAAAAATATTATTAACACTTACATGGAAGTGCCGTTGTAAATTTACAGGAGGATTTTAAGCCATCCTGCTTCGCAGATCCTAGCAAATTTTATTGATTAAATCAGTAACATTACATATTCTGGGTTCTCCTGCAAGTACCAATTTATCCATGAGTTCTATTTTGGTTTTATTCTTACGGTCAGCAATGACACCAACCATACCTTCAAATTGGCTTTTAGTTAATTCTGTCTCGTCTTTCGCAGTTTCTTCGAATGCTTTTTCGACATCACTTCCTTCAATTCCATATTCCTTGGAGATAAGTCCCGCTTGAGAGAACCATTTTTTGGCGTTATCAATCGACATTTTATCAGGGCCTTTATTGCAAAACTTGCAGTAACTGTCGAAAAGAGAATCCATATCTCTTGTCATTTCATTACTCATTTTTTCTTCACTATCCTTTCCATTATTCGTCTTTTCTTTACTCATTTTTAATTTTGACTGAATGAGGAGGAGTGAGGTTTTCTAGATGAAGTTAAACTGAATACATAAAAACTGCTGATGAATTTGATTTGACCCTGCTGTATGGTTTAAGATGTTTAATTTAAACTTTTGTGTGTGTGTGTGTACTCTCGTGAAATGAGATAGCGATTGAATTGAGGATTCGTGATATATATATATATTCGCGATATATATATATATATTTCACGTTACCTGCCACAACATAAAGGTAAAATTAACATAGCCTGTGCGTTTCGTAATTCTCAATCTCGTTTCGATGACATAGTCGACACTTCAAGTGGCATCTCATTTTACATCAACCCATGAGGATAAAGAGACAACGATATATTTTCATACATCAGCTTCCTTTATCAGTACGACGGTCTTTGGTTGAAAACACGAGAAGTGGGAGGTGGAGTAGAGATTGCGGTTAAAATATTTTTATAATGCGACAGTCATATTATAAACCTATTTCTGATTTTTAAAATACCTTTAATTCGATTGTTGTTGGTAGATACGAGGTTTGTTCTATAATTCTTTAGAAAAACATCAAAAAACTTTATTTATGGTAGAATTTTTTATTTTTTTTATTTTTCCAACTTTATCTCCTTTTATCCGTATACATTTTCCCAAGCGTTTCTCGAACTTTTTAAAGCCCTCTAAAAAGTAAGATTTCGGACTGTCTTCAAAATAGGCTTCGGTTTGGGCGATGAAAACCGTTGTCTGCCGAGACATTTTTTAAAGTTTGGAAGTAAAAAAAAAAGTTAATGGTGATCAAATTTGCTGAATACAGTGAAAGTTGTAATAATTCGAACTTTAATTCCATTATCTTGGCCATCAAAAGTACACAGGGGTGCACTCGTGCATTGTCTTGATGGATCTTTTTCTTTTTCAAATGAGGACGTATTTTCTTAATTTCTTCACTCAGCCGGTGCAATAATGATTCATAACACTTTCCAGTTATTGCTCTTCTTTTTTTTTTCAAAGTAGTTGGGGAAGATGTTCCACGTGCATCCCAAAAAAACCGTGGCAATCACCTTTCTGACTGATTTCACCGTCTTTGCTTTCTTCGAAGCCAGTTCGCCTTCAAAAAACCCCTGTTTTGAATGTTCCTTCGTCTCTGAAGTGTAGTAGAATGTCCACGTTTTGTTCACAATTAGGAATTGACGCAAAAACTCTTCAGGAAAAGTGCCAAAACAAGACCACACGATTACGTTTATTTTCCGCTGAAAACAAACGTGGCAGTCATCTTGACGAGATTTTTTTCACACCCAATTTTTCGTGCAAAATTTCAAACACTGTACCTTGTGTTATGCCAATGGGCTCAACTATTTCGAGCAATTTGATTCTTCGATCGCTCAAAACCATATTGTAGATTTTGTCTATCATTTCGGAAGTAGTCACTTCCACTGGACGGCGCGAACGACGTTTATCTTTTGAGGATGTACGGCCCCGCTTTAACTCATTAACCCAATTGTAAACATGAGCAGATGTGCCATAAACTTCATCCAACTCTGCTTTGATCTCTTTCTGTCTCCAGCCTTTTAAATATAAGTGTTCAGTCACACCTCAATATAGACTCCTTTTTTTCCCCCATTTTTTTTGAATAAGCACAAGTTTCTTACTTCGGTCGATAGTAAAATTGAAACCATGTCATGAAAATAACCCAAATTTAGACAGAAGTCTAGTGAATCATGATGCTTACTAAACAACCAATTTACGATGCTACGAGCGCCATCTCTTGGATTATCTAAGGATTTATTGAACGACACTCGATATAGAGTAGTAGTATTTACTTCTCGTTACCTTCTCATTCGCAATTTTGTAGGAAGCACATCATCTGTTGTCGAATCATGAAAATAAGTCCAAAATTATTTAATAGCAAAAGTTTCAAAAACTTAACATATTAGGATGAATATTCCTTTCTCTGTGGCGAACTTTTCTAAGATATTTATCTATATATTCGCTTGTTATAAGGAAATAAATCAAAACAGTCCTGACACAATTTTAAAAGCTCTTTTGATTTTGAAGTTGATTTATCTTAGGTAATCAGTTCTTGAAGCTCCTTTCAGCTCGCGTCAAGCTAAATTTGAATGTTCATTTCAGGATATGGCTAATGCTTGTTGCGATTAGTTTGAATAACATAAGTGAATTCTTCGGTGTTTCGGAAAAGTTGATTCTACAATCATTTCATCAACCCCAATATGGTTACGATCTTCGTGCTGAATAACAACTATTTAAATACAATAAACATCTTTAACGGTAACATTTTAAGTAACAAAAGATTTTATTACTGTAATCTTTTAAAATCTTAATTGATGTAATATTATCAAAATCTTTGCAAAATAATTTTAAAAGGAGTCTTTATCTAACTCAGTTCAGACATTTCTCACAAGATGACTGTTCTAAAGTAACGTCAAGTTATAAACAAAACATAACAAAACACTTTTGATCCACAACTAATAAACACTGTAAGACCAGGCTTGAGTACGCACATAAAATTTCTTAATATATTACAAGATCATAATACGTAAATACCCGGAGTTGCTCACCGAATAGGTGGTAATCTTGAAGGCTTGAAGGAATAATTAGAAGAACAAACATATACCACACATCAATTGACTCAGATCAGAAAGTAGCAAATGTTTCAGAACAACTTTAATATTTAAAATATCAATATCATTTAATACGTTTGATATGTCGTCGTACATGAAAATATTATTCGTTCAGGTGTAGAACAATATTAAAGTTAATTCAATTACAGCAAAATTCATAGCTAATGGTAACTGGGCAGCTTGTATCACAAAGTTGAGTGACTAGACTGGAACTTACCGATTGAGAACAACTGCTGACTATCCTCTTGGACGATTGCGAGCGAGATTCGATCATCCAGAAAACGGTAAATTTATTGAAGCGAGATATCCTCTGCTCATCCAGTATGAGATCAGCAGGTTTGGGATGTAGCTGGGGAGAAGGAAATCCATGCAGGTCCAGTAGAGAAGTAGAACAGTAGGCATTATGCGAATTGGTAAGGGGGAAACTGCCTTTCATCTTCTGCTATTGCTGCTGCTGTGTTTTTCTGATGGTTGCGCTGGTATAAATACTAATAATGCTGGTGCTCACGCAGAATGCTTGCAATTTGCTTAATTGCGTGCATGCAGAAATTTGTTGTGCTAAAGTGCCGCCTCATGGCATAGTGAGAAGATGGCAAGCGATCCATGACGATGGTCAACTAACGAGGGTCACAACAACTCGCAGTCAACTAACGATGGCATGCGGCAATCCCTCTCTGGAAGATGGTCGTCATAAGCAACAAACCACATCCTTTGCATTGCTTACTAAGCCCTCTCTACAATTAAATTATAACATTTAACCCTTCCTGACCAAACATTTACCTCAATTGTTGCATAATAATGTGGTGTGTGTAAAGATTCAAAGTAACGACTACTTATTACACACACACAGTTTATTTTCTAACGTAGGACAGAACATTAAAACACAAAACAAATTAATTAAACTCGCGTAATATAATTCAGATATAACGTCCAGCCCAATTTCTTTGAACCGTCTTGTTCAGCGTCTCGATCCCTCTCTCTCAACGTCTCTTCTAACTCTCTTCCGAATCTCTCTCGAAGCGCTAGGCGGCGCTCTGGGAACATCATGGCTGTCGTCTGAGATGGTAGATCGGCATATCTTAGATCCCCCAATAATAAAATACAAAAATAATTAATAAAAGATATCCTTTTACAATTTCAACTAAACAAATATATATATATATATATATATATATATATATATATATATATACAGCAAGATGCAAAGCTCATATACTCATATCTCGTATTTAATTTCTGTCTTGCAGTTCTTAGATAAAAAAAATATATATAAAAGGAACAATCACCAATTCGTCGTCTATTTATCTTCTCCTTGTTCCTTGCTAACATTAGTGGGGAAGAGTCTCATCTGGCAGCATTGGGAGAACTTCTCTATGTCTTTAGTTGACTCACTTTCAATGTCGTGTGGTTCGCTGCAGTTGTCGTTTCACAACACATCTATAGACCTAGATATTTGGGTTGATTGACTTTTAGTTTTAAATCCACATGTAGTAATAACAATTTCTCCTAGTTTTAAGATAGCCCTGTATCTTTTCCTGTTAATGTAGTCACTGTGGCCGAGTGGTCATGATCTCGAGCTCGCAGGCGGCGTTGCTTCTGTCGAAGCATGAGTTCGAGCCCTAATTTCACTAAACACCCGACGTATAGTGGGACTGATGCAAGTTAAAAAATCTATCGAAAATCAAAGTCTTCCTTTTGACGTGGGGTGGAAATTTAAAGAGGAAAGTATCAGCTCATGTGGCATTCTTGCCACTTGATCCCATGTTATTTGTTCCTATATGTACTGTTATATCCTACCCTTTCTTGTTGAAAGTTTTTCTTAGCCAATAAATGCTGAGTGCGGGGATGATTGTCTCCCGGGAGGCCGGTTTGCAGCTCTAAACCCTTTGAGGTGACCTCGGTCTCCATGGAAATTCCGCCAACAGCCCTCGTGTCGATTCGAAGAGCGACGTTTATAATCAATCTATCTATCTATTTTTTGAGGTGAAGTTTAAATACACAGAATAATGAAGGAATACATGTTCTATAACGTCACGAATCTACGAGAATTCGAGCATCTTCTGTCTAAAAATGTGTTCCGAGTTTGGTTCATGCACTTTGACAAGACGATTAATGTCGCACTAAGAAGCAATATGAGACCTACGGAGCTCGTAATTTTGAACCATGGTCAAGTGACAAGGACGACACCTCCCCTTCAAACTTCCACATCCGTCAGGACTTAGAGGCTCAACAGATTTAATATGTATCAGTGCCGCTATCAGAAGGGTGTTTTGCGGCATGAGGACTCGAAACCATGATGTTCGTCCATGACCAATGCTAGAGCGACGTTAATAAAACCAATCAGTCAATCAACCATGACCAATCGGCTACTTGATATAAGGTGAAGACAGTCTAAATGTTGTTCATTTAATGAACTCTTCCATATAAATTATGGTATCTTTTTCCTGCACGAAATAATTTTTGAAATGAAGAAATAATTAGATAATTAATTTCGAAATTAGTTGTCAACGAGTTGAAATGGACATAAATATTCTATTACACAGAATAAAATGTATTCTAATTTTTTTTTTTTTTTCAAAAAACTAAACCGTTCTGAATGATTTTTGTTTTCCAAGATAAACATTTCAACATACAAAACTATCTTCTCTGAATCGAAATTTCGTGTCTCTGATTGATAGTGAATGGCACACATCCAATAGATTTTGCTTGCCCACCCTCTAGCTTATCGTTCGATTACGAAGAAAAACGAACCCAAGTTGCGTTTGCTAGTCGAAGGAAACACTTCAAGGCACAGACGATCGATAAAATTCATTTCAATGTCAGAGTTCTTTGACACTTTGATATTCGAATTTTCGCTCGTTCCATTCTTCCTTCAAGGTCGGGTATTTTCAATCTATAAGTGTGGGAGTAGGCTATAAGAAATAGTTCAAGGTTTGCTTGAATCGATTATTGGATTAGTAATTTGTTCAATGATGTTTATGAAATAGGTCTAAGAAAGTAAAATGATAAATGGGAAATCGATTTCATGTTTCACGAACTTTTTTATTGGAATATACGCATTTTC
>BMAW01007012.1:870506-886823 GCA_019974015.1 Nephila pilipes | reverse complement strand
TGTGTGTGTATGTTTATGTATGTGTGTGTGTATATATATATATCAGTCTTAATTTGCATGATCACGTTCTCTTCTTCGGGGGAAGCTTTCTAATAAAAATAATTGTTAAGGACTGAAAATTCCCCAAGAGGACTGTTAATGACAAGGTCGCGGATAAACCCGTCACAAATTCACAAAAATGTGATGTGATTTTCTATTAAGTTCGCACTGAGAAGCATCTCGAGGGTTATTGGCGACGGACCTCATTATTTTAAACCTCGGTCAAGTGACGAGGACGACACTTGAGATAACCCTTCCTTTTCAAACTTCCTCACCACGCTAACAGGAGGACTTGGGACCTAGACCAGATTTAAAGTGCATCAACCCCACGTCACGGCGGGTCTTTATTGGTATCAAAGATTGAACTCACGACTCGACAAAACAACGACGGCCGTGAATCCATGACCATTAGGCTACCGCGGCCACAGAATTCACATAAAATAATTACTATAAGAAAACTGACCGATTAAATATGAAAAGTAAATGCGTTTAAGTTAAAGTTAATTCAGCACTTATAGAATCTTGAAATAAATATTTGCAAAAAGCTAGAATTACTTAACTGTTTCATTTCAGTTAAGTAAAGGTGTTACAATAAAAAAAACCACGAAAAAAAGTATTGTTCTTCACTATATGAATTAAATATGCAGGATTATTGAAAATGATATACTATTTTGAAATACTTTAGTAAATCCATTTTTAAATTCATACTTACCAAATTTTAAAATGAAGGAAAACGCTCAAATATTTTCGAATTCCTTTGGCCGGAAAATTTACAAAAATAGAGATGGCGTTACTGTTAGATTGACTAAAAAATAGTGTCTCAGCAAGAAATGCATTTTGCTTCCTTCAGTATATATGAAACGTTAACGATATCGGTACTTGCATATCAGTATGTCGACCAAAAAAATAGCCAATGATTTTGAAGAACTTGAACCGACGTTTATTTACAAAAATAGCTAAATTAAAATTACATTTCATTTCTTACATTCCATTACTTTTATCCATCTCCCCCCGAGAAAACTAATTAAATTTTATATAAACGAAATATCTAGCAACAACTGCATTCTTCGGGGGTGAAAACTCTCTAAAGACTTTCAAAATGGTGATAAAGGAGTCTTCTTTATAACGACGACGTCACGTAAAGTCTCATAAACACGAATCTTATTGTTTTCTTGACACGATATTTTTTTTCCATCTCGTTATTTGTTTTTTTTTTTGCCAAACCTCATTCGATGCTCTGTGAAAGTGTCCTAGTATTATGTTCAACAAAATTATATCGGTGATTTACTTTAAAATGTTCGAAGTTTGCAGCTTTCATTTAGCTTATTTTATGTGTTTACCACGAATCAAAAAAAAAAAAAAATTGAGAATCCTTCTTCGATAATTTGCTTTATTTAAAACAAAAGAGTAGACGCCTTTCTGTTCCAGTGCCCTCCTCCCGGTCAGCGTTGTTTTTGTCCAGTCGTGGGTTCGAGCCCCGATGCCAATTAAGACCCACCGTGTAGCGGAGTTGATGTTCGTTAAATCTGGACGAGGTTCCAATTTATTTCCGTTGTCGGGGAAATTTGGAGCGGGAAGTACCAACTCAGATGTCATCCTCCTCACTTGATCGGGGTTCAAAATTACGAGATCCATCGCCAATAACCCTTGTGTTGCTTCTCAGAGCGAGGTCAACAAACAATCACTATCTCTTTCTATTCGAAATTTGTACAACAAAGTCCTCATTGGTCTCCCAACAAATTCCACCGAAGATCCATTGCTCTGGTAGCAAGCAACCAATTTGGTTTTGCCGTTTCGAAAAAAAAAACTTTCGTCAAGACAATGGCCTTCGTTGCCCTACATCTCTCATTAATCAATCAATCAATATTATGTTATGAGATTTTCATTATTTTTCACGTATTTGAAAAGTCTTCCTTTTTTTTCCTCTCTCTCTTTTTTATTACTGTAACAGACAATGCACATATGTTTCTCTCAAGTAATTGCTCCAATCAATTTCTGTTTTGTCAGATAAATCTTATTGATAACTTTCCTATTCCATTGACTATAGTTCTTTGTGGATCAACTGAAAATAAATCTTAGTACAGTTACCAACGTAATACTGAATCCTTCTAACCGAGTTCCTTTTCGAATTTACATTCGCTTCTTGCAACCTTGACACTACATCTCTATTGGTTATTAGTTTTTAAATAAATAGACGTTAACACTCTCTTTCTTTGATGGAATGATCTAGTAATTTCGGAAACACTCCAGTACATTTTCTTCCGCAGAAGGTAGGTCCCAAATTTTAATCATTTTTCGCTAAAAATACAAGAAGAAAAATAAGACAACTTGTAAACAAGTTATTGTGTTTCACCATGTGCGAAAACGTTTTTCATAATTGGCTGAATATCACGGCATTTGGTTACAGTTTTGATTTGGCGAAAATGGTCGACCGACTATAACATAAGTATCTCAAAATCTGCAATTTTAGTCCAATGTGTGCATTGTAGATGTTTTAGGAAGAATAATAGTCCGAGATCCACAAAAGCTTTTTCTTAAATGGTATTCCCTATTTGAAGAAACGATTTGTCTTCGTAATGGCAAAAGCATGGGAAGATCACGTGTTAGCAACGAGAATGTTGACCTAAATTATCATCTGGATACTGTCCACGTGACTCCAGGAAGTCATATAAAACGCTTACAAAGCAACAAAAAAATGAAACTTTTTGAATTTTCCTTCATTTAAAACCAATGTTGGTTAGCCACTGTTTAAATTGAGTTTGTTGTAGCATTTTAAAATACTTTACACAGAATTTTGAATAACCTCGTATATTGCATCTTCGTTAAATAAAAGAAACGATATTTTATACTGCAATTTAAAGAATCTTATATTTTAGGCTCTCATTTTTGGAAACTTATTTCATTTTAATCCCTGAGCACTTTTTTCTCCTAAAGGTCACTAGTATCTTTTTAATGGGTTTTCTTTAAGTCACATTGTAACTATGTCTGGGTCAAAACTTTAAAAGCTTTTTCTCACATTTTAAAGCGCTCAATTGAGCTGAAATTTTCTATGCATGGTTGTTTGGATGATAATTATAATTAATAAAAATTAATTGATTTAAATTAATTATTTAAAGAATTCAGTATTACGCTATGTTTCCCGCCAAGTCACCAAATGGTCGACAAATAATTAAATAAATGATTAAGGCTCCTGTCTACCCGCCATTTTGATTTCGTGGACGTAATGTTAATCCTATGGAATTTCGACTTTAATTCTCACATCTTTACTATTAGACCTATTTGAGTGCAATAAAGTACACCTGAAAGAGCAAAAACTAATGAATGCTTCCGTGGAATTACTTTTTTCCTCCGATTTTTTAAAATATTTAAAAATATTTTTAAAGACCAGAAAACTCGCACACGAATTATTTAAAATAAGGGTACAAATATTTTTAAGAATCGGAGGGAGAAAGTAATTTCACAGAAGCATTCATTATTTTTTGCTCTTTCAGATGCACTTTATTGCATTCAAATAAATCAAATAGTAAAGACAGGAGAATTAAAGTAGAAATTCTATAGGAATACATAACGTCCACGAAATCAAAATAGCGACTAGACGGGAGCCTTAAAACTAATTATTGAATAAATTCAATTCGACTCAAAGTTCCCTTATGCTATTAAAATTTAAGGTATAAAAATTTATGTTACGCAAAGTGGGAAATTTAAAAAAAAAAAAAAAACCATGTGTTTAAAAAGCTCTTTTTTTACCGATGTTAATCTCAATTTACAGATATCTTATTCCGAGTTCTGAAAAAATAAACGGATCGTTAGTTCAAAAGCTTCTAAGTTTCGGGAATGAGAAAACTTCAAGAAAACCCAATCACACTAACGAAGAATTTTCAAGCAAATTCGAATTTCAGAGAGCCATTTTATTTGAATAACATCTTCTCCCCTCTCTAACGTAACCATTTAAGAAAAGTTTCTCATAAAAGTTTTCGATTTAAAGTAAGACGTGTCCGATCCAATCAGATCCGGAGCCGATGTTTAGAAACTTAAATAAATACGCAAGAGGCCGAGAAGAAGAAACTGCTAAATATAGACAGGTGGAGCGAAAGTGTTTCGACAGCTGCCTTTCTGCAAACGACCGCAATTTCCACAGATTGAGGTGTAGGCGGAACAAATAACAAGCAATCAAGATAAATATTTGCCGGCTTCTTCTTGCCGGAGAGTGGCACCACTTTGAATATTCAAACAAAAGATTCTCTAAAACTCACCCAGCTTTGCGGCTGGAAATGAGTGACGCACAGATGACTCAAATGCCCCTATTAACAAAAAAATATTTTATTGAATTTTAAAAAAATATTGAGATGGATTGCATAATTTTTTTTTTTATTGTTGTGAAATTCTACAATACAAAAAATGAGAAATTATATGCACTTAAAAGTTTATTAAATAGTAAAGGGAAGAAAAAGTTTATAAATTAATGATCTCAATTTTTTTTTTATCTAATTCTGTTGATTAAAAAGGTTTAATGTAATTAAAATATTTAAAGCTGTCTTGCAAACTGCTTTTTTTTATTTTTGTATTAACTTATACAACAAAATAATTGCAGCAAGTATCTTATCAATACGTTCCGCCTCGGACATCTACTCGTAACCGCGGTGGTCGAATGGTCATGGGCAGGTGTTGCTTAAATCAAATCGTGAGTTCAAGTCCTGATTCCATTAAAAATCTATCTCGTGTTAGGACCGGTGCACTTAAAATCCGTCGGGGCTCAAAGTTCTCATGTTCACTTGATATGGAAGTTTATCGAATGCGATTGCAACTCGTCGTTCCCGCCATTTGACTGTATTTAAAATTTCGAGGTCCCTCATCAGAAGCCTGGATGTTGTTTCTGAGGGTGACATTAAAAGCAAGAAATCAATCTCCCCTCCCAACGAAAAGTTAATTTAAGCTTCCCTGTCGCTGTAGAAAAAATGTCCTTTCCAGCATTTCTTTAGATTCTTCAATAGTTGGATATTATTTTGATTACGTATTTTATACAATTCTTCTATTCTTATTAAACAGAAATTTTTGGTGTAAGATACAATGTTTTTTAATGTGAGGTAAGTTTTATTTTTTTAATCTGATTTTTTTATTGCAATTCATACTCAGATAAATTAAGTTTAAATATCGATTTTATAGACCTTATGCTAAATTGCAAAATTTTTCCTCTTTTAGAAAAGATTGTGGCGTTTTATTTCACTATGGCAATTTTCGAAAATAAATTTTTACATTTAATCTCAACTATACCGTCCTAAATTAAGAGGTTTTTTACTTGTATAGAAGAGAAAAGGTGTAAGTATTATCGGTATTTTATATTCACCTTTTGATAAACGATTGTGGTGAGGAAAAGTCTATATGTATAGCAGATGTACCCCACCAATTCTAGAAGTCTCAGATTTGTTGAACTAAGTATATATCTGAAGATATAATTTATTCTGCATATAAATTTATTCTTCCATATATAATGTTGTAAATTGCAGCTATTTATGTTGATTTCTTGGTTTCAGGAAGCCGTAGAATCAAGTAACCCGCAGTATAGAGAAGATAAAGTTTAATCTTCTAATTTCTACAATAATAGCCTTCAGGAGACAAAGAAACGCTAGAATAAATGTATAACTCTGGATGGCTGCTATGTAGGTAAGTCTCAAGAATAATTAATAAAAATCAAATTTCTATCTCGATTATTTTTAGTAATAGTTAAGACTTTGTGATACACCAGGATAATTATTAAAACTTAACGATACCGTGGTTTATTTATGTCTACGGCTAAAGGAAAAGTATCCAAAAGTTATAACTTATTTTTACGGAACTACTTAATAGAAATTTTAAAAAAAACTACTTAAATAGGAAGTTCATCTGGCCAAGTTTTAATATCAATAGATTTCGGTGCATGAAACTTTTTGTAGCACAACGAACGTCTAAACAGTAATCCAGCACTCCCCAAGTGTTTCGTAGTATATCATGAGCTATTAGACGAATTGTTCGGATAAAACGCTTTTTCAACTCATCCGCAGTTTTAATTTTTTTTTTTTTTTTTTTTTGTATATACACAATCGATTCAATGAATCCACAAATAAAAATGTCTCACAGAATCAAACCCAGAGATCATGGCGGCCAGGCAAATGAAACTCGTGCAACACATTTTTCGCCTTCACGCCGATTGCTGATTACTGTACGCATGTGCGCATGAACGGTTTAGTAGAATGATTAATATATATATTAAGAGAGAGAGAGAGAGAATATAAACGTGAGCTTTAATAGTAAATTAAAATCTCCATGGTATAACTTTTTTATTAAATTACTTATTATACCTAAAAGCTGCATATATCTTCTATGTTTTGCATTATATATACTCTTTGACTTGGTCTCCATCCTTTTCCAAGTTCTTGGGCCAACGCGTGACTAGTTGGGTAAACCAGTCAGAGAAGAACTCAGGTGATTGTCGTCGAAACCAGGCCTTAATGGCAGTTTCTACCTCATCGTCGAATTCAGGTTTGTCTCTTAAGGTTTTCTTTTCAACTTTGGGCAGACGTGAAAGAGTCGCAGGGTTCAAGGTCGGGTACAATGACGCCTCACAGCTTCAACGTCATATCTGCGTGGGTCGCAAACTTCTTCGGTTCTTAACACTTTAATGACACTCGGGAGCAAAAGAAACGAGTGAATCACATAAAAGATACATGTAGCTTTCAAGCACAACAATAATTTTCAAAATCGCGTAGCTGTTGTGAAGTATCTTTGAATAGATTTCTGATTTTACCCAAACGTGTATTGTACTGGTGGGTTAAGAAGGTGTGCACGGGGTATGTGCTCTCCTCCTCCCGTCATAATTTCACGTACAGACGAAGTCACGTACCCGAACAGGAAATCCCATCCGAATTTAAAAGTATTTATATATATGTTACTTCCCAGTTGTTTGTTGTGTTTTCGAAAAGAACCGAGATATCAATCATATTGTAAATTTTTATTTCTGGATTTGAATTCGATTCTTGAGTTAATATTTAATTTATTTTTAGATTAAGGATAAAATAAGCATGAGTAA
The DNA here is from genome assembly GCA_019974015.1 of Nephila pilipes. NCBI lineage: Eukaryota > Metazoa > Arthropoda > Arachnida > Araneae > Nephilidae > Nephila > Nephila pilipes. The sequence continues at coordinate 879,721 of BMAW01007012.1, read as the reverse complement.
CAAAGAAAATAAACAAAATTAAGTCTATTGAACTCTTTAAAAGAAAAGAATTGTCCCCCCCCCCCCTTGTTGATTTTGTGTTTTGCACTGTCGATTTTTTCTGGATCCATCCTTAGTGTTATACTAGGTGATGTATATTTGGAAAATAAGAAAAATTGCTTTGTTCCCTTTATGTCAAAAAACAACTTAATAACTCTGAATTACGAAAAAAGTTATAGATAAATATAAAAAAAAAATCTTTCAAATATATAGATTCTCCAACCATTGAATATTTTTAAGCACATTTATTATTATGAATATGTATTAACTGTATTCATTATCGTCATTTCATTTTGAAAAATTCTAAATTCTTAGTTATTTGTTTTGCATTCTTGAGGTACGTAACGAGATCTATTTATTATCATTATTATTATTTTGTCACTATATTGCTATATTTATTATTACTATTATTATTAAAGCGTGATATAAAGCTTTTCATTTTTATGAATAATTAGATGAGGGTCATTTATTTTACAGCTCCGTCGTTACATCTCATAAAATTATGTTTTGATTATTTTAACATCATTTCGATCTCTTCCAATTTATATTAAACTCAAAATGTATTGGTTTTCAAACGCAAAGAATACAACAATCAATACATTTCAAGAAATTTTTATTTAAAACAATCTATATTAATACATTTTTATCTGATTCATTTCTTCATAATTAAATTTTATTGAATTCATAAAAGACAATTAGGAGTATTGATAAATACCCGTTTCTTTTACTTAACTGAATCAAAATAAATCCAAATAACATTTTATACGTAATTGAAGTACGCAGCGAAATATTTATCTCATTGAAAATGAAAAAGTTTCATCTGCATTCGAGTAATTCTTTCTCCAATAAGCGAAGCAATTTAATAAACAGCATGCGAATAAAAGCACTTAATGACATCAAAGTATTTGACATTGAAGTAATTAAAAACTCGCATTGTACACATGCTTTTACTTTTGTTCTCTTTAGTATAAATTCAACTTATTCAGCCTTGGTTCTTTCAATTTTTATTGAGTTCTGGCTAATGGTGCTTTCCTTTTCTTGCCAGCAGGGCGTTTCTTTTCAACTCAACTTGGCAACTGTGCCTTATAATGAACCGATTAATACCATTTTATACATGCTCTTTACAGCTATTGATCGAGAAAATAATGATAACGTTTCGAATAATAGTTAAATTTTTAGAAATATAAATGTTTAATATTTGATGTATTCTTACAGTTATTTAGTATTACATCTGGTTTTTTTTTAAATCATCTAAAATGTATTACTTAAAAGTAACAGAAAAGGGATGGGCATTTAATTTGTATGTGTAACCATTAAACCTATATATGGAAAATATTTCAATTTCCTGTAAAAATAAATTTGTCTCGTGATTTAATAAAATAATTCGTTTAAAAAGGAAAAACAATCGTCCGCCATTTATTCATTGTTATTAAAATATTTTGTTTCAGCATCACGGAAATTTTATGTACTTTTAAGAGTTTCATATTTTTTCCGAATTCATTCGCGTTATTTTTTTTGTTAAATCATCGAATTTTATTATTCTTATTTTTCAATTATTCGAATCCATTTTAGAAATGATTTGATTCATTGGTAATAATATAACATTAATTTCAAACATCTGATTTATTTCACCTAACGAAATTACCGTCTGGTTTTATTGCTACTAATAAATTTAATTTCAAAAGTTAAACGTAAGAATTATGGTTATAGTAAACGTCTGCAGACGATACTTAAATTTAAAGATTTTTAGAATTCGTATATTTTGATGTCAAATAGAAGTGGATATAAATATTACTTCAACGTTATAGTTTGAAGAAAAAATATTTAAATGTTGAAATCCAGAAATTTTCATGCATATATATTTATCCACTTTTACAAAAAGAGAAAAAGTTACAGTTATTTAAAATGTATAATTTTAAAAGAATTTCTAGTGTTAAAATATTCCAAGAGCAAAAACATCTATCTCTCCATGAAAGCAAAAAATTGTTTCTTTTTAAAATCAGGTGAATATTACAGTTACTATTCTTGTAACAAAGACTCTAAAGTGTAATATTTAATTCTTAACCATGTAACAGTTTCCTTATTTCCGCTTTCAGTATATTCAATTTAAGTTAAAACATTATTTGCACTCAAAACTAATTTTATATACTTAATTATTACCAGTTTTATTTTGACAAAACCCGAACGAAAGATAAACTTGTAATTACGGAACTTTCGGCGCGAGAAAAAAAAATGTTAGCTCATTACGAACTAAACCGGAAGTTCTTTATAATAAAGATGGAAAATGTAGCTTTCTTGTGCATGATTTTTAACTGCCATATAGTTTAAAAGTACTTATTAGTGTTTAAGTAACATTATTTTGTCTGCTGCTACTTTCTTTTTGGCATGTGAAATCGATCAACTTATTTTGAAAATTAATTACTTAATTTATAGCTCTATTATCTGGAATAAGAAAGTATTGATGCAAATTCGCATTGATTTATTCCAGTCACTACAAAATAATATTTTAAATTATTAAATTATTAGCCACCCAAGGCGCTATTGTTTTAGTTGGATTACTTTTGGTGTACTAGATCATTTTTTAATTTGTTATCGTATGCTTCAATTTTAATTACATTTAGCTTAAATATATTCAATTTAATAATTTATCGTTTGCTTTAATTTTAATTATGTGTAGTTGATATAATATGAAATTTAATATTTATCCGTTTGCTTCAATTTTAATTACATTTGGTTTAAATATATTCAATTTAATAATGTATCGTTTCCTTTAATTTTTATATCGGAAAAGTTTACTATTGTCCATTTCTCGATATTTCATCGTTTACTTTTAATTCATATATTTAATAGAGTAATTTTATAATAATTATAAAAAAAGTGCCTCTTGGGGGGCTAAATCTGTTCTTTGCAAAACTTTGCATTGAACTTCTTCTTTTAATTTTTTTTTTTTTTTTTGTTTTAGCTTACAACAAGCATTAAATAGATGATACATAATAAATTTAAGAGTTTTACTATATACCTTTATTTCCTAATTAATACAATAATTTTGAATCTCCTTTCTTTTCTTTCTGGTTCCTAGAAATATTCTTAGTTTTTAAAGGCTTATATAATCTATTTTAAAATATAATTAGCAATATAAAATTTCAACACAAGCAATAAATTTTTCTTTTTATTAATGGATTAACAAATTACAGGTTGTATCTCATATCATTTGCATAATTTGTCATCGTAAGAGATCAAACAACATGACTTTTGGTTTTAAAACTTAATCGTATGAATATGTTTTGTCCAGCCTTTGCGTGATTTCTTTATTGAAATAAATTCGTATTGATTTTATTATAAAATATGTTCCAATTCTTTTATATCATTTCCTCAAAAAAACGACGTATATCTGTATTAAATCTCATTCGACAATGTCACAACAATAAATATGTTTCTATATTTTCTCAACTTCTTAATTTTGTAGATTTATATGAATTCCAAACAAAAATTGCTTTCAGATTTCTTAATTAAATAGCCTTTCTTAAATTTAATAACCTTTCTAATCTATATATTTATTTTTAAAACTTTTATTTATTAGTTTTCGTGATTCTTTATTCAAAGCTTGTATCACTTTTACACAATTTGATTTATTTTCTACAATTTTTGTGCAGAATTTTGCAATCGAATTTTCAAGCATTTCCTGATGTACTAGAATTCTATAATCTTGCTCAGTTGTGTGCCTCCAACGCCAATACACGAATATTTAAAAAACTTAACATTCAAATTGTTAATTTTAATAAATTACAAAGGGTTCTACGCCAATAGCCCTCGTGTTGCTTCTCAGTGCGACGTTAAAAACAATCAATCAATTTATTACAATTTTAATGCCTGAGGAGGGAACATTATCTTCAGGTGAATTCTGTAGCTAAAAGATACGGTAATAACCATTAATATATACCCAAGTGGATACATTTTTCAATGAAATTATTATTGGAAGTTTTCGATGAAAAACTTGACTATAAATTTTCATAGTAATTATAATAATGAATCAGGAAATATATAAGAGATTAGTAAAGGAAAATATTATTGATAAAAAAAACACGCTTTTGTCGGTGCATTAAAAAGTAAAAAATATTTTCAACTAAAATCTGAAGGAAGCAAAAGTTGTCAAAGCGTGAGGTTTTAATAGACATATTCAAAGGAAAAATTTGAATTCTTAATGGATTTTATAGTATATAATTTATTTTTATGGGTATATTTTATATTAGGAATTTACTTGTAGTAATATTCATTATTTTGTAATGTTTTTTGTATTGTCTTTTAATTTCCAATGTATTCACTATTTTATTTTACCACTAGATTTTTTACCATAATAATGCTCTCACAAACGCACGTTATTTCAAAAAAATTTTTATTTATTTTTAATTTTATTTAATTGTTTTTCCTCTATGAGTGCTTAGAAGATAGTCAAGCTCAAAGGAAACAGTTTATGAAACGTTTTATGAACTCTTGCTTTTCTGTTTTTCTGTAAAATAAAACAATACAACAATCCGTAGCACTCAATATTTACACGCAAATTTCTCCAAAAAAGATCAATACTCAAATAAAATACCCAATTTTTAAAATAATGAATTTTGAATGAATTCTATTTCAAAACCCCACCTTAAAACTTTCTAATAAATTTTATTTTGAATCTAAACCTTTTCACAAAGCAGATATTACTTATTCAGGATAATGTTTTCCTGTTTTTATCGATTTGGTTCTTCATCGAAATGGTTTCGTAATTAAAATACTTTTTCCCAAAGTATATTTTTCTGTTCTAAACATCATACTCATCATTTCGATATTCTTCCAATTTAAAAATTATTACCAAAACAAGAAGTTCTAAGATGCCATCTCTCACTACATGTTCGATGATTCTACAAAAGAATACATCGAAAAAGAAGAAACCGCTTAACGTAAATCTATACTTAAATATAAGCTCTGAGAAAATGATTTTCAGATCTTCACTTACTTCATAACTGAATTTGAATCAGATAATACTTAGTATGAGACAAAAACATATTTCTTTCATGTGTACCAGATGTGCTGCGTTGAATAATGATAAAAAATTGGAAATGAGTTTGAGAAAAGTTATCGAAATACAGCGATACATGATTCAAAATGGATGTTTTCAAATCGATAACTGGATTCTGTCTAGAGACATCTAGCTTATACAACTTATTTAAAACTATATTCTCCCAATACAAGATATATTTGAGGCCCGAAGCACGGACAAAATACAAACGCAATTTTACTACATACGTAATAAATTACGAATTTTTTCATTGGATTTAAGATCACAAGAAAAAATCTGAGATAACAAGATTGTATTCATAAAAAAATATTGTGAGGCAAAGAAATATGCAGTAAAAAATAAATAAAATAAATCGTTTGGAGATAAAATAAATTTTTATTTTCAAAAACACACATTATTAAAAATAAAAATCTCATTCCTCCAAACGATATTAAATTTTTAAAAAAAACTATTCCTTTCTTGTTCTTATAAACAACCTAAAAAGAAATATAATGAACTCAATGAATGTATTATACAGATTTTATGTCAGTTTTTCGAACGTTTACATTTTTTTTCTGTTTACTAGCAAAATTTCGATAGTTTGTTAAGAGTCATATATAACTTTGTGTAAAAGCTTGCTATGATTATAAAAATATTACTAACGTATTCCTTCCAACTTAACCACAGTTTAGCTTTCGATGTAAATGTGTGCTGTGACATTTTTAAAAAATCTTATTTATTGGCAACAGAAACAAAGAATTTACTACCTAACTTTCATTTTTTCTTTCAAAATCCATGAAATTCAGAGTTAGCAACACGAGCCAGTAATATTTCTTTCGGCAACCAACATTCTATGTTGTTTTTATTAATTATGAAAATCTATAGAATCCTTATTTCTGTGCAAAGTTCGTATGACAGGAAAAGGGTGACAACTTACATTCCCGCATCACATGATTTATTTTTATGAAGGTGGTCAAGGTCTCCTACTCGTAAATATACAATCACGAATGAAACTTGACCCGTTTCCTGCATAGCGGATTCAGTGTCATATTACCTTCTATAGCTTCTAGTTAATGAATTCTATTAATTTTTATCAAGTGAAAATTATGAGATATTTATGTATATGATTATGATAAGTTTAACTTTTTTTTTGTCTCTTTTAATATCAAACATGTTATTGCACGGATCTGTATAATTGATGGAATACACTATAATTTTTCGGAATGTTTCTTTTGACTTATAGAAAATTCTTCTTTGCGTAATGTTAAAGAATAGAACATACATTTGAAAATTATTTCAGATAGAAAAATGTTCTATCATTGACATTACTTTCTGACTTCCCGATCCTTTAAAGCAATGTTTCCTAAGTGTGGTACGCGTACCCCAGGGGTAAGGGAAGAGTTTGGTGGGGGTACGTTTGCATTGGAGTTTGGTGGGGATATGCACTGTACCCTGCTTAACTGCGCCTAATTATTATTATTTAAACGTTTTTTCTGAATTTCACTTGGTGTGTGTGTCATGAAATTTTCGATCGTTAATTTAACCAACTTCCCATTAAGCTAGAGCTCTGGAACTTTGAGAATCGTTCTTATTCGCCTAACAATGCAATATTTAGATATTTGAGACAAGTTTTAACTAATATTTCAATAATTTTTTTAGAAACGTAATTTGTGTAGTAACCTGGCGCCATCTATGGGAGATATATTGAATTTCGCAGAGAGAGTGATTATAAAGACGAGAGAGATTTGAGGTTTTTTACAAAGTTTTAACTAATATTTAAATAATTTTTTAATAAACTTTGCCACCATATAAAAACGTTGTTTTAAAAAAGTTGTTTTTTATCTTGAATTATTCTATGTTCTCTTGAGTCAAGTCAAGACAGTTTTGTGAGGCGCTTAATACCAAGGCGGGAATTTGCCACACTTTTTTACAGAGACAACTTACTTAGTTAGTGGCTTCTGTAGGCGCATGCGCATTTTTAGCTTTTGTGCGATTTTTCTTATAGGAAATGTTTGTTATGTGCTTATTTTTGTTATGTGATTATTTTTATAAAATATAATTTTTATCCCTAGCATAGATTATGGATCGCAGATTGAAATCTGGAACTACTACTTCGAAAGAAAGTAATGATTATTGTAGCAGTAGACTGACAGAAAATTATGAAATTAACGACGAAAATCAACTTCAATTCTGAAAAAAAAACCTATTAAGAAAAAAGTAAGGAAAACTCTCAAGTACGACAAAGAATATCTTAAATTTGGATTCTCATGGACTGGAGATGAAAATAAGCCTATTCCACTTGGCGTCATTTGTTTTGAAAATCTAACAAACGAAAACATGAAACCATCCAACTTAAAGCGCCATTTTGAGACAAACCATAATCAGTTCAAAGATAAACCCAAAGATTTTTTTGAAAATAAACTTAAGGATTTAAACCAGTCTCGAAAAGTATTGTGGGTTTGTTAGGAGGTTATAATCGAAAAATACTAGAAACTTCGTATCGTGTGTCGCTTTCAATTGCGAAATATAGCTCAGCGGAAACCATTGGCGAAATTTAATCAAGCCTGCAGCCAAGATAATGGCAGAAGTACTGATAGGAGATAGAGCGAAACAAACATTTGACCGTGTTTCTCTCTCAAATAATACAGTTCCTCAAAGAATCCTTAATATGTTTAATAATGTAAAACAGATGTTATTATCTGATGTTTCTCAAAGTCGTTAGTATGCATTGTAAGTCGATGAATCCACTGATATTGCGAATTTTGCAAATCTCGTGGCATTTGTTAGATACAAAAAAAACCAAGAAATTCATGATTTATTTTGACAGTCTTTATTAGGTCACACAACAGGAAAAGATATCTTTACTGTTATAAATAAATTTATGCAAGAGAACAAAATTGATTTGAATAGATGTGTTGGAATAAGCACAGATGAAGCAAAAAGCATGGTAGGAATTAATAAAGGACTCGTTTCAAGAATTCAAAATGTTGCCCCAAATGTCATATTCACACATTGTTGCATACACAGAGAGGCTTTGGCAACACGTAAGACCTGCTGACCTACAGAAAGTTCTGGTTGGAAGCGTAAAAATAGTTAAGTATATTAAAACCTGTCCTTTGAATGCACGATTTTTTTCGCAAATATGTGAAGAAATGGAAATTGTCATAACCAGCTTCTTTTTCATACTAATGTTCGTTGTTTATTTCGAGGAAAAATTATAAATCGATTGTTTGAAATTAGACATGAACTTCAATGTTTTCTTTAAGATAGATCTGAGTTGAGAAATTGCTTACATGACTGGAAATGGCCAGCATATTTAGCAGATATATTCTCTGTTTTAAATTGCCTCAACTTATCGTTACAAGGCAAAGAAATTTCATTGTTTCACGTCCAAGATAGAGTGAACGCTGTCAACGTAAAACTAAATTTATGGCAAAAGAGATTTGGTAATGGAGAAGTAGACTCGTTTCCCTCCCTTCATGAGTTTATAACAAGTTCGACTACTAAAACCAATTCTGATACTCTGAAATGCATAACACAGCATTTGGAGAATTTGCAAGTGAGCTTGAAAAACTGTTTCCCTGATTTAAACAAAAATATTGAACGGATAAGATATCTGTTTAATATTAACACAACATCCATGCCACTTGCGGAAGAAGAGCAATTGTTAGAATTGACTTCGGATGGATTCTTGAAAAATAAACACTAAGACATCATTCTGGTTACAAATGCAACATGTGTATCCGGTTTTAACAGAAAAAATTCCAAAACACATCTTGCCTTTTTATTAAAACGTTTTTCTGAATTTCACTTGGTGTGTGTGTGTGTGTGTGTCATCAAATTTTCGATCGTTAATTTAACCAACTTCCCATCAAGCTAGAAATCTGAAACCTTGGGAATCGTTCTCACTAGCCTAACAATACGATATTTGGACATTTGCGACAAGTTTTAGCTAGTATTTTCTTCAATAATGCAGTTTATCCCAACCACTTGGCGCGATTTCAAAAATTGGCATCAAACTTGGCGATTTTTTTGTTTGGCTGAACGTTAAGTCCGTAAAACGGACCAGGGTAGCCACATTTGGCAAAATACTGCCAAATAATTCTTGTCGCCAAGAGTGATTGGGTTAAACTGCATT
>BMAW01007012.1:856208-870406 GCA_019974015.1 Nephila pilipes | reverse complement strand
TGTGTGTGTGTGTCATCAAATTTTCTATCGTTAAATTAACCAACTTCCCATCAAGCTAGAGTTCTGAAATTTCGGGAACCGTTCTTACTTGCCTAACAATGCAATATTTAGATATTTGCGACCAGTTTTAACTAATATTTCAATAATCTTTCTTAATAAATTTTGCCACTATATAAAAACGTTGTTTTTAAAAACGTTGGTTTTTATCTCGAATTATTAAACTTCATATTTATATGAAGTTGCTTTTTTAACACTTGTAGATATTAAGTCGAAAAAAAAGGAACAGACTATTGGACTTGGAACCGCACATCTTAGATTAAAACTAACAATCAGGAATCAAATTGTGACGATCTGTCATCTCAGTGCGAACAATTTCATCTTTCTCATTGATCCAAATAAATGTTATTTATAATATAACTTTCATTTATATTTTATTATAAATAATTTTATTTCTCTTCTCTTCTTATTTTGTGTATGCCACACACAAAAAGGGGGAAATACATATATTTTGATTGTTATTAAAATACATCCATTTTTTTGACGAGGGGTAATCAGCATTAAGAAAATTATAGAAGGGGTACACATATGTCAAAATTTTGGGAAACACTGCTTTAGAACAAGGGTAGGAATACTTATTTATGAAAATAGTCATGTCGTTACATTTTTCGGTTCGGTCAACCAGGTAAGCAAATTTGTGTGTGTGTGTGAAGATATTTACGTCCGCACTTCTACCCCCATAGCAATATCAACAGCAAAAAGAGTATCATTTTTTTTATTAACTATTTATGTTTTGTACGATATTTATATTTATATATACATATTTATGTACGTAATATTTATATTCACTCAAAAAAGAATTAAATATTTACAGTTATTAATGAATATATTATAGGACTGATTAAATATTTTACTATCGCGATGAATGTAACTGTTTTTCTGGTGTAACACTTCGTCTGATAACACTAACATACTGAAATTCGAAATGAGTATGTTATGTGCTTTTGCCTAGCACTCAGTTGAATTAATTTAGCTTAAATTAGGTTGTGTAATTTTAAATAATTTCTCTAGACTTTTTGCATATACTAGATCTTTATTAAGCGTGCATCAAAAAGCAAGTCAGTACAGTAAGTGAAAAAAAAAATGGTTTTTTAGAACACAACTTTTAAACAAAATTACAGTTTGGTTTACAGTTAACATAGATATATTAATAGAGATATAACAATAAAAATATAAAAACTGAAATATAAATTACGTGAATCATTTTAAAAATTAACACTAATTAAGTGCATTTAAATAAAATAAGTTTAATATTTATTATTTATTCAAATAGAATTAATTTAATTTAATTTCGTCAAAACTATGGCAAGCAGGTTTCAGCTGATTTTCTGAAAACAGCTTGACAGAGGCAGCACTCTAGCGGCAAAATACTGAATTGTTGTTGTCCTCACATTACTCCCTCACCAGTAACTGAGTTACGATAATCAGGTACCCATGGTAGGAGTTTGACATATACTTAAGTACACACAACAATCAATGAATAACTCTACATATTGTATATTATCCATACAACTCTTCTGTGGATAATTGTCTGTAAGTAACAAAATTAGTTAGTATGGATTAATTCAAAATTTTCTTGCATATACTAAAGACACATACATACAAACATGTTCGATGACATTACTGAATCATATTTACATACCAAACTGTATTGTTTACGCACAAAGAAATTTCAAGATACATAAAAAAAAATCACTATCTCTCTATATACAAATAAAATACTAGACAACACAATATACTAAAAATCCATATATATATATATATATATATATATATATATATATATATATATATAACATTTCCTAACTAACATTTACATACTCAATGTGTTATGTTTTCAATGACATGAAATAAGGAACACAAAGAAATTTTGTAATCAGTATGTGTATTAATAACAGAAATAATAAATTCATTCGATAAAATTGGATCGAGTGCTAACTCAACCAATAACACAATTTCTGCTTGCAGAAATAAATCATATGAATATAACTGGTTATAAAGAATATTATTATGAGGATACACTTAATGATTTTAATGCAAAATATCACTGAGCATAAGGTATACACATATAAAAATCTTTAATCTCTAGACCTTACCGGTTGTTTTATCTTCCGACCACATCTGGAAATTATTTGATTATCAGATGGGAGGTGGGAATCTCTATAATCTGAATTCCCATCTGTTTGCTTACCTGGTGTCGGTGTGTTATCTTTATCTGTAACCAGTAAATAGGCTGGTTTTAGACGGCCAATTGAGATATTTACATTTTTGTTTTTCATTGATAAAGTGAAAATTTTTTCAGAACGTTCAACTACTCTATATGGTCCTTGATAAGGTGGTTCGAGGGCTTTTTTGATTCTGTCTATTCTCACAAAAACATGACAGCAGGATCTGAGATCTTTATGCACAAATATTTTTTGGTGCTTGTTGACACTACTTGATGGTACTGGTTTTAGCTCCTCCATACACTTCTGCAACCGGGAGACAAAGATTTCTTGGTCCATTTTGATGGTAGGTGGGTCGAAGAATTCTCACGGCAACTTGATGTTGGTGCCATACATCATTTGGGCAATTGAGTGGTTTGTGTCTGATCTAATGGCAGCTCTCAAACCAAGTAGCACTGTTGGTAGAGATTCAGTCCATCTGATGTTGTTATGTGCCTTTATAGCACTTTTCAGGGTCCTATGCTGTCTCCCTATTTTCCCGTTACATTGGGGGTGGTATGAGGTAGTATGTGATACTTTTGCACCACATATAGCAGCAAGATATCTGAGTAATTGGGACTCAAACTGTCTTCCTTGATCCGTTATAATTTGAGCCGGGACTCCAAATCTACAAATCCAGTTGTTGTAAAAAGCTTCACCAACTATTTCGGCAGTTATGGCAGGTAGAGGAACTGCTTCTATCCACGAAGAATACCGATCAATGCAGGTCAGGCAGTATTCCATGCCTTCTGAAGGTGGTAGAGGGTCAATCAAATCTATATGTATAACACTAAATCTTCCATTTGGAATTTGGTATAACTACTCCAAATTTAGACTTAGTGTGGCTGTTTACTTTGCATTTTTGGCATCTCATGCACGTCTTTGCCCATTCTCCTACTTGCTTCTTCATCTCTGGCCAAAAGAATTTTTCAATCATCTGTTTGATGGTGCTTTTTACTCCAGGATGACAAAAACCATGCATTTGTTGAAACATCTGCATTCGAAATTCCTCTGGGATATATGATCTAATCTTTGATGTTGAGATATCACACCATAGTGTTTTTCCTGATGGTAATGTTGAGGGTTTAAACTGTAAAGAGGAACTTTCCTGCATTAATTGTTGCAATTCCTTGTGACATTGGGCTATTCGCGGTTTCTCTTCACTAACCTTGGGGACTTTTAATTGAGATTGATTGCTTTGGCTAAACAACCTTTGCCCACCCAAAAATGAAATGTGATACGTAAAGTTATTATGTAAAGCAGTTAGAAATGAAGTGAAGTGGTTGAGTTAGGAAATATATTAACTCCGACTGAAAGTGGCTGAAAGAGAGGCCGAAGGAGTAGAGAGGTTGAAAGAGAGAGGCTGTAGGGGAAGTGAAGCTGAAGTGATAGATAAGAGGAAGGAGGAAATAGAGATTGACATAGAGGATTCGAGTAAAGATTGTTGCTAGAAGTTTGTTTCCTACTGTTTTCAACAGTTGATCCAGAGCCTGAGTTGCAGTCGAGGAAGGATTAGTGGTAAGAATCTGTTAGATTACTATTGGTGGGTTGAACTAAGGTATTAGAAAGTTTACCCTGGAGAGCATAGGGAGTTGTTGTCATAGTAAATATATGTTAATAAATTGTTTAAAGATTGTTTTGGTGATTCTGTAATTATTTGTGTCGTAGTGTTTAATAATTTAATCTAGTGATGGCACAAGATGAAGCCCGGGTCGGGCGGGCGTCACATCCTTATCATGCACTTGCTTCTCTGCTATAGCATCATAGTCGATAGTTGAGACAGATTCAATTCTTGATAATGTATCAGCAACTATATTATCTTTACCTTGAATATGCTGAATGTTAGTTGAAAATTCGGAACTATATTGTAGCTGTCGTAGCTGTCTTGGGATGCTTTTTCGTTTTTCTGTCGAAATGCAAATGTAAGAGGCTTATGATCAGTGTAGATGGTGAAATCATTGCCTTCTAACAGATGTTTGAAATGTTTTCAAACATCTGTGGCAAGCAGGCTTCAGCTGATTTTCTGAAAACAGCTTGACAGGTGCAGCACTCTAGTGGCAAAATACTGAATTGTTGTTGTCCTCATAAGTACTTCCAGTCAGTAAGTTGTTTTCAAAGGGTCCTCTATTGATACCGATCTGTATTGTAATTTTACATACTTCATTTTCGAGAAGGTCCTTTCCCATCGGTAAGTGCTTCAAAATACAGACATGTGATTTTAATTGGCCGCATTTATCTTCCGGTTGATATTTCTAGAATTCGGTTGGACCAATTTCTTTAAACATCATTGTTAGCATATTATCATTTTGTAGATCATCCACTTCCAAATGAAAGTCGCCATCTGAGCGTTTGGATACGTTCGGACATTTTGAGACCAAAATACCATAGTGATTTTGCTCTTTCTCATGGGGTTTAGTGTCATTGGTAAATACGGGTGACGCTCCTCAGGATACTCTTGTCATTATTCCCTCGATTTCCTTACTTAGTATCAAAGCCAGAAGAATTTTGTGTTTTATTATGTCAGGTAATTGTTTTGATATCGCTTTTAATGTTACGAACTTGCGAAGACACTTTTCTACAATGTTACCCTTTTGGTAAAAAAGAGACATTTACAGAGCTTTTGATGGGTATAAGAAAAACCTAAGCAATGACACCCACTACCTTGGCAACACACTTGGCGATTATTTTAGCGACAAATTGAAGGATATCGGTAATGCTCGAATTTTCCCCATATTTCTATTAGGGGATAAGTTACGGATTATTCGTGAATTTTTCCTGTGACGTCACATCTGGCTTTGATTATTGTAAATACGCGGAGAGTGAGTCCGCCTTTGAAGTGCAGCTTAGCGCAAAGCATTGCTTGCAGATTTGGCTACAGTGAAAACTGGAAAGCTGGTGAGCTGAACGTTATTGAAAACGTTATTACTATTATTTCTAGTAATTTTCTATCTGTTTGTGTTATTAATCTGTACAAGGACTGTTTTCGTTTCTGTTGTTTTGTTAATCTGTGCATGTTTTTAATGAATATTTGTAAATAAAAAAAAGCGTCATTCTCCTTTATCATCCTTCTTGGACTTTTTTCACCACACATCCACAGGACGATTTTTGTAACAATATAAATGCTTATAAAAGAAATTCTAATTCTTGAAGAACAGTCAGTGATAGAACTATCATTATCTTCATATGTTAAGATCACGATTTCTTGATAAATTGGCTGTCATATGGCAACCAGTTCACTCATACTTTTAAGGTATGTATGAAAAGAGTATTAAGGTATTTTCAAGGTATGTGCCTTCGGAGCACTTTTTTCACAAAAAAAAGAAAGATATTTTTGTGAAACGCTTATGTTTTTAATTATAATGCGTGTCGTGAAGCAGAAAAATGCAGTTATCTCTTAAACTTACGGAGTTATACCAAAACATATAAACACAACATGATTTTACAAAAGAATATATCAACTTTTTAAATAAAAAAAATAGCCCCAAAATAAATAGTTATGTACTTAAAAGCTATGTTTAAGGTTCACAATATACCTAGAGATATACAGAACATTGCGATAAAATTACATTTGAATGTATGAAATACTTTTTAAGAAATGAGATTTTTCGTAATCATAAGAAAATTAAAAACGCAGTTTTCCAGAAAATGCAAATCTATAAATCAAAATTAAGTGAAGAAATAGTTGCCAGATACACCTATAACTATGATAAATGAATAAATAACACTAAAATCTATGTTTAAAAAGTAAATTGTACATTCCCATCGTTTGAAAATAAAGGAACAACTGTTTAAATGTACTGTTTACTTTTCTATGGCTTAGTTTCGGTCTTGAAAATTTTCACTTCCGGAGGCTTTATATTGAACTTCCGGTTTAAAATCTAGTCTATAATTTTGTTTCTAGCTACCATAGAAACAAACGCAAACCTTTTTCGAAATCGTAAAAGTGTAGACTTTAAATACAATTCGAATTTAATTAACATTTTCATTTTTTTAAGTATGGTTCTCTGTAAATTGTGAATTGCAATATTTCGAGTACTGTCAAGAAGAATCGTTCTTAATTTCATCACTGGCACAAAAGTTTTGAGTTAAAGTCGGGAATAGAGAGAGAGAGAGAGAGAGGGTGTCCCCTACGAGATTAGCGACGAAACTTGGCGACTTCATAGATAGGTCGCTAAACTTGCGTGCATTGAGTATGCTTAGGGTTACCATAACCTAAATCGCCAATTATCGCTCCCAAAAGTCGCCAATCGACTAGGGGATACCCTATTCCCGACTTTAACCAAGTTTTGATCAATAGAAAATAATAATTGGATCACAGACTGCGATTCTATTACAACCAATGAATCCAAATACAAAGGGGAATGTTCTTTTAAGTTGAGAAAGATGAGATATTATTGAGGAAAATTAAGCTTTCTTTTCTATCGAGAATCATTTTATCGAAAAAAAAATCGTATAGCAAGTACAACATTTAATATTTTAGAACCAAATAACATTTAAAAATGAATATTTTAGTTTTCCATTTTATAATGAAATATATAAAAAAAAATTATATTATCGTTGTCGTATAAGAAATATTAAAACGATATGTTTAATTAAATTATTTTTTGATATTATTACTTCATTTGTCTCTAAATAAAATTTGGGGGCGCGGTAACCTAGTGGTCAGCGAGTTCGCTGCCCGGGGCACAGAGGAACGAAAAGGGTGATTTACTAGACACGGCTTTTTTCAACCAGTTATTCCCCCGTAAAATTTTTAATGAAGACAGTGTTCAATGGTTTGTATGTGTGTGCTGAATAGAATGGGGATGTCCATTTCACAATAGGAAAGAAGCTAAAAAAGCTAGATCTCTTAGAATAAATCTATTTGATTTCATATGAAATAATACCCATGAACCTAACTAAATAAGCACCTGAAAAGTCGTACTTGGTATATCGGCAAAATATAATCACTTCAGCTAATTCAGATATTTTTTGGTCATTTTTCTTTCGTTTTGCTAGGAGGGGCAAAATTTGCCTATAACTGAATTTGATAAGATTTAAATACGTATCTATACTAATAATTAAAATCGTTAGTTGGCTCATTACGTTGGATCATTACGGTCCACCTCATATCACGTGACATAGATCACTGAATTTTATTAAGCAGGTTAATTTTATGGAGAGATGAGATGAACAGGTACTTTTCAAATCTATAACTTCACAAAAATGTAATAAATAAAACTAAAAATTGATGCGATAATTTTCACTTTAAATACACTTTCAGATACTAAAAGTTATGTAATAACTCAACAAAGTCGCAGGCACCGGGTAATAAGAGATAAAATTTGTTAAAATATAAAAATATTGAAATACAAAATATAAAATTTGTTGCGTGTTAATATAAACTTAATATATAACACGCAATATTAAAAATTACATCAAAAATATTTTAAATAATTAAATTATATTCAAAATGATACAACAATAATATTAAAAAAGGAAATTCGTAACATGAGGTACTTTTAATTGACTTCCCTCATATGGTTCGTTTCTTTTAGGGGAACTCCAAGGTTTTCAACATAATCCATCAAAAGTTCTTGTTGTTTTAACTCTCTCTCTCTCTCATGGCATCTTCCAGGAACATGCAAAATATCTGCAGTAGGATTATCTTCATCGGTGACACATTCAGCAACAAGAAGCAATTGTTCATTTTCTGGAAACAACTTCTTGGTCATTTGATAAGAACTCCGAGGTCTCAGTGGTGAAATCTTAGGATCAGAGCTGACTAAGAGATTACTTATTATGTCCTCATTTGTAGATTTTCGGATATTTCTCTGACTCTGAACTCTCTGCATTGGTGAAAAGCTTTATTATTGGCAGCTTTATCCTCTTCTAAGAATTTTCCAATTCGAAGAATAAAACTTTCGATTATTTTTTCACCATGGATTTACACTTTATGCACAGTTAAGTGATACGTGGTACCACCGTAGTGTTTGACATAAATCTCTGTTTTTTCAGGCAAATGATCTGAAATTTCTGGGGAACACCAGGTTATCAGAAGAAATTATTTGCAATACAATTACAAATCTTCTGATGACTTCTTCATTTAGCCCAGTTATTTTTAATGTAGCCATGGGATCGTCGAAAAACATTTGTGTTACATTACCATCATTCTAGGCTCTAGCACCTTTGTCTACACTCGATCAACATGAAGTCCCAAAGGATCTTTAAAGAGGTTTTGCATTCTCGTGTTTCTTTTTTGTTGTTGGCTCTTGTGCAAATCTGTGTCTGCTAAAGACTTCTGGAAGTCCATCTTATAAGAAATGTATAGTAAGTACTCGAAACATCTGATTTTGGCATGGAGAAGAGAAATGACAAACCTGTAATGCTCTGCAATAGCAGTTATTTCGTCAATTCAAATCGTTCATCATTGTTGGTGTAGCACCGCACACATAGCAAAGCATGGAAGAAATTGTGTCAGTCAAAAAAATATTATGATTTTCGTTTTGTAAGGTTCGTGTTCTATCTTAATTTATTAACCTGTGTAAGGATTAGGGACACAGTATCTGATTTCATTCGTTCCTTTTTCTGTTTGCTGATTTCCAGAATTTATTTGCTGCACACAAATTTAACACAGTCTACAAAATTGTATCGACGAGAGTCTTGGATTTTTCCCAAACAATTGATGAATTATCTGTATCAATAAATCTGATCGGAACTATTATATTCATAAAGAACGCTGAGTTTTCTGTATTTGTGCCACTGTTAGACAAATAAGGTTGTTTGTATACACTTGAGGCGACCCATCGAAACCCCATTTAAAAATGAAATTCAGGTTTTTCTTTTTTTCTTATCCTCTCATTTATGAACAAAATTCTCGAAGCGGTATGGTTCTAGAGAACCCGAAGAGGAATGTTTTTTTCAGATAACATTCTTTCTAGGCCTTACTGAGCTTAAAATAAGAGGGGGAGAGTGGCGTTTCTTAAAATACAGTACAGTGAGTTGGACAAATTGAAAGATGTAGTATTTCGGAAAGTGCATCCCCACACTTGAGAACGAAATCACGCGTCAGATTTTTATTGACATCACACATTTCTTTAATACCTTCGAATCTAATAAATTGTTCAATACTTTGTTAACGATTTTGGACTTGATATTTTGACCTTGCCTCAAATTCATTTACGGAGAAAAAAGTAGTGTGTGTTATACTGAATACTTTGCCCTCAACTCTTCAACTCTAAGCATTTTGTACCTTTCAGAAAGTTCACCGACAGGCTTGAGCGTAACAACAAAAAGCTCAATTATTATTTGGGATTATCAAACCTTCATTGAGGCAAACTGCATTTAGACGAAGAAAGAATTCTTTGTTGTAATAAGCATTTATCCATCTTTTTTTCAAATGGGCACAAAATAATTAATTTTCTTGATGTAAAATGTTACTCTGAGAGAAATTTAAAGTAGACATGTGATGAAATTTTTTTTTTTCTTTTAGAATTAGATATACTTTTGTAGACTACTAGGCTATATTAGCAAGACTATTAGGCTATATTATTGACTGTTTGTCTCAAAAATTATTATTTTTTATTGTAAAAATAAAATAAAACCCAAGCGTAATGATCAAAGTTTCATAGAACACACAACCTTCAGAAAACACGCACACACAAAAGAAACATTCTTAAGTTCATCAATGATGCCTATTTTTGCAACAAAATAAATAAAAGCTAACGATAAAATATTATAGTAGTCAGTAAATTATTAAAACTATTGACAATGTTCTTTTCATATATTAAAATAAAGGCAGACGATAAAATATTAAAGTAGACTGTAAATTATCAAAGCTATTGGCAACGTCCTTTTCATACGCTAAATGTATGCCTCATACTGAAGAAAAATTTAACTATTATTCCAACAAAAAATAAAATAAATCCTTACAGCACGGTTTTAGGTAACAAAGACTTTTCCTCCGATATTGCCACGATTAAACACAGTTTGCTTACAGAATCAGACATAAATGGATATAATTTTTATATAGTTCTCACAAAAATACACCATCACTCTAGTTTTTTAATGATCTCTTTAACTATGTAGTATCTTAGTCATTAATGTAGTGAATTTATAATTAATTTGATTGATTTGTTTATGGTGTGATTTTTTATGAATTATAATATTGATGTTTTGTACTTAATTAAATTTCAAACTGAAAAGTGAATAATAATACTTTAAACAAATGTTTCTATGAAAGAAAAGCTATAAATTCAAAGCAAGTATATATATATGTGTGTGTTGAGTGTCTCTGTGTGAGGAAACAAAATCAAATTAAAATACAAATTATAACAACTAAAATTAAATGTTCTAAGGAACGGTGAAAAATAAATTCAAAGCCTCATTTATTTAAAAAAAAAAATGCTTTTAATGAAGATTTTTCTTTAAAATATTGCAGCATTTATATATTATACTTGTAAAGCTGTGCAAGATCTCTTAAGTAAAAGTTCTTTTTACTTAAGAAATCTTAAAATACGAAAGCAATTACTTTAAAAATATTTAAAAAGTTATACTTTTTAAAAATACAGAGTTATTCAAAATGAACCAACTGAATTCTGAATTTCCATATTTTTATAAATACATGACACATAATAATAATAATAAGTAATACAGGGATGCGATGGGAAAATATGGAATTTTTATTACAAGTATTCTATATAACTTCCTTTAGTTACACGTATAATGTCAATTAGATATCAAAATTCCTACCGAATATGTTGTAAGGTGTCAGTGGTAATTGATTGCCCATAATCTTTTGCAAACCTCCAAAAGGAAGAAATCGTGTGGGGCCATATCAGGTGACTTCGTTGGCCAGCTGTGTGACATCCAAGTCATTTGGTCCACTGCGACCGATCATCTGTGAGGTAACTCCTTGCAAACTTCTGAAATAGCTTTCATGAAGTAGCTTCAACAAAGAACACACGAGAGCCATCTGTTGTTCACAATATAAGACTTCCACATTTTTCCTTCGTATTCATGTGTCACTTATTATTCTGAGTCATTTATTTTTGAAAATAATGCAGTTTGAAATAGGATGCTTCATTTTGAATAACACTGTTGTATATAATTCTTATCTTTGAACTTGATATTTGAATTTGATTGACTAAAAAAAAATGAGAAATTTTTATATCTCTAAAAATAAAACATGAAATGAAAACATTTTATCGAAGAAAAAAAATAACAAAAGCGAGTATCATGAATTTTCCACATCAATTTTACACAGGAGAAAGTATATGAGTTCAAAAATTACAAACATTCAGCTCAAAATAATAACCCGCCCGAACAGGGACTCGAACCCTGGACCGTTAGGTTAAAAGCCTAACGCTCTACCGACTGAGCTATCCGGGCCTGTTTAAGAGGAGGAAACAATAAATCTGCCTTTGAAGCCTTCATGTTGTGATTGGCTTCTTTTGTGGATTTTTGTAAAGGTACTTTGACATACGTTGTTGTGTATTAAGCAAAGTAATTATGACTATTATTACTATCACTCCTACTACTACTCTACTTATTTTCTACAACTAATAATGAGTGATTTATATTATTCTTGGGTAAAATTTATTAACTAAGTTAAATTGTTGTAGAAACCACTCTGTATTCATACATATTTTCTAAATTGAAACTATTTAATTTATCGTTACCTTTTATTACGATAGTTTGTACAGTTTTGCTTAGAGTATAAATAGTTGACATTTGACCATACAGAAATACTTATTGAAGTTAGTTCTAAAATTTCTCATTAATTGTTGTCCCTCTAGACCTTCAAAACGACTTGTGGAGAATGGCTATTACAGAAAAAATTTACATTTTTAAAATATTTTTCATGTTGTTAGTATTTTTAATAAATTTGCATAAAAAAAAAATCAAGACATATGTCAAAACAAGTTTCTGAATTATTGAAATTCGTATATAAATGTTAAGAAAAATTTGAGATAAGCTAAGATGAAATAAATTGTTTTCCATTTCAATACGTCAAGAATAAAACAAAATTTAATTCAGTTTAAATTTGCGTGAATATTTTGCAAATTTTATACTTCCGTATTGAAATAATGTAGATTTTTCAAATTCATTTTTGAAGGAAAATAAAATAATTAAATCTGATTTTAAATTAACTTTCCCGTTTTATACTAGATGGCGATACCGTGAAATGAAAAATTTACAGTGGAAAACCCATGTTCTTTTAAGATTGTGCTGACATCTATTGGTAGATAGAAAAGAAATAGTTGAAAATTTAGGAAAAATATATGCATTTTATTAACTTATTTTTTCTCTTTATCAAAATTTGATGAATGTTAAAAGATATATTTTATGTATAAAAAATATTTATTTAAAATCGAAAACATTCATAAGTTAATTTAAAGTTCTTATATAATTTCTGAAAATTTTAATTACAAATTTCCGAAAAGAAGTTAAAATTCTTTGAAAAAAAAAAGAGAAAGAAGAAGTCAAATTAAAGAAAATTAATGTGATAGAATTCTGCTTAACCATTATTTTCCCTCAAGATTTAGATTAAATTTAAGATTTCTTAGTAAATTTTTCTCTATTACTTGATTCTTGAGTTCCCATGCTCTGGCAAAATTAAAATTCCTTTCTATGAAAGCATTTCAAAAGCTTAAAAAAATGTTGTTATCTTGAAATAGTCTCATTTATTTCTTTTCATAAATTAATTCTGGATAGTCCTTATTTACTAATAATGGAGTTTTAAAGCTTTGCAACTAATTACGATTCCTTACTAGAATATGTTTTTTATGCGGATGGATATTTATTTTATTGCCTAACTAATTTTAAATTTAAAATTTGGGAATTACCTGCAAACATTAAGATATAAGTGACTTCTGAATACATTTCAGCTATTTTTAACTCTGCCTCGGATTTTATTCCCGATAGTCAATAATTATTATGGATACATTATTGTGTGCGTCTTTGTATTTAAGGAGTATAATATACTCGACGTCCTTTAAAATAAATTGTATTTTGCTAGTTTACTCCAAACTTCATGAAGGATAAAAACACAATTTCGTACACAAGCTGTGTTCGAAAGTAATTCCCATTTATTTACGAACTGGGCAAGAATAATGTATTTCAGTATTTCGTAATAATCTGTGCATGTAACGTAAAAATGCAGAAAAATTTAATCCTATTTTTTTTTTTTTTCGTTATTTAAGTTTGACGAGAAATGCAAAAATGTTTACGTTCCAGAGTTTCCTTGGCAATTTGATTACACTTGCCTGATGACAAAAATATGTCTCATAGCTTATTTGAAGTTTTAGATTTCAGTAAAATGACAAGAAAATTTTAAGTTCAATTTTTGATGATGTAAATATAAAAAAAAAAATTTCGTACCGTTTCACCTGCGTCTAACAACGTATACTGAAAAAAATTCGATAATTATTATTGAAATTAGATGCAGAAATGAACAAGGTACAAAGCCATTCGTACCACAAATATTAGTGATCCCTCCCTTCACATTTTGTCTTGCTTAAACGTCATGATTTTCATTAAAATCAGGACAGTAGAAAACTACAGATGCTTGTTTAAGACTATCACGAACAATGTTTTTTTTTTTTTTTTTAAAAAAAAAAGGTCATGAAGTTGAAGTACATCATTATAAAAATGCTTCACTCTCCTACAATGTTTTGATTCTTAATCTTTTTTAGTTTTCATTTATTTAAATTATATTATATTTTTCTGTTGTTTATTTATTGTTTGAGTGCGAGCTAATGCAAGAGAGAGATTTAGAGTTAGATATATATATATATATATAAACAAGAATTATTCAAAAATTCAGAGTTTGGGACAAAAGGTTAAAAAAAATGAAAATAAAAGGTTTTCAACCGAACATTTTTTGAAAGAAATTTTGAAAATATCTTTATCCGTAATGAATATTGTTTACCACTATTTTTTTTTTTTTTTTTTCCA
>BMAW01007012.1:823708-853708 GCA_019974015.1 Nephila pilipes | reverse complement strand
ACGAAGGAACATCAAGGTTTGTATTAAATTGGGAAAATGAGTCACAAAAATGTACGAAATGATTAAATCCACGAATGATAATGATGCTGCGAGTCATTTTCAAGTATATGAGTGGTTTACGAGATTTATAACTGGAACGGACTCAACCGAAGACGAAGAGATCAGGTCGTCCATATTCGAGTCGAAATGATAAAAATACTGAGCTTGTATAACAGACTATCAAGTTTTTTTGTGATTGGAGCATTCTACAAAGATATTTTGGATCAGCTTTTCAAACAAATGCGGCATCTCGGCCCCAATTAGTTGAATAGCGGAAATTGCTGACTCTTGCACAACAATTCATCGTTCCATCTTGTCCATTCTTGTGCAGTATATTTTGGCTAGGAGGCAGGTTGTGTACACCAGATTTGTGACTCCACTTTTTGACAATTTTTTTTATTTTCCAAGTTGAGATTGAAAATGAAGGGACAGCGGTACAAATCAACAGAGGAGATTGAAATGGCGATAACATCGGAATTCAATAGTGTTGGAGTCGGAGGCGATCCAAAAGACATTTAAGGACCTGTAAACTCGTACTAAGTGTTGTATTGAATTGTGAAGAGACTAGGTAAAAATTTAATATAAAATATAAATATGTCCTCTGGTTTATATATGGTCTGTGAGCGATCAATCCCGAAACTTTTTGAATACACTGTGTAATCATATGAAAGTTCGTTTCCTAGATATCATGGATACAATATGTATTGAAATTTCTATGTTTTTACTATGTTCTTTCATAAATTAACGTAGAGATTCAAGGAAAAATAGAAATTGTCTGTAACCAAGAACAACTCCCGTCAATAATGTGCATGACTGTTGTCATGGGAACCAGACTGAATCAATCTTCATTAAAGAGGAGCTTTTGTAAATATATTCAAATAATTTAGCTTGGTGATTGATTGACGAGAAATTCGTGTTTGTCGAGTAGTGTCGACATCATGAAAATTACTTTGCAAACTAAAAAAATTAGTTATATTTCCTTAAATTTGGTGCCAATTTATCATCCTGTGCACAAATGCTATAAATGAATTTTTAAAGAAATTAATTGAAATATATTTAAGAAAATTAAATAAATTTTCTTAAATAAATTTTTTCTTTGAGTATTGTTAGACTGTTGCACAATTATAATGTATTCAAAAATATACAATGTAAAAAAGCAAAGCTTGAAATAAATAATTTTTATCTCGAAATAAACGCAATAAATTCCATTCGTTTTATTCTTTCAAAGGGCTATTGTTTTAAATATATTCAATTTAATAATTTATCGATTGCGTTAATTTTAAGTACATGTAGCTAATATATTAATATTCAATTTAATAATTTATCGTTTCCTTTAATTTTAATATCTGAAAAGTTTACAATTGTCCATTTCTCGATATTTCGTAGTTTACTTTAATTCTTATATTTAATTGAGTAATTCAATAGTAATTATAAAAAAGCGCACCTTGAGTGGCTAAATCTGTTCTTTGCAACTTTGTATGGAACTTTTTTTTTTCTACTTTTGTAAATTTGCTCTTTAAAATGATAATTTTCAAACTGAGTAATAAACGAATATAAAGTTTGTAATCACAAAATTAAGAAACAATTACAAATACACAATTTAATTACTGCATATTAATTTCTATAATATTTTTCACAGGAAAACTGCCAAA
Source organism: Nephila pilipes (assembly GCA_019974015.1). Taxonomy (NCBI): domain Eukaryota; kingdom Metazoa; phylum Arthropoda; class Arachnida; order Araneae; family Nephilidae; genus Nephila; species Nephila pilipes. The sequence continues at coordinate 852,017 of BMAW01007012.1, read as the reverse complement.
AAAACATTTCTATAGCAATATTCGATGTTGCTTGATGAAACTTAAAAAAAGTTTTCATTTTCTATAAGATATATGATCACAACAGCCAAACTTTATACTAAATTCGAAACAATAAAAAAAAATATATCAATAAACAACGCGGTGTTTTGAGATTATCTCATTGAAAGCGAGAATATAAAATATAATCGTTCAAACTTTTCACACAGGAATTTTAAATTAAAGATAATTTACCTCTCGAAATTTTTTAACAAATCTATGTGTGCTCTAGATTTTATTATTTTTTTGTCAAAAGATGCAACCTTATCTACAAAGAAACACAAAACACTTGAAGGCAACCCGATCATTCTAATTCAAATAGAAGGCTCGTTATCATTTTCTGACGAATTCCTCACTTCGTTCGAGATTATTTCTGGGAATTTAACTCTTCAACTGAGAGTATTATCAGCTGTCATAACAAGAGGTCGGCAGAAGCGAAGGAACGATATGACACGATTACGAAGCTTCGCTGGTCGTTTTATTAGAATTCCTAGGAAATAACGGTTATTGACCGACGAAGATGTAATCGGTCCAACATTTCTTCAGCGAAGGAAGAGATAAAAGCGAAAAACATCTGACTCAGAACTAACGAAATTTAAATTTTATTACGTAGTTATATGTCAGTCTGGGGAAGCTTTTAAATGATTAGATTCTTTGTCTAGCAAGTATTCAATCTGTACTGTTTGGTAAATTTTATTGATATGGAGTATATGTGTTTGTTTTTAATAAGCTTGATAATAAACAGATGAAAGTGAATCATCGATCAAATATTGCATGAAAGGGAACGAAGCTTTACTCATTGGGTTTTAAAACTATATGTTTATTTGAACCTTCTGTCATTGATTTCTGTTTTTATTTCAATATCTATATTTCTTGCCCATTAAGGGCAAGTAAATCAATTAACATGGATATCAATTACATTTAGGCTTGTATGTCAAGATATCGAAAAAATGAAAACCACTTGAATAATGAAAACTTACAATCATTACATTTGACAGTCGTGAAAATCAAACCAAACATTACATTTAGTAAATGTGACATCATTCATCAGATTTTTTAAAAAAATTATCTACTTACTTACTTTTCCTCTTTATTATAATGGTTTTTAATAAACATAAATAAATATAAAAATATATAATTGATGCCTTTCTTGTTTTTGAGGGCTTCCAATAAATCATTTAGGATAAGTCATAATCATAGAATCATGAATAATTATATAACATATACGTATGAATCCATTGGGATAGTTCAGGAGAATTTCAGAATATTGATAAAACCTGAAATTTTTTTTTAAAAAAAAATAGAACATGAGACAAAGCTTAGAAAAATGGGGAAATATAGAAATCCGATGTGAAATTCTTTTGGAGGTGATTTCAAATAAATATAAGCTCATTCCTTGATTTACACGGTATGTACATTCTTCTAAAAAATGGTGCAAACTGGAACCGTGTGAAATGAGATAAGGCATTCATGAAAATAAAGGGTATTATTTCATTAATACTCATACGTTATCAATTTATTTTTGAAAATGAGAAACATAAACACACAAATTACCAATATTCGGTGCAAAAAACAATAAGAACATGAACACACATTAGCGATATTTTTTTACACAAAAAAAGCACAAAAACTTAGTATATTCCATACTAATAAAAACAATAAAAATACATAAAAAAAAGTTCTATGCAATGTTTTGCAAAGAACAGATTTAACCACCCAAGGTGAGCTTTTTCTTATAATTATTATAAATTAAACAATTAAATATAAGAATTAAAGTAAACGATGAAGTATCGAAAAATGAACAATAATGAGCTTTTCCGATATTAAAATTAAAAGAAACGATAAATTATTAAATTGTATATATTTAAGCTAAATGTAATTGATATTAAAGCAAACGATAAATTATTAAAGTGAATACCATATTAAAGCTAAATGTAATGAATTAAATTTGAAGCAAACGATAAAAAAATTGAAAAGTGATCAGGTTCGCCGAAACACCCCGCCTAAAACGATAGCCCAGGGTGGCTAAAATTAATTACTTTCATCATAACTATATCTTTAAAACAGAAATAAAAGTTATCCTTTACTATTGTTCAGAGCTACAATTCGTCTTTTGTGTGGAGGCAAACACCACTACCTGAGTCACTAACAAATAATTCATCAACAATTCTCATCACGAAAAAAATATTAGCTCATTTTCCACTTCAATAATTACAATTGATTAACTTATGGATGATATGAAATAGGGAACAGCAGAATCTGAGTTTTCGAATGTATGCAAATACTATATTAATATGACACTTATTTAATTTATAAATAGTATAATGCAAAGTAATCAAAATAAAAACTTTTTTTTTTTTTTCTATTTTCATTTAATAACTGTATAAAAGATCACTAATTAAAAAGACAAAGACCCAAAATTCGGAAGTTTAAAGACGTTCTTCTGGGGAATATTTTAAGGATTTTTAAATTATTATTAATTTTTTATATATATTCAGGAAATTTTATTTTTATATTTATACTTTTATTTTATTTTTATCTAAGACAATATTTTTTAGGGAATTTTATAGATATTTTTCACAAATGTTCATGCATCTATTATTAATTTATAAAATACTGTACTTTAAGAATTCGAATAGACTTTAACACTTGAACAGATTTTGTATGTGTGTGAGATTGCATTATTCGCACCAACCCCTTATGACGTCATTCTATCTCATACTAGAATCTGAGGGTTGAGGACTGAATCCAAACCAAATAATTAAATTTCGCTTTACGGTTTTAAGAGATATTTTCCTGCACAAAACCCTTTTCTCGACTAAGACTCTTATCGAAACATACAAAGCGCAGGTGTAAATAATTCCCTTTCTGAAGGGGGGGGGGGGGTCTTAATTCCATCAAGGGCATTTGCAAAAAAAAATATCATGGCTGACTCATATGCCATCAAACAATCGAAAGAATGTTGTAACTACAAACGATTCCCTCTCGTAAAGAAAAGAAAAATATCCAAAAACCTGCTGCTATTAGGGGAAAAAAATATTTTGGGGGAGAATTCTTAGCTCGCTGCAATTCTTTTATGCATATATTTTTTCTTCTTCTAGAATATTCTAGTGACGAAATGGGAGACGACAAAAAGGAATCAGGGGTTCGAAAAAAAAAGAAAAAAAAAAAGTATCTCTGAATTCTTAAAAATCCTTTAACCAATTCCACTCAACGTACGAATGCATAAGCGTTCTATAGAACAGATCCCTTTGTTAGGCCTTGGCGGGTTTTTCGGAGGGCACCTTACGCAAAACATCTGCTCCTCTTTTTCCCACGCTTCTCTCTCGAGTTCCTAGTTCAGCCCTTTGGCGGGGTTGTGGATGCCAGGGGTCGTCCCCGAGTGGGGGAGAAAGAGAGGGGGTAAAAGTACATGCAGAAAAAAAAAAAAGAGGGTTAATGTTTATTTTGGTTTGAAATGTGTTGAAAAAGTTAGGCTCGTAAAATGTAATGGATGATTTGGGAAGGAAAATTTTTTAAAAAAACACAAGTTTTAACTCTGCTTAATAATGAAATAAAAAAAATTTAAAATTTTGAAAATGATTTTAAGAAGTAAAAAAAAGGCATCGAACGAGTATAGTTCGATATACTTTATTCTTATCAATTTCAAACGAGTAAAACATATATATATACATGTGTGTGTGTAAAAGCATTTGTTAAAATGATATTTTAGGAACATTTGATAAAATAATACATTTTGGAAATATTTTTACTGTATCATATCTAGAAAATAGCCAAACTTCAGGATTATTAAAATTGACGACCCGAACAGGACTTCAAAGTACTTGTAAGAAATAGTGTGGAAGTTAGGAGAGGATATCAGCTCAGATGTGTGTGTGTCACGCTCCTTAATTGACCATGGCTCAAAATTACAAGGACCTTCACTTCTCACAGATTCTTGTACGACGTTAATTTAAGCCAATGAACCAATTTAATCCTAAGAACTTGGTGGCGTTTTGGCTACAATAACATTATAAGAAACATAGAGCATTACTGCTGAATATATTGATAAATTCCAACATATTTGAATTTGAAGTTTGAAAATTAATACCATAAACTTCGAGCAAAACATGGGCCGCTGTAGCCGGATGGTCATAGTCGTAAGCGTATGACCGGCATTGTTTTAGAGGAGTCGTGTGTTCGAGTCCTGGTGATGCTAAAGTTGAATGCTTCGAATTTTGCTGATAAAAATAGAGCTCACCTCGTTGATTCCGTAAATGTATTATTTACAAGAATTTGATAAAAGGAACACACGAAAATTTAATTTTAAAATTATAAACAAACGTGCCACGCCAAAAAGAAAAATATTTGCTTCTGGGTTTTTCTGAAAACTTGTTTTTTTTTTATGAATTTGACTACACTTTCCTCGAAATGTACTTTATCCACTGAGTTGATACTTTGCACATTATGAAGTGATATTTCTTTTCCACACAGTGAACGTAATTTTTTCTCATAAGCGCTTGCAAATTTTAGGAATCACACAATATTTGTATTAAAAGTATGGGAAATTTGAATCGCGAAATAAAATTTAAACATTTTTTTTTTATTAAATTTACATTTACTCAAATTATATTTTATGTTCAGTGTATATAGTATGTTACATTTAAAATATTCATCAGAAGTTATTCAAAATTTCAAAGTTATTAGGGCAATATATTTTATGCGAGATGTACCAAAAGGTAAGTTCATGACTTAAGCACTTAAATGTATATTCTGATTATTAATAGCTCATACATAATTATTTATGTTTATAATTCGGATTTTCTTTGCACACATATACAGAATACCTCAGATTTTCTTGATGGGGAAATATTACCAATATTATGCTTTGATTGATTTGGTTTTATTAACATCGCACTAGGAGCGACACGAGAGCTATTAGCGACAGACCTTGTAATTTTGAACCTCGGTCAAGCGACGAGGACGACACCTGAGCTGACACCCATCTCTCCTAACTTCCACACTACACCAACGAGAGGACTTTGGCCTCCTCTGATTTAGCGTACATCAGCCCCGGCTACACAGCGGGTCTAATGTGGCAAAGGCTCAAACCCGCAACTCAACGAAAACCACCGGCCACAAGTCTGAAACCATGACCACTAGGCTACTGCGGCCATATTATGCTTTGGATTAAAAAATGCTAGGTATATTTAAACCTGGCATAAACTATGCTCATTTTTCCTAATTGAAAGCGTCACGGATATCTCGCACATCCTGGACGTTACACTGAAATGAAGTAAAAGAATATTGAAAAGCATTAGGAGATGCCCCAATTGATGAGTGGCAGATGTAGCCTAGTGGTCATGGTCGCGAACTCACAGCCTGCGGAATTCGTCAAGTCGTGGGTTCGAGCCTAGATGCCAAGAAAGACCCGGCGTGTAGCAGGGACTGATGCACGTTAAATTTGTCCATGCCCAACGTCCTCCTGTTGACGTGGTGTAGAAGTTAGGAGATGGAAGTTTCAGTTCAGATGTCGTCCTCGTCACTTGACCGAGATTCAAAATTACGAGATTCTTCTCTAAAACCCTCGTGTTGCTTCAAGTGTGACGTTAACAAAACCGACCAACCATTTCATGAAAAGCACAATACAACCGATATAAAGAGGCTTTGAGAAGTATACGGATAGAAAGTGACATTGCTCAAATTTAAATCAATTTTTAGTTTAGCTGAGTCCAGTAAGTGACATCTACTGATTGATGCAAACTGTGGCTCTTAATCCGCGGCTCGTTGAGCACTAGTGCTCCCTTAAAGCCATTTCACGCATTCCGCGAAAAAATCAAATACGTGATTAAAAATTATTTGATAAAGAAAAATCAGAGCAATGTAAAAACTTTTTTTTGTATGGATTATTTTCAGCAAACGCGAGTGAAAAACCTTTTATTTATATATGTGGCATCGTAAACTTAATACACGAACCTAATAGCTATGAAAAATGACTCTACTAAATGCTAGACTGAGCGGTACTGAAAATCGAGCAAGTTACGTCTCACTGACTGTCAGAAGAGGGGGGGTCCGTTCAAAATTATTCTGAATCTTTGTTTAAAAGATGAATACCCTGGTCTGGTAAAAAAAAAAAAAAAAGAAAAAAAGGAGATGTGAAGTGTGAAGCAACACTAGGGTATTGGCGGCGGACCTCGTAATTGTGAACCTCGGTCAAGTGACAAGGAAGATACCTGAGGTGGCATCTCCTTCTCAAAGCTTCCATACCACACCCACGGGAGGACTTGGCAGCTCGACCAGATTTAACCACGCTACACGGTGGGTCTTCTGACAACGGAAGCCTAGTGGTCGTGGTTTCAGACTCGTTCGTTGCCAGCGGTTTTCGTTGAGTCGCGGGTTCAAGCCTGGGCCACTAGAGACCCGCTGTGAAAGTTTTCCCGCTGGCGTGGTGTGGAAGTTAGGAGAGGGGGTGCCAGCTCAGGTGTCGTCCTCGCCACTTGACAGAGGTTCAAAATTACGAGGTCCGTCGCCAATAGCCCGTGTTGCTTCTGTGCGACGTTAATAAAATCAAACGAAACCGGAAGGTCTTCAATGGCAACAGGGCTCGAAACCACCATTCGGTCAGGACTATGACCACTAAGCTACCGTGGTGGTAGTACAAAAGGCACTAAGTATATTATTATTTTCCACATCATATCTTTGCGATGCAGGATTTTCAACGATGCTTAATTTTAAAACAAAGAAACACAAGATCTTGTGAAATTTTGAACATGCGAAATGCTTTATAGAATATTACAGTAATCTGCAAATATATTGTATTGCAATAAATGTGATTTTTTTTTTAAATATTGTAATGTCAATAAATTGTATCAAATATATTTTAAATACATATATTTGACCAATCTATACTGGTATTTTAGTACTTCATAATTGGCTTTGAAACAGTATTTTTTTCCCACTGTGCTGTTGATTTCAAAAAGGTTGACTTCCCCTGCTTTGAAACTTATGTTGTATTGTAAATATTTAGCGCTACAAAAATGTTATTGTTAAGTGTTTCCTGACCTCAGAAAGATTGAAGACCAATAGAAGAAAGTTCAAGGACAGATATGAAATATAAAATAAAATAATACATAATGAAGCTAGTAGACACGTGAAGTACCTACATTATAATCTCCAAAGTATGCTTTATTTTGTAAAAAAATATTAACGAATGAGATTCATAAGAAGAAAATAGTTATTAGTTACTTAAAATATATTTAGTTAAGTAATTTCTTCCGTTTAATTATTACATTATCTAAGAAATAATGTTTATGTTTAAATGTACATTGTTTAAATTACAAAGTATGCATTAAAAATTCTAAAAGGCACGTTTTCCAAGTGGATAATAATTCCATTATCTTAACGTATTGTGTATTTATTTTATATTGTGTATAAACCTGTTAAGTAGTTCTCATTTTCTTCCTTCGTCGACTTAGTTAAGTGTTGTGAGGAATTAACCAAAATTTATTACGTACTTCGATCGTGAATATGCCATGCAAGCGCTAAATGATATCAGTCGTAAACCTCGACATCATTCTTTTTTTAGAGTTAAAGAACTATCGTAACAAAAATGTCGCGAAATTTAAAATAAAATTCTGATGCTTAAATCTAATTTATGACTTCCGTTGCCAATGTTTTAAAAATTCGAAGCGATATATTTTTAAATATACTGTCAACAAAGAGATTACGCTCATCTATTTTAAACTAAAACATGGCTTCCGTTTTGAATATCTTAAAGCCTTGATTTTCTTTTCTTTAAATATTATAAAATCTTAAGAACACATTGAACTTTTGTTCTGTCAGTGAACTTATATCTAAATACACCTCATAATTTGTGCTTTAAGTATTTATTTCTTCTTTTTTTTTTAAAAAAAAAAAAAAAATTATTCGATTAAAAGTTCAAGTTATTATTAAATCTGTCTTCCAAATATAATAATATGCAGTCTTAAGTGAACGGAATGTAGATGCTAGAACCTGATGCGTTCGAATCTTTTTTCTTTTTTTTTTAATTTCTCACAATTACTACTTATCTACTCTTTATTCATCTAAATCGAATCAAACTTAATTTAAGAGATTTTTCTTGGAGAGGACTTATACGTAAGTTGGTAATTTGTAATTGAGAAACGGTAATTATTAAAGCTCTTAAAGGTTTTGAAAAAGAAAAGTTTGTAAGAGATAAAAGTAAGGTTTAAAGAAGAGTAATCTGCATAAAAACCTTAGTACAGTGGAACCTCACTATAGTAAACTCTCAGTTACAATGAGCTTTTTCACTGATTTCAACTGAACCCCTATATGCTATTTTAAACGCTTATGATGAACTCCTGAGAAAATAAATGTGATGTGATTGTTTGCTGACGACGCACTTAGATGCAACACGAAGATTATTGGCGACGAACCTCGTAATTTCGAATCTTGGTCAAGTGACGAGGATGACGCTTTAGTTGACACTTCCATGAGAAAAGGAAAATTCCCTCTAAACAATAAACAAAAATTTACTTCTCATATATTTTTTTCCAACTTTTCAAAGATTATTTTACCCATTTGGATTAAGACCCTTACCCCGAAAGACTGCATTCCTAGCTTCTGTCTCAAATCCCACTCTTTCTATCCTCCCGACCGCTTTTAGGAATCAACCACTGTGTTTATAGTCCATAACCCGACAAACAGTATCAACTTTTCCGCCTTTTCTGAGAATCCAATGGTCCGCTAGATAGACCCCACTCTTCAAAATAACTCTTAAAAAATTAGAATCATGTTTGAATGGATCATAGAGGCGGCGTCTGAATTCTCCTTTCCGTCTGTCACCAGGAGTACTTTTCATATTCATATTAGCAATTCGGACTGAAAATACACTTTTGTCATCTCAGCAGAGTCCTGAAGGAAATTGGCAAAAAGGACGAATTCTGTAAAGAGGAAAGGATTTTCAATTGAGGATAAAACAAAAATAACCAAACGTGTTGAAGTTAGAGCCAATGAATTGACAAAAGGTAAGCTATTTTCCTTATCCGAAATTACAGTTTCAATATTTGGAAAAATCATAGCGTGATCATCACTATTGAACCTTTTTTAAAATGATTAACCTTTTAGTATATATATATATATATATATATATATATATATATATATATACACTCTATAACAAAAAAAAAACGATGCACCAAGAAGGAGCTGCCCGATTGTAATGAAATTTCGAATGCAAAAACATTTGGACTGGATATGCAAATCATTAAAATTTGGTGTCCAATGAATGAATAGCGGGAGCTACAGCGCATCGAAACTGCACACTTATCAGGTGTAAATAAGAAGCAATTCTCAATCTGATGGTCCAATTTTCAGTTGCATTGCGATTTAGGATACCTTTCAACGACTGAAAAATTGCCTCGCCGCAGGATTCGAGCTCATTACGAGCAACTATCAGAGTTTGAAAGAGATCGTATAATTGGATTGAAAGAGGCAGGCTGTGCAAATCGGAGAATCGCTCTTGATATGGATCGAAGAGATGCGGCGATTAGAAGATGCTGGCAAAAATGGGGGGCAATGGTAGATTTCAGCGTCATGATAGTAGCGGTCGACCTAAGGCCACAGCAGATCGGGAGAACAGAGTGATTGTCAGATCAGCTGTCATAGCGCCTGATTCATCGTTATCAATCATCAGACATGCGACCCGCACACAAGTGTCCACCATGGCCATTCACAGACGGCTGATAGAGCGAAATCTACACTCGTACCGACCGCCAGATTGGAATGATGCTGACTGGGACGTATAGTGTATAGCGACGAATCCCGCTTCCAACTGTACCCTAACGATCATCGAAGACGTGTCTGGAGACGGCCAGGGCAGCGTGCCGATCCTGCTTTCACTATTGCACGCCCCACAGGCTCTCAACCAGGAGTTACGGTCTGGGGTGCCATTTCTCTTGATAGCTGGACCCCTTTGGTCGTCATTAGAAGCACACTTACTACACAGCGATACGTCGACGACCTTCTGAGACCTGCTTAGCTGCCGTTCCTTTTGCAGTACCTTGGCCTTATTTTTCAGCAAGGTAATGCCCCACCACATACGGCAAGTGTTGCTATGAACAGTCTGATAGCTTGTCAATCCCTTCCTTGGCCAGCCAGATATCTCCAATCGAGCATATCTGAGATATGATGGGAAGGCGACTGCATGTATCTGAGAATGTTGATGTCTTAGTCCGACAATTGGAGTCAATTCGGCAAGAAATACCGCAGGAGAACATCAGGGAGCTTTATCACTGTATGCCACGTCGTAGGGCAGCTTGCATCCAGGCGAGAGGTGGGTCAACATCTAATTGAGCTCGTTACTTTGAAACACTGTAACTCTGAAATAAACCATTAAATTTTTTCTGAAGTTTTAATCATTTTCTATTCTGTACATAATTTTCCTATCTACCAATTTTTGTCTCCATCGGATAACTCCTTCTTGGTGCGTCATTTTCTTTGTTATAAATTTTTGTTATATTATAAAGTGTTTTCCAAGCGTTGTTCCAACTTTTTTAAGGTAAGATTTTGGAAGTTCCTCAAAATAGGCATCAGTTTGGGCGATGACCTCTTCGTTCAAAGTAAACCGTTGTCTGCCAAGACATTTTTTAAAGTTTGGAAACAAAAAAAAAGTTAACAGTGGTAAAATTCACTGAATACAATGAAAGTTGTAACAATTCGAATTTAATTCCATTATTTTGGCCATCGAAAGTACGCAGGAGTGCATTCGTGTATTGTATCAGTGGATCTTTTTCTTTTTCAAATGAGAACATTTTTTCTTGAATTCTTCACTCACCCATGAATACTCATGACTAATTATGACTCATAATACTCTCAAGTTATTGTCTTTCCTTTTTCCAAGTAATCGGTAAAGATAAATCCACGTACATCCCAAAAAACTATGGTCATCACCTTTCCGGACGATTTCATCGTCTTTGCTTTCTTCGAAGCCCGTTAGCCTTTATAAAACTCGCTGTTTTGACTGTTCCTTTAGCCTTGGAGTGTAGTAGTGTCTCTACATTTCGTCCATAGTTATGTATTGAAGTAGAAACCCGTCAGGATTGCAAAGAAAAAGAGTCAAAATAGCTTTAGAGTCGACCACACGTTTGGCTTTATTTTCCGTTGAGAGCAAACGAGGCACCCATCTTGCCAAGATTTTTTTCCACACCCAAACACGGTACCTTGAAAACACTGAACCTTGTGGTTTGTCAGAGCCTTAACTATTTCGAGCACTTTGATTCGTCAAAACCACATCGTGGATTTTGTCAATCATTTCGGAGTAGTCACTTCCACTGGACGTCCCGAGCAACGTTCATCTTTTGTGGATATGCGGCCACGTTTAAATTCATTTGCCCAATTGTAAACTGTTGCAAACACAGGAGCAGATCTGCTACGATCTTCATTCAACTCAGCTTTGATCTCTTTCGGTGTTAAGCCTTTTAATACAAGTAAGTCTTTATTTACCGCTCGAAACTCCCTTTCCCCCCATGTTTCTAAATAAACACAAGTTGTTTTTTTGTTGCGATCGACAATAAAAATAAAATCATTTGATGGAAATAACTGAGACTTAGACAGCTGTCTAGTGAGTCATGATGTAAACTAAAAACAAAGTATTTTCGATGCTACGGGTGCCATCTCTTGGAACTTCTAGGGCTTATTGAACGATCCTCGTATGTGTTATTTGATACAGAATAACATATATATATATATATATATATATATATATTATGTGTGTGTATGTAAGGATTTAATTTTAATTCCTATTAGTTTCTCACAATAATAATTTAATTTCCTAATTTTTCCCATTCGCTTATTTAAAAGTAAAGCGTTCATTCTTATTTCCTGATAACATTCCTTTTTAACTTTAATTTATGCAATCACGCGCTTTTAAAATCTGCAATGTCAGCTATTCCCCCGTTTTCAGACCTGTAGGGATGATCCCTACCAGACTTTAGGTCTGAACTTCGATTCTCTCGAAATCTCTCCATTCATATCACATGTCTATGATGTTTATAGTGAAATTTGCCTGCTATAACTATAACAAAAAAAACAGGGTGAAAAACCCATTATTACTCACTGTTGCTTTTACATTCTTGCTCTCATAATCTGTATTTAACAGCGGAGTTGTGGAATTCCCACCGTGTGGAAATGGTCTCTCTCTCCACTACAATAAAATAGTTCTATAAAAATGAAATTCGCTTCGACTGTTTTATACAAATAATTAAATAGGTACTAGCTAAAATATTTAAGAAAAAAAAGGAAAGTCTTTGCATACATATATATATATATATATATGTGTGTGTGTGTGTGTGTGTGTGTGTGTGTATGTGTGTGTAGGATTTTCCAGCTAATTATCTAATTATTAATTGTATTTTCAAAAGTACTGTAAAACCAGTTCCCCAGTTACTCGATAGAGGGCACCACGAATCAGCTTCATGTGATAGCTCGCTCAGCGCCCCCTATTTCTGAACAAAACTGAGCGACGTTTCATTCTCGCTGTTTCTCCTCCTCCCGCTTCTCTTTTCTTCCGCACCTCCCTCGCTGAAGGTGAACTCCGAACGCCAGCTCGCGTTCCAACGCTCATTGCCGATATGGGATAAAAATTAGGCCGACATCTATCTGTCTCTGAAGAACTGTTTACTCCTAATAGAGATAATCTGCACATAGTAGTTTTATAAATAGTTTTCCTCCATCTCTCCTTCTAATAAAAGAAGTAAAACAACTTCAAGCCTCGTCATTGAATTTCTACGAAATCATCATAGAATCCGGTAAAGGAATTACTCCCCTAGACAAACCAGCCCTTTGCGTAAGAGCAAACCTGTGTAGGTTCGCTATGTACAATCTCTCAACCCCTTTCTACACATACATACACACACATATATAATATTTAATTATTGATTTATGAATAAATTACGTGATATCCCAATGATTATTTTCAACAAAATTGGATCTAGTGGGCCTTCGGTTGTAGAGAACTTTTTTATTGAATTTGCAGAGATTCTTTACAACGTGGTTCGACTATATTTATTTGTCTTGCATAGATTCTGATAGTTTTCAAATTTCTATTTCGTAGTAATTGAAAATAAGGATAGATTAAAATATTCATTTAATTCGCTTATGATTTTAAAAGCATCTATGACCCTTTAAGGTGGTTTTTCCATAAAAATATTTTTTTAATTATATTGATTTGGCCTTTATAGGTCTATTTTGAAATGTTCTCAAACAATTCTAACTTTTCAAATTCTATGTTAACATACAGTCTACATGATAAATGTTTAAAAGTAGTAATTATTCAGTTTAAAAATACATTGCAAGACTTTTTTATTGAAATGAAAGTAAAAGTTTCTAAACAAATTATTTATTTTACTTGTTTTAATTTAATAAAATTTTAATTTTCGTTCACTTCTTCAATGAATATAATAAAATTAAATGCTTGAATCAAGAAGTTTCTTACATTTTTCGCTACACAATTAACTACATGGTGAAATACGTTAACAGTTCATAAAATTTCAAAATAAAAATTTATTTTAATTTATTTTTTAAGAAAACGGTTTTTGAAGTCAATTTCGTGGGTAAAATACTTTGTTAAAAGGATCAAAACTTCATGCATAAAATTTTAATATAATACTGACGATAAGTTTCTGTAAATAAATGAATGATAAGTTTCTATAAATTTTTAAAATAACTTTCAAAATTTAGTTATATTTTTATCTATTCTTCAAACTCGTTAAATTGTTAATCATTATTTCTAACTTTCATTTGGGCTTTCAACCTATCCTTGCTTTCAAACCTATACCCCAATTTAAATTTGCAAAACGATATTTACTGCCTTAATTATAGATTTTCCTTTAATTGAAAAGTAAGTAATGACTTTATTGAAAAATAATGGCTTCATAACATTTTTATTTTCTATCCAATTTTCAAAAATCTTATTGTACTTGAAGTCTACACGTGTTCTATATAATGATTTTGTTTACTTTGCCCGCAGATGTCGCTGAGAACTGAAGAATAGAGTGATTCATATGTAGATGAGGTTGAAGCACCTCATCTTGTACTTAGCGACTTTCATCTCCTTCCAACAAGGAAAGGACACCTTGATGGACATCACTTTCTTTCTAACGAAGAGGGAAGGCTACCATCAAAGACTGATGTCGATGACAACCACAGGAATTTTTCCCCGACAGGTTTGCCCAACTAGTCACGTATTGACGCAAGTACGTGGAAAGGGATGAGAATTATATCTAAAATTGAATAGTGTACTAAGTAAGAATACATAGCTCTCAGGTGCAGCAAAGATTGGGAAAATTAGGGAACAAATAAAAAAGTTATGGCATTACATTGCAATCAAGCCCTGTATATTACACGCTAAATCATTGTACTAAAATAAATTTGCTTTTAAAATTTAAAAACGTAATGTGCATTGAAGGTTAGATTTATCTCTGGCCCTGAATCTGGCAACTTTTACCTTTCCAATGGATATATTTTATAACGCATGCATACCCATGACAAGCCCGGTATCCAGACGAACAATAAAATGTAAATCAAGTCATTACCGAATGAATGTTTTTTATTGCACGCGGCACAATGTCAAGTGTAAGGTAATGAAGAACAAATCAATGGCCATTCAAAACAGGAAGGGCGGATAAACAACGCGGAATTCTAAACAACGCCTACTTTGACATTGCGTCTCTGGAATCTAGCATCAGAGACTGTCATCTTTTTGTCGTTCTTGAAGTTTAATTCAGCAGCTCTAGGTACAAGTTGGCGATGTTTTGACATGAAGTTTGGTTAAGTTGTGGGATTGTATTATTCTCCCAAGAGGGATTGTTGTTAAGTTGTTGGGAGAGAGAGGTGATTTATATCATTCCCTCTTGTTTTAACATCCAATATTCTTTTTGAGCAAAAGAGTTACGAAGCATTTTCCCAATCTATTTTTGCCGTATATTAAATTGTTTTTTTTTACCGAATGTGAGGATGATAATTCGAATTTTAAAATATTAATTTAGGAGTTACGAGTATATATATCTTTAAACCTTGAGCAAGATATCAGTATCTCAAATTCGTATTGGTATGAAAATAAAGTTCGAAGCTGATTCGAATAAAAATAAAATTCATTTTCTCGAAAAAAAAAACGATATTCAGAAGAAATTTGTTGTCAAATCATTAATCACACGCAAATTCTTTAATTATTTTTCATGCTATGTATTTAATATATTATATGTATTCCAAAAACTAGAGCATGGGGATGGATTAAACTATCTCAAATACCTTTTTTCTAATTTTCTACTACTTTAATCGGTATTTTGACAAAGTATGCTTAGTTATATTTTTAACTAACACGCAAAAAAAAAAACTGCATTTGGAAATGAAATTCTGTAGTAGTCGAGAAAATATGTTTTGATATATATATATATATATATATATATATATAACAGGTCAATTGAAAAGTCCCCGACCTACCATAGTAAAACACATTTTTTTTGGCAAAATTAGTTTTTTTTTATTCAACATAATTCCCTTCAAGAGTGATACACTGATTATAGCGACCCTCCAACTTTTCGATACCATTTTTGTAGTACTATTTGTCCTTTGCTTCAAAATAGGCCTCAGTTTCGGCGATCACCTCTTCATTCGACGAAAATTTCTTCCCAGTGAGCATTCTTTTGAGATCTGAGAACAGGAAGTAGTCGCTGGGGGCCAGATCTGGAGAATACGGTGGATGAGGAAGCAATTCGAAACCCAATTCATGGATTGTTGCCATCGTTTTCAATGACTTGTGACACGGTGCATCGTCTTGGAGAAGCAGCACTTTCTTTTTCTTCAAATGCGACCGTTTTTCGGCGATTTCGTCCTTCAAACGATCCAATAACGCTCTGTAATAGTCGCTGTTGATGGTCCTTCCTTTTTCAAGGTAGTCAATGAAAATTATTCCATGCGCATCCCAAAATACAGACGCCATAACCTTGCCAGCCGACTGTTGCGTTTTCCACGCTTTGGAGCTTATGTGCAGTCCATTCGGATGCCTGTCGATTGGACTTCGGAGTGAAATGATGGAGCCATGTTTCTTCAAAAACTCGGGTATATTACGCTTGATCATCTTCAAACACTGCTCCGAATCATCAACTCGTCGTTGTTTTTGGTCAAAAATGAGCTCTCGCGGCACCCACTTTGTCTCATACCCAAATATTCGTGAATGATATGGTGTACTCGTTCAGTTGATATCTTTAGAGTGTCAGCTATTTCATTCAATTTCAATTTACGGTCATTCAAAATCATTTTGGGGATTTTTTTTAATGTTTTCGCCGGTAACAACCTCTTTTGGGCATCTTCGGTGCTCATTTCACCACGTCTAAACTTAGCATACCAATCCTTGATGGTTGATTTTCCTGGGGCAGTGTCCGGAAACTCGGCATGAAGCCAAGTTTTTGCTTCAACTGTATTTTTTCCCTTCAAAAATCAATATTTTATCAACACGCGAAATTCCTTTTTATCCATTTTTTTCACAATAACAAAAGTTGATTCACTCAAAATGCTATAATTCACAAACTAATGATCCGACAGCTGTCAAATTTATACACGCATCTTTTGAGGGTTAGGGCTAACTAAAAAAACATATGGATTTAATTCTAGTAGCGCCATCTATGTGTCAGGCCGGAGACTTTTCAATTGACCGGCTACATCTCTATTGGTTATTAGTTTTTAAATAAATAGACGTTAACACTCTCTTTCTTTGATGGAATGATCTAGTAATTTTGGAAACAATTTGGACTTTTCAATTGACCTGTTATATGCTTTTTTTTTCTTCTTTAAATTAAAAGGTATACATTAGATTTATATTTTAATTTTTTTCGAACCGTATGCAATTTCTAATAATGTGATTAATTTTATTGATTTATTTCCTTTTGTTTGTTATTTTTCAATAAAATCGAAAAGAAAGCTAAGATTGATTTGAGTAATATTTTGAGCCCATGAAAAGTTCTCGGTTTTTTTTTTTATTAAATATTACTAGTTGTGTTATTTTTATTGTTATTAATTTAATTTGATTTATATTATCAGAGGATAAAATAAGAGTCATTTAATAACATAAACATTTGAATATTTCTACGACAGTGAACATTTTTAATAATTCGAAATACGACAACTCAAAGACTTCTTGTAAATGCTGACAACTTAAAGCTCTTATAAACATGTTATATTTAGTAAAAAAAAGATTAGGCATATAAAATTAGATTTCTTTTTGCTTGCCGTTCTAAACAAATAAGGTTATTAACATCAGTTTGTTCCGGGTATTCATTTTTTATTGAAGCAATAATTAATGTCATTAATAAATAATTGTACGTTGATTTAAATATGAAAAATTTGATTTTGTATTGTATTTGTATCACACAATACGCTTTGACATTAAAGGTATCACAATTGATTTCAGAATTAAAATTAGATTATATTTTTCAATGTCACGCTTTTAAAATTTTTTTTTACATTTTATTCATTATTCATCAATTTTAGGGCGTGGCCATTTCTTCCGCTCATCCGGTTCAAATGTCACTCAAAGGCGGGAGACCTGAACATCTTCTTTCTTTTTAAAAAAAACTGAAACAACATTTTTGTTTTAAAAGCTAGAAATTTGGAAACATTATGTTTCCGAGCCCGATAGCTAAGCTTTTTATAGATACTCTTAATTTTATATTTCCAAGTCAATTAGAAAAAAATTTCCAGCTACATTTATAAAAAGGGGTTCAAATATACTAGATTCCACCTACGTGATATATTTTCAAGTTCTCTTATCTTCTTTTATAGCCAGGCCTGTGCAAAATTAACTTAAGGGATCTTGAAACAAATTTCTTTCCTCAAAATAATAATTTGTTCCATTTCTTGTACCATTTATTCCTTTTTACAAATTGGTATAATAAGGAGTACATGAAAATATGGATAATTAAATTATTTTAATAAAATTAATATATTTTATGACACAAAAAAAATCGTTAATGAATTTAATAATAAAAATAATTGTTTCATATATTTCATCGTGGCCTGCTGTAAAGTGATGAAAAATCCAAAGATCGGGATGAGACAAACACCTTTAATTTACATAAATTAATATGATCATTGGCTAAGCCTTTAACAATGTAAATCAGAATGTCGTTACGTAGCACTCAACTTAATCGAAGGCTGAGGCGAAAAAAACTAATACGTCTTGTACCGGCTGCGGTTGAAAAAAAAGAATAATGATGTTTATACGCAGGTGCGGAAAGGAAAAAGTTGCAGTATGAGTAAAATACAGTGAAAAATACAATATATTTAAAAATAGAATTTGATTTGAGATTAAATTTATAATGAATGGTTTTTGTTTAATTTCCTTATATGTTTAACAGCAAATTCATTGATAATATTATTATGAATTTACTTTTTACACATCATTAAGATTTGATAAATAAAATGGCCAAGGAGGTATAAATCGTTCTAGACTAATGATCTCAAGTATTTATTATTATTATTATTTTCATTCTCGAGAAAGATATTTCTGCAGATGCGGAGGTTGAAAGTAAGGTTACATAACTTTCAAAGTGGTACAAGGTTTAAATGCAATTCCAAGTTAACCAATTTCGCATAAATGTTGTATTATTTGAATTATTGTGATTTTCTGGTTGGCGGAACTGAACGACAAATTTTGATTTCATTAAATAAATGAATGCAATTAATATGTTCTTAAGAGATCACAATGTTTATTCGGATTAAAACCAAAAAGGAAACCATTACAAAATCAGTCCACGGCGCTGGGCCTTTACAACAACCACGGACCGGCCTTGGTTATGATATTACTCTAGAATATCGTAACCGGAATACTTATAATAATTATTAACAAAATGGTGAACAGAAGAGTTAAATGATTATTGTTCTCTAAATGGCACGATTAACAGCAAAAAGTCTGTTCGATTTGAAATGAATTGCAATTAGTCTTTTAAGGATAACACTTTCTAGCCATTTAGATTTCTTGAGCGTTAATTCTATGGAATTTCTGTTTTCCTCCTAAAAAATAGACTAGTTTATTTATTTGAAAGCAAGAAAATTACACCCGAAAGAGCAACACATAATGAAATATATTTTCTGTAAAATTATATTCTGTAAAATTATTAGAATGTTCTGCAAAATTATATTTTCTTCAAATATACTTTTAAGATTCTGTGTTCTTAAAATTCTGTAAAATTATATTTTCTTCACAATTTTTGAAAATGTTCGAAAATATTTTCTAAAGAACGATAAACACAAAAACGAATGATTAAAATAGACGGAAATATAACTTTAAAAATCAGAAGAAAAACATAATTCTTCACAAAACTTTTTTATTTATTTATTTATTTTCCTCTTTCGGTTGCACTTTTTTTACATTCAAAGAGATAAATCAATAAACTTTGGAAGGCGGTAGCAGGAATTCCACAGGATTAATATTACGTTCACGAAATCAAAATGGCCAGTAGAATTAAGCCTAAACCTCCCTTATCATTCAAAAGATTTTGTATCCTCATATTTAATTCGCAATAATTGATCTTGAAAGTAATGTTTTTATTTGAATTTTTTCAATTTATATTCCCATTCGAAGAATTATCTTTTTTTTTTTTTTTTTTTTTTTTTTTTTTGTTTAAAAATTAGTAATGAGAACTTAAAAATAAAAGATATTAATCATTTTTAAATAATTCGAATTAAAAACCAACGTTTTTAAAAACAACGTTTTTATATGGCGGCAAAGTTTATTAAAAAAATTATTGAAATATTAGTTAAAACTGGATGCAAATATCTAAATATTGCATTGTTAGGCAAGTAAGAACAGTTCCCAAAATTTCAGAGCTCTAGCTTGCTGGGAAGTTGGTTAAATTAACGATAGAAAACTTGATGACACAGTGATACACACACAGACAGATACACACCAAGTGAAATACATAAAAACGTTAAAACTAACTAAAATTAATTAATTCATCCGGTAAATTAAATGAATGGAATGCATTTTTACCCAACCACCCTTGGCGACAAGAATTACTTAGCGATATTTTGCTAAATGTGGCTACCCTGTTCCGTTTTACGGACTTAAGTTAAACAAAAAATAAAATAATAATAATAATAAATAAAAACCAGCCAAGTTTGGAGCAAATTTTTGAAATCGCGCCAAGTGATTGGGCTAAACTGCATTATTAAAGAAAATATTAATTAAAACTTATCGCAAACGTCTAAATATTGCATTGTTAGGCGAGTACGAACGATTCCCAAAATTTCAAAGCTCTAGCTTGATGGGAAGTTGGTTAAATTAACGATCGAAAATTTGATGACACACACACACACTCACACACACACACACACCAAGTGAAATTCAGAAAAACGTTGTAAAAAATGTACGTATTTAAATTTTGTCCAAATACGCTGTGTGAAATTCGAGATAAGTGTTGATAAATTTTTGAAAGGAATTTGTATTCTTTTAAAATTTTGTTTTTATTCACGGGTAATCGAGTTAAATTGTTGATATTCTTAATATTTAAAAAAAAATATTTAAACTTAAGAGTGATGGAAAAATATTTTAAGAACATTCTTTAATAATCTATATTATTTAAATATTTAAAGTTGAACGGAAGAAATAAAAATATATGCTAATTAGTAACACCACATAGTTTTTGTTTTAGAAAACGTTGAACTGTAATCAAGAAAAAAGGAGGAAATTTGACCGAGAAACGAAGTTGTAAGACTGTTCTTGTAAATTTATGTGCATACTTATGTTGAAAAAGGTTTATCGAAATTGAAAGTTGAGTCCAGAAACCATCATCGTTTTTCTAAATATGTCTGTAACACAGTACAATATATTAACCATAGTATTTAAATCAGTTCTAAAAATAATTCATAAATGAATTTTATAAATTATTCTTTTAATTACATTTAAAGTTGCTACTTAAGTACATTACTTACAGCTACTATAGTGCTATTTGTACATTTAGCAGTATAAAAAAGCAATGAAGTTCTTAGCATAATCTTCTGATTCCCTGATTTTCAAGTGAAGAAGTAAAATATAGCCTAGCATTTAGCAAAAATCACATATTTAGGCATTGAAATGGAGATTTTAAAAAGTGCTAAATCTAGACATGTACATATTTGCATGCATAAAAACTAATACTCTAAGTTCTAAATAACTGAATTTTCTTACAATATGTAAATACATCCTTTCGATTATATATTGTTTAACTATATTAAACTGAGCTATTACAATCGAAAGAGCTGTAAATTGTTTTTAAAAAACAAATTAAACTCCTTTTTAAGAGAAAAGGAAGAAAAGTTGTTCTCCAGATCTTCTGTCTGTTTCTTTTTGTTTTATTGTTGCTGTTCAGTATGGTTATATTGAATGTGATTGCGATTTTTTAAATATTCTGAAATATTTTTTTTCAGAATTAATTTTGATTCATTTTAAGACATATTTTTTGCTAACTCAAACCGGTAAGGTCTTCGTGTGAAAATTTATAGATTTAAAAATACAACTTTGCACGCGATTTCCAACGGCAATTTTTTTGCTGTTGTAAAACTGAATACTTGAACATAACATATCAGAAGAAGAAAAAATGATTCAGTTTTTCTAACAAGCATTGGACACGAATTTCTACTCATAATTTTGAAACGCAGAATAATGCATACCATTTTGAATTTCGCTTAAGTACAATGATGAATTGCAACTATTAGCATTCATGCGCACAGAAATTAAAAGGAAAAAAAAGAAAAACTGTCGGAGTTTTTTTTTTTTTTTGGCAACGAAATGGAATTCTTCATCCAACAGCAAGTGAAAGCGTGTATTTTTCAAATGTTTGGAAGAAGAGCTGAATGAAATAAAATTAGCGTGACAGAAACCAAAAAAAGAAAAGAAGAGGAAAAAAAGGAATTCTTGGCTATCGAAACAAAAACGAGCGGCCTGACGCCCGAACAAATAAGAGGTTAAGAACTCGGTATCTTCGCCAAATGCATTAATAGCAGGGATGGTACGAAGGTAGCTGAAGTTGTAAAACATCTTCATCTCAATAGAGTAAACATTGGAAAGTTTTAGAAAGCTGCCTGGTTGTTTACTAAAGTTAAGAGTTTGTCATTTAAGAGAGAATTAATACATGTAACGCGTTTCGAGAATAAACATTTAAAAGAGTGCTTGACACATGGAAAGTTATAATGCTGTGATAGAATTACATCAATTGCAAAAATTCGTTATTGTATTCCCGATGCGTTAAAATAAAGAATTTATTTAAGACAGCTGCATCTGTAACAAAAACAGATGATAAATATAATTATAAGGCAGATATATCATTCTATTCGTTTTGATAGTGCAGCTGCGGAGAAAAAAAAGATTTAAATTGTCTGCTGTATTGAATGAGATCCGATTTAAAGGTTCATTGATTAGAAAATACGTTAGTATAAATAAATATAAAAGTGAGTAACTACTTTCTATCTTAAATCATGCTTGGAGGGAAATTGATTCAGAATTTTAGGGCTTTCAAAACATATTACAAGAGTTCAAAACTTATTCGAAATCTGAAACAGTGGTATATTCGTAAATTAATTTTGAAATCTTGAGGTTCACTTCTATCAGACCATTTTGAATTCGCCAGCATAATGTTTATCTTATAGAACATTCCTCAAATCTAGACTAGCGAGTTTATATTTAATTTCTATAAAGTACTTCTGAAAGTGAAAAATAAGGAAAATTTCTGAGGAATTACAATTTTTCTTTTGATTTCTGAATACATATTGTTTTTTTTTTATCACAAATGTCGTTAACTGCATTATTACATGCATTGAAATACCTATTTGAATTTCAAATGTAGTATAAAGCAATATTAAATTATTGCTATTTTTTTTATTATTATTTTAGCAGTACATGTTTGCAATCATTGTAAGGCAGGAGTGGGCAAATAGCGTGACACGCCAAGACGGTCAGAAAAATCTGCCTTGAAATGATATTTCCTTCCCGTACGGAAAATCTGTCAAAACAAAATTAGGTCTATTTGCAAGGCAAGACGGAGATGGCAATTATTATTATTATTCTTTATTAGGAATACAGAAAGTATATGAACTTGTTTCTACGAAGATTAAGTATCCTCTATAGAATTTTAAGGACAAGGTCACAAAAAGATTTCAAGATTTTATAGAGCCTAAACTCAATCCGCTCTTTTATCCCATTATTGCTGGCAATGACACAGCACCTGGGGAGCTGTGGCTTCAACTTATTGACATGCAGTCAGTTCACGCTGTGAAAAAAATGTTTAGTTGACGTTCAAAAATCTTTGTCTGCTAAAATATTTTTATGTATGAAGATATTCGCTGGGAAAAGATTCTCTATATTTGGGTAAACATTTGTTAATGAGCCATGTTTTACAAGTTTGTAGACAGACATTAACTTGCAGGCTGTGATGAGAATCTCAACTAGCAATCTCACTCCTGAGTTCTAAAGACATTGCAGAAAAATTTGATAGGGTATTCTTGTCTTATCCAACCGAATCTAAAATTAAACATGCTTGCAACTATAGATCACATGAAATTAGGACAAAAAATAAATTAAATAAAAATGCCACTATTTAATTTAATTTATATTTATTGATTTTTATGGTACAATTTATACCTTTTTGAAATGCAGAGTTAACTAATGAATGAAATCATTTTTAAAAATGCTGCCGGTCGCTAGCCTCCCCTTCCACGAAGTGGCCCCCGATTCAAAACAATTGTCCAGCCCTACTGTAGGGTCATATTCAATGGTGGAATTAGCCGTTTTGCACTGCTTTGAAAGAACTCATTTCAGTCGTTTTTCTCGTGTTCGGAGCGAACATCTTTAGTATGGCCCATGTAATCTAGGTTTTCTCTGAGGTAAACTATCTTTTTGAATGTTTTTTAACGGGATCTCATGAGCTTTCCCTTTCAACTAACCTTTTGCGTTTCTTTGTGACGTTATTTGAATTCTGAACAACGTGAATGAATCGTAACTTATGTAAATTTACTATACAAGAAGTGTGGTGAATGAGAATAGAGAAAAAGAAATTGGAAGTATCAGCGTGATTGCTATTAGGAAGAAGTAACGAATACGTTGAACGCACGATATTGGTATCAAAAAGCGAAAGCGATATTCTGGGTGTATTCTTGAGTTGGATCCATTTTAGCTGGTATGGGGATACAAAATAATTTCAGTTGTAATCTTTGTTTAGGACACGAGTTGGTTACCACTTCACATTCGCAAAAAAGTTTTGAGTTGAATTATTCTTAAGAGAAATATATATGTTATTGTAAAAGCCCGAAGTCTGGTAAATCCTAGATTTTACCGGTAACTTCTAGCTTTTAACAAAGTAGCTTGGTAAAAGCTGGGAGTCGAACTTTTACCAATCCACTTTGGTAAATGCTAGTAGTTACTGACGCCTTCCGGTAAAAGCCGAAACGAGGGATTACTTATGATAGGATTTTCCAATTGCAGATATATTGTATACAGCAGAGGTCTTCAATCTGGATTCCGTAGAACTCTTGGGTTCCCTGGAACTTTGACAAGGGTTCCGCAAGTGATCACTATTTGCTCAAAGCGCCAAAATTTTAGTAAAATTTTAATTTTTATAAAAGATTGAATTCTTAAAAGCAGTTTGCTTGTAAAAATAGATAAAAAATATACATTTTATGGATAAAATAAAATCTTAAATTTCGTACAAATCACACCATTTGAATACATTAATCGAGACACAATAGGTCACATATCATTCTCCGTCCTTTGGCTCAGTTGATGCGTCTGAAATTGATGTATATCGACCAGCACTCAGATGAAACTAAAATTTAGTCACGTTGATATTATGCATTTTTGGATTGGAGATTGGGAAAGAATATCCTGAAATTGCCAAAAGAGTTGTGAAACATCTAGTGCCATTTGTTTCAACCTATGTATGAGAAAAAGCTTTCTCTTTCTGCGCTGCGACAAAAACAAAATACAGAAACAAATCGAATGTTGAAGAGGACATTAGGTTGCAGATTTCAACAATCATTCCAGACATTAAAACACTTTGCAATAAAAACCAATCAGAGCCAAGTCATTATTTTTCCCCCTTAAGGGGATTAAGCTCAAACTATTACACTAATGTATTTGTATCTAAAAGTATAAATACGTATCGCATTCACTCTCGATTTGCATTATCCTCTTCATAAAACTTTGCCTTCGAACGTTTGATTGTATTCACCATCGGAATATTTATGAGAGGGATTGAAATTATTCCTATCTAAAAGGTAAAATTCTTTATTTATCTGATTTTTTTATTGACAAATTATAACTTGCTAAAATAGGCAGTTTTTCAAAGGAATGGAATTTTTTATCGCAAAATTTTACTCTGAATAAATCCCAAAAATTTAATTAAAATTTTTAATTAAACTAAACATCAATTTTATCCAGCAACGAAAAACTTTTTCTGAACTTTTATGAAAGAACTTATGGAACATTTATGGAAAATTCATATGTAGGCTAGCCAATGAGAGCCAAACTAGATGGCGCTACTACTGTTCGGCAAACCTGTACCTCACCTGGACTGTGAGGGAGTCGATTATTAGATGTAAGATTATTGGATCGAGATAAGATTGTATTGTAACTGACTGAAAGAAACTTACATCTATTATATCAATAAATAGCACAGTAGAACCTCGCTAAGTCGAACTCCTGTAACTCGAATAAGTTTACTCGAGTGATAATTTGATGGTCTCAGTTCTGGGGAGTGGAGAGGATGCGACCATATATTCCAAACCTAGCTTTGCGATTTTCTGACGAGTCGTCATAGCAACAATGTGGTCTATCATTATCATGGTGTATGTAGGATTTTCCAGCTAATTATCAAAGTATTAATTGTATTTTCAAATGTATAGTAAAACCAGTTCTTCAGTTAATCGATAGATGGCACCACGAATCAGCGTCATGTGATAGCTCACGCAGTGCCCCCTATTCCTGAACAAAACTGAGAGACGTTTAATTCTCACTCCTCTCTTTTCTTCTCTGCTCTTCTCCCGATGGAGCTGAACTCCGAACGCCAGCGCGCGTTCTAACGCCCATCCCCAATATGCGGCAAAGTTAGGTAGCCATCTATCTTTCTACGGAGAATTTGTCCTTTTAATCGAAATAATCTGTACATAATAGTTTTGTAAATATTGTTACTTCATCTCGTCTACTCAAGAATAAAAATAGTGAAGGAACTGCAAGCCTCCTGACTGAATTGGTAAATAGTAAGAAGTCATCATAGAACCCGGTAATGGAATTACTCCCCTAGACAAACCATACCTTTGCGTAAGAGCCAACCAGTGTAGATTTGGGATGTACAATCTCCCCTCCTCCTCAACATGTATGGTGCTCTTCCTGTTGAACATCGCTGGCCTTTTTTCTTTGAGTGCTTTGTATAAAATCCTCCATTTCTTGACAGTTTCTCTCCGAGTTGAACTTTTCGTTAAGTTTCAAAAGCTCATAATTTATTGGTCCTAGAATGTCCCTCGATATTCAAAGCATTCTCTTATTCAGATTCAAACTGTCTAGTGGTAGAGAATGCAGATTATCCGGGATCCCAGTATCTGGCAAATCTTTTACTTGAGATGTTTTCGTAGGCAATCCACATTTCACATCACTGCGTTAAAAAGGATTCGTTTATATTCCGAGTAAGCAGAGATGTGCATAGGACGACTCGATTAAGAAAATGTTTCTTTCTTAACTCATAAGGCCCCCTCTGGAATATTTATAGACCAATTCTGGTAATAAAAGAAATTATGTTGTACAATAAATTTTATTTAACATATGAAAACAGCATTACTTTCTCTCACTTCCTGAAGAGACAGAACTTTCCGGTCGACCTAATACTTAATTTTTACATGAGTTTGACATTAATCCAATAAAAGCTTTGAGATAACTCTGTTATTATTATAATATATTTTTGAAAATTTAGTTCATTACTGGTGAAAACAAACAAAAACGGTAATTCACACACTTTTATTTTATATACTATGTCTCTGTAAGTTGCAGTAAATTTTGCTTTTTCCTAATGATGTCATTCCTTGTATGTAAATGTATATAAAAGTTATATCACTTTTGTTAATGTAATTGTTGCCTATTTATATGAGCCTTTTCATTAAATTCTAATGAGGAAAGTTTCTTAGAAAATTAATACAATATTCCTATATAATCCGACTCTGAATAGAAAGAAATCCTGTGCTTTTCGTCTATCCGGCCTTGCCAGTAATCCGGAATTTATTCACTGGCAAACAAGTCTTACATCCGTTATTTTCCGCCCCCTTCTTCAATAGAATAATGTAAGCTAACAACACAAAACAGCCCATTTTTTTTGTTGTTTTCGCTATTTCGTGTTTTTGACATTTTATAGTATTTTAGATTTTATACGATACACAACTGTTGTTACTTAAGTACATAAGTATTAGTGATTTTCTAGTTATCCAGTGTTTTCGGTAATCTTTGGAGGTCCTTCTCCATCAGAAGAAATTGTGCTCCTTTAAACAGATATACTCAGTGGTACCTCTTGTAAGGGACATCTCCAAATAAGGAATACCTCTATTTAAGGAACGAAATATCAGTTCCCGTATTAGGAGGTACTGCTATATTGGTCTTTGTAATAAAATAATATAAAGAGAGTATATTTCTCAATTACCTTAACCTCCCGTGCATCACTAATATTATTTGTATAATTTGACACTGATTACTTTTGCGTGAGCATAATGATACGTTATGAAAGAGCTTTCCAAAACAATTATTCAATTTTATATGAACACAAAAAAGAAAGAAAGAATTCCCGTGCTTTTTGTAATTTGTTGAAGGAGCTGAACACGGACCCTTCAATGATACTTTTAGATAATCTTCATTTTAAATTGGAATTCCAGCAAAACTAATTTTAAAGATTCTTATGTAATGAGAGGGATAAAGAGGGAAAGATAGACGTTTTAATTAAATATTAATTCGGAAAACGATGTTATAAATGTGATATTAAAAAATAGAGGCCAGAATTAGGGAGTTAAAAAGAAAAAAAAAAATACTGAACAGAGAGCTCACAGGTCACGTGATGTCAACTGGGGTGGTGAGGTCTGGGGGTGTTGTATAGGCTCACAGAACGCATGCGTAGTTCAACGACGCCCTAAATGAACTGGTGGAATTCACTAAACGCGGTTCTCCCAAACGATTCATTATGCACTGGGGAGGGAAACAATTCGATACTGAAGAAAACTGCATTTCCTTCCAAAACCG